>JAVIAB010000126.1:63534723-63585504 GCA_032433765.1 Megaustenia siamemsis
AATCTATTCTCAGTACATAAAAACAATATATTTCTTGTACATTACACGAATCTATTCTCAGTACATAAAAACAATATATTTCTTGTACATTACACGAATCTATTCTCAGTACATAAAAACAATATATTTCTTGTGCATTACACGAATCTATTCTCAGTACATAAAAACAATATATTTCTTGTACATTACACGAATCTATTCTCAGTACATAAAAACAATATATTTCTTGTACATTACACGAATCTATTCTCAGTACATAAAAACAATATATTTCTTGTACATTACACGAATCCATTCTCAGTACATAAAAACAATATATTTCTTGTACATTACACGAATCTATTCTCAGTACATAAAAACAATATATTTCTTGTACATTACACGAATCCATTCTCAGTACAGAAAAACAATATATTTCTTGTACATTACACGAATCTATTCTCAGTACATAAAAACAATATATTTCTTGTACATTACACGAATCTATTCTCAGTACATAAAAACAATATATTTCTTGTACATTACACGAATCTATTCTCAGTACATAAAAACAATATATTTCTTGTACATTACACGAATCTATTCTCAGTACATTAAATTCATCTGTTCGGGGGTTGGTCTCGAGGCAAGACGTCGGCAGACGATATATATATCATCATCATCATTATCATCAAGTACCGGACCTGCTGCCGTACGTGATCATGTCTCTCCACAAATTTCGATCTCGACAGTTATTTATCATTTCTGTCGTTAACCTTCTGCCAAACCATTCTCTTATGCTGTCTTGTATATTTCCACTTTGCTTCCCTCTATCTCTTCGTCCCTCAACTTTCCCAGTTGTCGCAATATATTTCAACTGTTCCCTTCTCATTACATGGTCAAACATGATGATTGTTTCTTCTTTATTTCTGAAATTAGCCCTCTCTTTGCTTTGGCCTCTTTCAGAACGTTTTCATTACTCTTCTTAACTGTCCATGGTATTCTCAATATTCTTCTGTAAAACCACATTTCTACAGCCACCAGTGATTTTCTTGTCTGTGGTCCTATTGTCCATGATTCACATCCATATATATATATATTTGCAACAGGCGTTGCTAAGAGAGAGCTAATTTTAAAGAGAGAGAGAGAGAGAGTGAGAGAGAGAGAGAGAGAGAGAGAGAGAGATAATTACAAAAATTAAGAAGAAACAATCATCATGTTTAATCATCATATTTGACACATGGGTTGCTAAATTTCTTCGATTTGAACTGAAATGCCACTTTAAAACGAAATCAAACATCCATGGGGGATGGGAACAGGCAAATAATTGCAATGCTGCGGTAAAGCTGGTAGCAAAAAGCCAGTGGTGGGGAGTGTTAAACACTCCAAGGTATGGTGACAGCTTTACAAAGAAGGAACACAACACAATACTGACGTTTCGGCCTGTAGACTTCTTCAGAAAACTGGGACAACGACAACAAACGGTGAAGCACAATTATCTATAGCTACATGTTAGATGATCCGGTGAATGGAGAAGTGGACAGAAAAGAAGAGAAGAAAGTAGGATGTCGAAATAAGAAAGGAGGCTACATGAGGGGAGGTAGGATGAGAGTCAAGATGTGTAGAATGAGATGTGTAGAAGAAGAAGATAGAAAAATGAAAAATTAGAGAAAAATGGGGAAGAGATAGAAATGTGAATAGTATAAAGTGGATAATGTATCGTAAACGTATAAGAAAAATCAAAAACTTAGCTGTGATAACTTGACTGTCCGCCGTGAAGCAATCGGGGGAAATGATAGGGAAAAGCACGAGGCCTGGAACAGGATCGTGGGGAAACGATAGAGAGGGGAGGAGGGGCGTTTATAAGGGGGGATGGGGAGAGAAGAAATGGCGGGTAGCCAGACTAGTGTGAAAACACTGGTGGAAATAAATAGAAAGAAACCACAAGAGAGGCTCGGGTAAGGCACTTCAGCGACCAGACAATGGGCAGAAGGAGGAGAAGATAATAGGTCCCATAAAATTAATGGGGCCTAATAGAGAGGAAAAATCCAAAAAAAGGAATCGGAGAAGCAAAAGACAAGGGGGTGAACTGGGGGATGAGCAACAGAGGTAGTCATAGGTGGGATAAAAATAGCTGGATGGAGAGGTGAGAGGATGGAGGAAATAATAACCAGGGGAAGAGAAATAGAGAGGAAGACTAAGAAGCGTAAGAATAAGGTATGGGTGAAGTGGACAGGAGGAGAGGCTGTGGGTGAGGAGTGAATAGATAGAGGGGGGAGTCCAAAAGAAATGGAGCAATAGAGGGAGTATAAGCAGGAAGTAGTGCCTAGAGCGGTAGAGAAGTAGGGAAACGGAGAGACTAGAGGGGGATACAAAGTGAGGTGGAGAGAGGTAGAGAAGTAGGGAAACGAAGAGACTAGAGGGGGATACAAAGTGAGGTAGAGAGAGAGGTAGAGAAGTAGAGAAACGAAGAGACTAGAGGGGGATACAAAGTGAGGTAGAGAGAGAGGTAGAGAAGTAGAGAAACGAAGAGACTAGAGGGGGATACAAAAGTGAGGTGGAGAAAGGTAGAGAAGTAGGGAAACGGAGAGACTAGAGGGGGATACAAAAGTGAGGTGGAGAAAGGTAGAGAAGTAGGGAAACGGAGAGACTAGAGGGGGATACAAAGTGAGGTGGAGAGAGGTAGAGAAGTAGGGAAACGGAGAGACTAGAGGGGGATACAAAGTGAGGTGGAGAGAGGTAGAGAAGTAGGGAAACGGAGAGACTAGAGGGGGATACAAAGTGAGGTAGAGAGAGAGGTAGAGAAGTAGAGAAACGAAGAGACTAGAGGGGGATACAAAAGTGAGGTGGAGAAAGGTAGAGAAGTAGGGAAACGGAGAGACTAGAGGGGGATACAAAAGTGAGGTGGAGAAAGGTAGAGAAGTAGGGAAACGGAGAGACTAGAGGGGGATACAAAGTGAGGTGGAGAGAGGTAGAGAAGTAGGGAAACGGAGAGACTAGAGGGGGATACAAAGTGAGGTGGAGAGAGGTAGAGAAGTAGGGAAACGGAGAGACTAGAGGGGGATACAAAGTGAGGTGGAGAGAGGTAGAGAAGTAGGGAAACGGAGAGACTAGAGGGGGATACAAAGTGAGGTGGAGAGAGGTAGAGAAGTAGAGAAACGGAGAGACTAGAGGGGGATACAAAGTGAGGTGGAGAGAGGTAGAGAAGTAGGGAAACGGAGAGACTAGAGGGGGATACAAAGTGAGGTGGAGAGAGGTAGAGAAGTAGAGAAACGGAGAGACTAGAGGGGGATACAAAGTGAGGTGAAGAGAGGTAGAGAAGTAGAGAAACGGAGAGACCAGAGGGGGATACAAAGTGAGGTGGAGAGAGGTAGAGAAGTAGAGAAACGGAGAGACTAGAGGGGGATACAAAGTGAGGTGGAGAGAGGTAGAGAAGTAGGGAAACGGAGAGACTAGAGGGGGATACAAAGTGAGGTGGAGAAAGGTAGAGAAGTAGGGAAACGGAGAGACTAGAGGGGGATACAAAGTGAGGTGGAGAGAGGTAGAGAAGTAGGGAAACGGAGAGACTAGAGGGGGATACAAAGTGAGGTGGAGAGAGGTAGAGAAGTAGAGAAACGGAGAGACTAGAGGGGGATACAAAGTGAGGTGGAGAGAGGTAGAGAAGTAGAGAAACGGAGAGACTAGAGGGGGATACAAAGTGAGGTGGAGAGAGGTAGAGAAGTAGGGAAACGGAGAGACTAGAGGGGGATACAAAGTGAGGTGGAGAAAGGTAGAGAAGTAGGGAAACGGAGAGACTAGAGGGGGATACAAAGTGAGGTGGAGAGAGGTAGAGAAGTAGAGAAACGGAGAGACTAGAGGGGGATACAAAGTGAGGTGGAGAGAGGTAGAGAAGTAGGGAAACGGAGAGACTAGAGGGGGATACAAAGTGAGGTGGAGAAAGGTAGAGAAGTAGGGAAACGGAGAGACTAGAGGGGGATACAAAGTGAGGTAGAGAGAGAGGTAGAGAAGTAGAGAAACGGAGAGACTAGAGGGGGATACAAAAGTGAGGTGGAGAGAGAGGTAGAGAAGTAGGGAAACGGAGAGACTAGAGGGGGATACAAAAGTGAGGTGGAGAAAGGTAGAGAAGTAGGGAAACGGAGAGACTAGAGGGGGATATAAAGTGAGGTGGAGAGAGGTAGAGAAGTAGGGAAATGGAGAGACTAGAGGGGGATACAAAGTGAGGTGGAGAGAGGTAGAGAAGTAGGGAAACGGAGAGACTAGAGGGGGATACAAAGTGAGGTGGAGAGAGGTAGAGAAGTAGGGAAACGGAGAGACTAGAGGGGGATACAAAGTGAGGTGGAGAGAGGTAGAGAAGTAGGGAAACGGAGAGACTAGAGGGGGATACAAAGTGAGGTGGAGAGAGGTAGAGAAGTAGGGAAACGGAGAGACTAGAGGGGGATACAAAGTGAGGTGGAGAGAGGTAGAGAAGTAGGGAAACGGAGAGACTAGAGGGGGATACAAAGTGAGGTGGAGAGAGGTAGAGAAGTAGGGAAACGGAGAGACTAGATGGGGATAGAAAGTGAGGTGGAGAAAGGTAGAGAAGTAGGGAAACGGAGAGACTAGAGGGGGATACAAAGTGAGGTGGAGAGATGTAGAGAAGTAGGGAAACGGAGAGACTAGAGGGGGATACAAAGTGAGGTGGAGAGAGGTAGAGAAGTAGGGAAACGGAGAGACTAGAGGGGGATACAAAGTGAGGTGGAGAGAGGTAGAGAAGTAGGGAAACGGAGAGACTAGAGGGGGATACAAAGTGAGGTGGAGAGAGGTAGAGAAGTAGGGAAACGGAGAGACTAGAGGGGGATACAAAGTGAGGTGGGGAGAGGTAGAGAAGTAGAGAAACGGAGAGACTAGAGGGGGATACAAAGTGAGGTGGAGAGAGGTAGAGAAGTAGGGAAACGGAGAGACTAGAGGGGGATACAAAGTGAGGTGGAGAGAGGTAGAGAAGTAGGGAAACGGAGAGACTAGAGGGGGATACAAAGTGAGGTGGGGAGAGGTAGAGAAGTAGAGAAACGGAGAGACTAGAGGGGGATACAAAGTGAGGTGGAGAGAGGTAGAGAAGTAGGGAAACGGAGAGACTAGAGGGGGATATAAAGTGAGGTGGAGAGAGGTAGAGAAGTAGGGAAACGGAGAGACTAGAGGGGGATACAAAGTGAGGTGGAGAAAGAGTGTGGGAGATTAACAGACAAGTGGAGTCCTAGAAGAGGGCTGAGAGTAGACAAGCTGGAATAGTGAGGGTAGAGAGGTGGTGACACCAGAGAAAAGAGAATAGAGAATACTAGGAGTGTATAAATAGAGGGGAGTAGGAAGTACACACAATAGGGGAGGAGAGGTAATACGTAGGAGGAGAGGCGGTGGGTCAAGAGTGAATAGGTAGAGAGGAAATCAGAAAGATGAGGGGTAATAGAGGGTGGGTACGCAGGAGGTAGTGAAGTAGGGAACCGGGGAGATTAGGTGGATAAACGCTGAGGTGGAGTAAGTGTAGCTGAAAATGCATCCCCCATATCCATGAGGGAGGCATTTGGCAATATCATGAGAACCTCTGCCTTATGTGGGAGATGTCTCAGTCACACAAGAACATGCATACTTTATCTAACCTACGTTTAATATTCAACGTTGCATCAGCTAACGTGACAAACTGACAAGGTCGTGCATCGAGAGACATTAGTTGTACGTGAGAGCAGATGACTCTAGACCTGTCCTTCACGAACACTAAATCTGTGTGTCACGATCAGGCTTAGGTTAATGGATAGCCCAACAGGTCTCGTTGCACTTAATACAGGCCATAAATGTGATCAGTCTTTTATATTTTGGGAGCCGCGATAGCTCAATCGTTACTGAACTGGAATACAAAGGACAAGAGGCCACGTTCGATCCTGATCGACGGCTTCCTGGTTCACCCGGCCTTAAAAGGGTACAGGATATTTTATGGGAAAGTAAAGTGGTACGGGTGTGATACCGACCACATTACCCAAAAAATCATGTGCCTAAGGTCTGTAAAATTTATGGTCACTAACACCATATTCCCTATACGCCACTTGAAGTGACGGGGGCTCTTTACTTTTTTAATTTTTTGTTTACAGAGAACAGACATTATCATCTATCTACCAACTAGTTCCGCTTTCCAAACGTCTCATTCATCATCATGTGCCATACCAGTTGGCGTAGGCGATCATGTCCTTCCACAATCTTCTATCAAACAGTGCATCGTATCAGTTCTGTTGTTGACTGTTTTCCATGCCAAGACCAAGCTATCTAGTATCTTATCTCTCTGTCGTCCGCGATCTCTCTTTCCCTGTATTTTGCCAGTTGTTACCATGTATTTTAAAACAAGACAACAAGAACCAATTGAAAACAAGAAAACAATCCGAAAGGACAATAAAATTAAACCAACTTAAAATAGAAGACAAAAGGGAAGAAATAGAAAAAAACAACTAGAAAGCCAATTTAAACAACTACAACAACAAATAACTACAGTAGATAACGAGTGGCTCACATTCAAAAAAATATTGACGAAAATAGCAACCGCAATATGCGGAACGAAGCAAAGGAAGAAGGAGGGAAAGATGAGCCCTCCATGGTGGAATGATATAGTCAAGAACGCCATAAAAAGACAGAAAAAACTATACAAAATCTGGCTAAAAAATAAAAAGCAAAGCGATTATGATATATACACAATAGAAAGAAGAGAAGTGAAGAAATTAATCAAAGAAGAAAAACATAAAGCATGGATAAAATTTGGAGAAATGATTAGTAACAATCACAAATCAGCAGCATCCAGAATCTTCTAAAGAACAATTAAAGCCATAAGACAAAAGAAAGACAATTATGACCCAACTGAAATCATCAATGATAAACGAGGCCAAGCAATAACAAACAAAGCGCAAATCTTAACGAGATGGAAAGAATATTTCGAAGAGCTTTTGAATGTAGAAACAAGTCCAAAAACACATATAAAGAACCAAATATACTAATGGAAGAAATAGAAGAAACATTACGACTAGCACCAAGAAACAAAGCTCCCGGAATCGATAACATCCAAATAGAAATGCTATCAGCAGCGGGAGAGGCAGGATGTAAATGGCTACACAGAATATTCAACGCTGCATGGATACAACAGCAAGTCCCAGACGATTGGAAACAATCCATTATATTACCAATATGGAAAAAGAAGGGCAGCAGAAGATACTGCAACCAATATAGAGGAATATCACTATTAAGCCACACAGGGAAGTTATATGCCAAGATAGTTGAAAAAAGATTGAGACCAATTATAGACCCACAACTAAGCGATGCTCAGATGGGCTTTAGGAGGAACAGAGGTTGCACATGTCTATTTATCATAAAACAACTAGCGGAGGAAACAATAGAGCATAATAAAACACTACATACAGCTTTTATTGACCAAGAAAAGGCGTTCGATAGGGTGGACAGGGAACAACTATGGTCCGTATTGCCCTTGTACGGAGTGAGTCACCACCTAGTAGAGATATGCAAGAGCCTCTATGAAAGTAGTCGCACTACAGTAAGATCTTCAGCAGGCTACTCTAAACATTTCACCATTAACTCCGGAGTAAGACAAGGCTGCGTGCTTTCCCCTTTTCTTGTCATCACATATATGGACAATATAAGCAAATTAGCATGCCCAATCAAAGAAAGTATACCAACAGGGATGATAACAAGCGATAACACAAAAGAGAACGAAATATATGTACCAGAAAACAGCAGAAGAGAGGAAGAAATAAATGAAATACTATTTTCAGACGACCAAGTTCTGATACATGAAACAACTGAGGACCTGCAAGAACATATCAACAGGCTAAACAACACTTGTAAACAATACAACATGAAGATCAACATAAACAAAACCGAAGTAATGGCAATAGCGAGAAAGAAAAACTAAATATCATAATAGATAATACAACTTTGAAGCAAGTAGACAATTTTAAATATCTGGGTAGCGCGTTAACACAAGACATTAACCAAGAGACCGAGATAGATAGAAGGTGTAACAAAGCATGCCAAGTTATAGGCCAAGTATCAACACTATTGAAAAGCAAAGCAATAACTACAGAAGCAAAAAGGGCAATATACAAACCAATTTTTCTACCAACTCTGTGCTATCAGTGCCAGAATTGGATGCTGGACTCTAGAACAATAAGAAAGATAACGACCACTGAAATGAAGTGTGTCAGAAGAATGACAGGAAACAGCTTAAGGGACAGAGTAAGAAACACCGACCTGAGGAAGAAACTCGAAATTGAACCAGCCATCGAATACATAAAGAAACAACAGACAAATTGGTTCGGCCACATAACAAAACAGAAAGAACTAACAATGACTCAAAGAGCCATAAACAAACGCCACAAAAGCGCCAGATTAAGAGGAAGACCGAGAAAGAGTTGGATAAAGGGAACACTAGAGTCACTAGGAGGGATAACACCAGAAGAGGCCAACAGAAGAGCAAAGAATCGCAGATTGTATCCCCACTCGACGCCAACGGCAACAGAGGAAGGATAGAAGAAGAAGAAGAAGAAGAATAAGATTAAGAAGAAGAAGAATAAGAATAAGGGGAAGAAGAAGAAGAAGAAGAATAAGATTAAGAGGAAGAAGAAGAAGAATAAGAATAAGGGGAAGAAGAAGAAGAAGAAGAATAAGAGGAAGAAGAAGAAGAAGAACAAGAAGAAGAACAAGAAGAGGCAGAAGAAGAAGAAGAAGAGGAACAAGAAAAAGAAGAAGAACCAAGTATTCCAACTTTCCTCTTCTCATGATGTACCCCAGGAATGTTGATTGTTTCTTTTTGATGTTTTTAGTAGCCCTCTTTTTATGTTGGCCTCTTTGAGAATTTCGTCATTGGTCTTTGTAGCTGTCCAGGGAACTTGCAACTTTTCTCTGAGAAATCCTATCTCTGTGGCCTCTAACCGTCTTTTCATTTGGTTTTTGTCTACTGTCCGTGATTCGCTTCCATAGGTCAGAATTGGCTCTATGTAACATCGATGAACTCTCTATCTCACCTCTATTGACATAACCTTGTTGCCTAATACGTTTTTAATTTTCTGAAATGTTATTTTAGCCTGAGCTATTCTGCTTTTTTTTATGTTGTGCATCTCCCATCTGATGATATCTCACTAATAGCAATATATAAATACCATTTTCATACCAATATTAAGTTATGAATGTCAAACATGGCCATTGAACAAAACACATACACAGAAGATCACAACCTTCGAAATGAGGTGCTTGAAAAAGCTGCATGTGATCTGAAATCCTCTACAGTGTGCGCAATAGTGTGTTCTGTGTTGATTGCAATATAAGTCGTCATTGGAATACCGGTCAATATGACGGTTAGGCGTCAGGAACTTTTAATTGCTGTGTCTGAAAAGTGTTCATTGTTGCAGTTACCTCATATTCCAAGTCAGGCTTGTTGCAGGAGCTACTGAGTTAAGTGCTCTATGCACACCGTGAGCTGTGTGTATCATCCGTGTTGATCATATTTCGATATTCCAATGGTTTACGATGAATGAAGATATCGTATGACACGGAACAGTTGGCTGTGTTCACCTTCTGTGCGGTTTCGCCTTATGTCTTTTGGCGTGTGCTTGGACTGTTATGATGGGAACTACAGCTACCTTTCTTTGTTTTGGAGATGAGTTAGTAATTCGGATGATTTCGGCACAGGCGGTTGAGCAATTATGGATTTTAATTCGTTTGCAGTGATACCGAGGCCTTCCATAACCATAACCATACAAACAACAAATGAAACGGCTGGGACACTTGATAAGAATGAAGCACGACCAAACAACATCAAGAGCTTTCTACCTCTAAACAAGGGAAGAGAGTAATAAGAAGACCAAGTAAAAAAAAAAAAAGCAATGTTTCGCGGGGTTTCTTTCTAATATTTCACCTTTTTCGTGGTCGACTATTGAATCTGGTGTTCTCGTAGCGTTTATATAGGCTCGTTGTGTTGTGTTTTATTTTTTCTGTCTTGTCACGTAGTCAAACATTTTATCTGTTGTGTCTTTTTATATTCTATTATTCCCAGCCATTTTTTCTCGGTTCTTCATTTCTGATCGTATTCCTCAGGTTATTTCCTGCCATGCGTCTAACACATTTTATTTCGACAGTAATTATTTGTCTTGTTAGTCTTGAGTCTAAGGCCCAGGTCCATCATTAACTAACCATGTTTTTTTTAATGTTCCCAAACTTATTTGCATTACGTCTCAAATGTTACGACGTCAAGATGATGTTTGAAATGTTACGACGTCAAGATTACGTCTGAAATGTTACGATGTCAAGATGACAACTGAAATGTTACGATGTCAAGATGACAACTGAAATGTTACGATGTCAAGATGACAAATGAAATGTTACGATGTCAAGATGACAACTGAAATGTTACGATGTCAAGATGACAACTGAAATGTTACGATGTCAAGATGACGTCTAAAATGTTACGACGTCAAGATTACGTTTGAAATGTTACGACGTCAAGATAACGTTTGAAATGTTACGACGTCAAGATTACGTTTGAAATGTTACGACGTCAAGATTACGTTTGAAATGTTACGACGTCAAGATTACGTTTGAAATGTTACGACGTCAAGATAACGTTTGAAATGTTACGACGTCAAGATAACGTTTGAAATGTTACGACGTCAAAATTACGTTTGAAATGTTACGACGTCAAGATTACGTTTGAAATGTTACAACGTCAAGATTACGTTTGAAATGTTACGACGTCAAGATTACGTTTGAAATGTTACCACGTCAAGATGACGTTTGAAATGTCACGTCGGAAACGAATCTCGGACCTGATAATGCTTTAAAAACAAATCTATTAAAATGACGTATAATCGTGTAGGAAGGACAAGATTCTAGATTAAAATAAGTTCTCGATGTTTTTTTTAAATCCAAACAACAGTCACAGGATTAAAGAGACAAAACGTACATTGTTTCTCTCTGGTTTGCCACTAAAGAAACTGTGTAGTTTTGTGCTAAGAACAAAAAGAGCCAATTTTTCTTAAAATATAATTAGGTAACGGTTTTTTTTTTAAGCAACAGCATAAAAAATCTGGACAAATTAGCATATTCGTGTTCTGAGTAAGATATTTTTAAACATAAAAATGCCAGGTTGACACTTGATTTAACTACATTTGATCACATCTACTTAAAAAAAAAAACATGCTATAGAGAATTGAGTTTAGTTTAGTCGATAGATCAGGGAGCCGAGATAGCTCAGTGGTTAGTGAACTGGACTACAAAGGACAAGGGGTAATGTTCGATCCCAACCGACGGCTTCCGGGTTCACCCTGCCTTAAATGGGTACCGGATTTTTTTTCTGGGAAAGTAAAGCGGCACGGGCGTAATACCGACCACATTACTCCAAAAATCATGTGCCGAAGGTCTGTAAAATTTATGGTCACTAACATCATATTCCCTATAAGCCACTTCGCGTGTCAGGGGTTCTTTTTTTTTTCCTTATTCGATTGATCATCTTCATTGCTTAACAGACAACTCTATAGTGCTCAGATCCCCTCCTCGACAGGTTCCCTAGTGTGAAACACGTCCACCACACACTAAAGAAAGTCTACAGTTCAGAAACATGAACTTCGTAGCACCAACGAAGTCGTCCTTCCCAAAACCTCATTAGTCGCCTCTTATCACATGGCATTCACCACAGCTCGTCTGAAAGAATCTCTTTCTCTATCCAGATCTTCCACAGAACGTTGCATTCACCACAGCTCGTCTGAAAGAATCACTGTCTCTAGCCAGATCTTCCACAGAACGTTGCATTCACCACAGCTCGTCTGAAAGAATCTCTGTCTCTATCTAGATCTTTCACAGAACGTTGCATTCACCACAGCTCGACTGAAAGAATCACTGTCTCTAGCCAGATCTTCCACAGAACGTTGCATTCACCACTGCTCGTCTGAAAGAATCTCTGTCTCTAGCCAGATCTTCCACAGAACGTTACATTCTCCACAGCTCGTCTGAAAGAATCTCTGTCTCTAGCCAGATCTTCCACAGAACGTTACGTTCAGCACAGCTCGTCTGAAAGAATCTCTGTCTCTAGCCAGATCATCCACAGAACGCTGCATTCACCACAGCCCGTCTGAAAGAATCTATGTCTACAGCCAGATCTCACACAGAACATTGCATTCACCACAGCCCGTCTGAAAGAATCTCTGTCTCTAGCCAGATCTCCCACAGAACGTTGCATTCACTACAGCCCGTCTGAAAGAATCTCTGTCTCTAGCCAGATCTCACGCATAACATTGCATTCACCACAGCCCGTCTGAAAGAATCTCTGTCTCTAGCCAGATCTCACACAGAACGTTGCATTCACCACAGCCCGTCTGAAAGAATATATGTCTCTAGCCAGATCTCACACAGAACGTTGCATTCACCACAGCCCGTCTGAAAAAATGTATGTCTCTAGCCAGATCTCCCACAGAACGTTACATTCACCACAGCCAGTCTGAAAGAATCTATTTCTCTAGCCAGAACTCCCACAGAACGTTACATTCATCACAGCCAGTCTGAAAGAATCTATTTCTCTAGCCAGAACTCTCACAGAACGTTACATTCACCACAGCCAGTCTGAAAGAATCTCCGTCTCTAGCCAGAATTCCCACAGAGTGTTACATTCACTACAGCTCGTCTGAAGGAATCTATGTCTCTAGCCAGAATTCCCACAGATCGTTACATTCACCACAACCAGTCTGAAAGAATCTCCGTCTCTAGCCAGAATTCCCACAGAGTGTTACATTCACTACAGCTCGTCTGAAGGAATCTATTTCTCTAGCCAGAATTCCCACAGATCGTTACATTCACCACAGCTCGTTTGAAAGAATCTCTGTCTCTAGCCAGATCTGACGCTTCTTCTGTTGTCATGTCGAATGTCTTTTTCATGTCTTGAAACCACCTTCTTCTTGGTCTGCCCCTGATGCGTCGCCCAGGAACCATGTCTTCCAGTATTGTCATTTCCCCTTTGCTGTGTCATCGATGTAACTATAATATTCTCTGCAGAATAGTGTTTATAATCCTTTGTATACCCGCTGTAATGTGCCGTTCATATCCCTCTTGTTACTAATATTTGACTTCTACTTTCTCTGATTCATATTCCCCACCTACTGAACCTCTTCTTCGCGCATGTTTAAGCCTAGTTCCCTCCATCTCAAGGACAAAAATAACATAACATATAATCCGCAAGTCGGAAGCCGTCCAAATAGAAACACCAGTATGTCAGGACGGACTTGCTTCCACAGCTCAACTCAGCCGTAAAATAGAGGTTCTCATAATATGGCTTGAGGAACCGTTACGTTTTCAAAGATGACTTCTAAATGTAAGTAAAGGTAAATTACGAGACTAGAACCGTCGGCACGCAAGTTTTCACCCGTATGTGCTCAGCCGCCTTTCCAGAAGAGTTCAGAGATTTCTGTATAGTATCGCTTCAAGCGTCGAAACTCACGATGCGAGGCGGCATTCCTCACCTTCCCAGGGTAATACCCTGGTACTCATTTCTGCCGACGGCTGGGTCGACCGTGAGGGTATTTTTTTTTTTCCAACCACGAGTACAACTCACACTGCTCCCAGCGGGATTCGAACACGGGTTGTCCGAACGTCGGTAGCCCAGTCGGGTGGGTTCCCAACTAGACAACTGAGGCCCAATGTATATTTCATGTATGTGAGTGTGTTCGTGTGTGTGTGTGTGTGTGTGTGTATATGCATGTATATAAGTAACTATGTATGGTTAGTCGAAAGACCCGGTATCACTGCAAACGAACGAATTATGCTCCATAATATAACCTGATCGCGTTTCAATATTCCGATTGCTTACGATGAATGATGATATCGTATGACGAAGGACAGTTTAGCTGCGTTCACTTTCAGTGCCGCTTGGCCTTATGCCTTTTGGGGTGTGCTGTAGTTGCTATGATGAGGACTGCAGCTGCCTTTCTTTGTTCGGATCCTTCAAAGAGATGAGTTTTAATTCGGATGATTCCACTGGCACGGGCGGTTGAGCATATATATATGTATACACTGTGTGTGTGTGCGTGCGTGCGTGCGTGTGTGTGTGTGTACTAGTCATGAGCAGTGAACATGCCCACGCAGGCCGTGCAGATGAAGCTTGGATGAGGAAAAGTGACAAGAAAAAAAAATCCCACACGCCCTCGTATAGGGAGTATGATGTTTATTTCATTGAGTGCCGTCTCCGCATCGAAGATTGGCTACCATACAGCGCCATTCCCCTCTGTCTCTTGCTTTGATGGTGCAGATTGTCATAGTTATGACTTGTCCATATTTTGATGTTACTCATACATCTTAGTCTTGGTCTGCTTCTGCCTCTTTTACCTTGTATGTTCCCTTCCAAGAATACTTTTAGTAGGCTGCTATGTCTTTTAACGTGCCCCAAAAATCGTTCTGTTTTTTTCTTCTTCTACTTCTACCTTTCAGCTCCCTGTGGAGCGGAGGTCTTTAAACAAAAATCTCAGCTCCCTGTTGAGCGGAGGTCTTCAAACAAACACTTTCAGCTCCCTGTGGAGCGGAGGTCTTTAAACAAACACTCTCAGCTCCCTGTGGAGCGGAGGTCTTCAAACAAACACTCTCAGCTCTCTGTGGAGCATAGGACTTCAAACAAACACTTTCAACTCCATGTGAAGCATAGGTCTTCAACAAACACTTTCAACTCCCTGTGAAGCATAGGTCTTCAAACAAACACTTTCAACTCCCTGTGAAGCATAGGTGTTGAACAAACACTTTCAGCTCTCTGTGAAGCATAGGTCTTCAACAAACACTTTCAACTCCCTGTGAAGCATAGGTCTTCAAACAAACACTTTCAACTCCCTGTGAAGCATAGGTGTTGAACAAACACTTTCAGCTCTCTGTGAAGCATAGGTCTTCAACAAACACTTTCAACTCCCTGTGGAGCATATGTCTTCAAACAAACACTTTCAACTCCCTGTGGAGCATAGGTCTTCAAACAAACACTTTCGACTTCCTGTGAAGCATAGGTCTTCAACAAACACTGTCAACTCTCTGTGAAGCATAGGTCTTCAAACCAACACTTTCAGCTCCCTGTGGAGCATAGGTCTTCAACAAACACGCTCAACTCTCTGTGAAGCAAAGGTCTTCAAACAAACACTTTCAGCTCTCTGTGAAGCATAGGTCTTCAAACAAACACTCTCAGCTCTCTGTGAAGCATAGGTCTTCAAACAAACACTTTCAGCTCTCTGTGAAGCATAGGTCTTCAAACAAACACTTTCAGCTCTCTGTGAAGCATAGGTCTTCAACAAACACTTTCAGCTCTCTGTGAAGCATAGGTCTTCAAACAAACACTTTCAGCTCTCTGTGAAGCATAGGTCTTCAACAAACACTTTCAGCTCTCTGTGAAGCATAGGTCTTCAAACAAACACTTTCAGCTCTCTGTGAAGCATAGGTCTTCAAACAAACACTTTCAGCTCTCTGTGAAGCATAGGTCTTAAACAAACACTTCAGCTCTCTGTGAAGCATAGGTCTTCAACAAACACTTTCAGCTCTCTGTGAAGCATAGGTCTTCAAACAAACACTTTCAGCTCTCTGTGAAGCATAGGTCTTAAACAAACACTTCAGCTCTCTGTGAAGCATAGGTCTTCAACAAATACTTTCAGCTCTCTGTGAAGCATAGGTCTTCAAACAAACACTTTCAGCTCTCTGTGAAGCATAGGTCTTCAACAAACACTTTCAGCTCTCTGTGAAGCATAGGTTTTCAAACAAACACTTTCAGCTCTCTGTGAAGCATAGGTCTTCAAACAAACACTTTCAGCTCTCTGTGAAGCATAGGTCTTCAAACAAACACTTTCAGCTCTCTGTGAAGCATAGGTCTTCAAACAAACACTTTCAGCTCTCTGTGAAGCATAGGTCTTCAAACAAACACTTTCAGCTCTCTGTGAAGCATAGGTCTTCAAACAAACACTTTCAGCTCTCTGTGAAGCATAGGTCTTCAAACAAACACTTTCAGCTCTCTGTGAAGCATAGGTCTTCAACAAACACTTTCAGCTCTCTGTGAAGCATAGGTCTTCAAACAAACACTTTCAGCTCTCTGTGAAGCATAGGTCTTCAACAAACACTTTCAGCTCTCTGTGAAGCATAGGTCTTCAAACAAACACTTTCAGCTCTCTGTGAAGCATAGGTCTTCAAACAAACACTTACCAAGCCGTTCTGTTTCTTGCATTATTTTAAGATCATCCCATGTCTTCCCATCATTTTCATCTTTGTTTCCATCTGTCTTCTCTAAGAATATTTTGGTCTTCCTGTTTAATTTTTTAAAATATTCTTCAATAGGCCCTTTTTTTTAAAATCTCAAATGAAAAAGACAATCTACATGTCTATATTTATCTAATATGTAATATATTGAATATTATATATGAATTGTTAGATAATTGAGCTTGGAATTAGATTTCACCAATATCAAGATGATACAAGACATTTAAGAAGAAAACGGTTTGATGACGTTTTACACTGACCAAATTGAGAGTGACGCATTTCTGTGGCTAAACATACGCACATCGACATGACGTACAGTGCGTTGAAACGTACGGAGTTAAGTATTTTGTTAACCAATAATTTGGAGAAGCAAAATATGTGTCTCTAAAAGTTATACAAGGAAGGATTGAGATTAAAATCAGTATTGAATTAAAAGAGCTGCAATTTGGATTTAGGAAAAAAACAGTGAGACAAAAGGAGCTATATTCTGCATTATGGCATTAATCGAAAAGTACACAGAAGTAAACAAACCAATATATCATTGCTTCATAGACTACACCAACGCTTTTTATAGAATATACACTCAACAACTTATAGACTGTCTAAAAGATATACATCTAGATGACACAGACATACATATGTACATATATAATTTATACTGGGGGCAAACAGCAATAGTAACATTTGTCTCTGTTCTGTGCAAGCAGCTCTATCTCATTGAGGGAGCCGATTCCTGCTGCTCTTGCCTCTCTCATCAATGTTCTTCTCAGTGTCTCTCTGGGTCTTCCTCTTTTCCTATTACCTGTTGTTTCTCACATGTGGTCTTGCTTTGCTATTCGGTTATTATCTCTTCTCATCACATGCCCAACATATGACCATCGTGATACTGTACTACAAGCAGAAAATCCTAAAGATCTACAATTACTTAATGAAATAAACATAACAAGCAATAAAAAAATATGGATTAGACATGAATATCAAAAAGACTAAAACTATGATCATAGACAATGATAATACTCAAAGCATACAAGAGGATATAAAAAATGGAAGGAATGGACCTGAAGACAGTGCAGGACTACAACTAACTTGGACATACTATAATCAGTGATAAAAAATGTACAAATTAAATAAACAAAAGAATAGGAATGGCAACAAGTAATTGTAATGCCATGAAAAATATACTAACATAAAAACAAATAACACAAGGGCTAAAACTAAGAATAGCAAAATGTCATTTCTTGTCACATTCATGTATGGTGCAGAAACATGGACATTAGACAAGAAAACAGTTAAGAAAATTGAGGCCTTTGAAATATGGATATATAGAAGAATATACACAACTGGATGGATTGCAAATAAAACAAACGATGAAATCTTAAAACAACTAAAAATGAAAAGAGAACTACTAAACACAATTTAAACAAGACAAACGCTATTTTTGGGGCACGTTAAAAGACACAGTATCCTACTAAAAGTAATCTTGGACGGGAAAATACAAGGTGAAAGAGGCAGAGGCAAACCAAGACTAACATTGACGAGTAACATCAAAAGATGGACAAGTCAGCCCATGCCAACCTGCACTATCAAAGCAAAAGACAGAGTGGAATGGCACTCCATGGTAGCCAACCTTCGATACGATGACGGCACTCAATGATGACGAAAATCTGTGTCTGATCTATTCATTACGCTACCGTCTTACGTGATACATTTATCTACTGGCTATTTAACCGTACATCTAGGAATGTGGTGAATATTGTAAACAGCAGTTGTAGACCATTGTTAAACGCTATTGGTGGTTCTGGTTTTACGTCATCAAATGTAGGTTGTCTCGTGACGGTTGTGGATGGGATTTTTTTTTTGGCCACTGCGGTATCTTTACAGGGATTCTTAAACTGTGGCTTGTGAACTCTTAAGCGTTTGGCATAAAGGAAATAATTCAACCACTGAACTGTACACAGCTGTTTATCATTTATCGTCATCATCATTGAGTGCCGTCTCCGCATTGAATGTTGGCTACCATGGAACGCCATTCGGCTCTGTCTCCTGATTTGATGGTGCAGGTTGTCATAGCCTGACTTGTCTAGCTCTTGATGTTACTCGTCCATGTTAGTCTTGGTCTGCTTCTATCTCTTTTAGCTTCTACTTTCCCTTCCAAGATTACTTTTAGTAGGCTATTGTGTCTTTTAACATGCTCCAGAAATTGCATCTGTCTTGTTTGAAGTGTGTTTAGTACTTATATTTTCATTTTTTAAAAATTTGTTTTAAGACTTCATCATTTGTTTTCTTTTATTTCCATCCAATTCTACCTATTCTTCTATAAATATACATTTCAAAGTCGTCAATTTTCTGTTGTTTTTATGTCTAATATCCATGTTTCTGCACCATATAGGAAAGTTGAGAAGATATAACATTTCGCTATTCTTAGTTTTAGCCCTGGTGTTATTTGTTTTGATGTTAGTATGTTCTTCATGACATTAAAATTACTTTTTGCCACTCCTATTCTTTTATTTATTTCAGTTGTACATTTCCCATCACTGGTTATAGTATGTCCAAGGTAGTTGTAGCTCGGGACTTGTTATAGATACTTTAATTCATTTGTTCGGGTGTGTCTTTACAGGAAGATAAAACACACGTGGCTTCTTTTATATAAACAGAAAGATAAAACACACGTGACTTCTTTTATATAAACAGAAAGATAAAACACACGTGGCTTCTTTTATATAAACAAAAAGAAAAAACACACGTGACTTCTTTTATATAAACAGAAAGATAAAACACATGTGACTTCTATTATATAAACAGAAAGATAAAACACATGTGACTTCTATTATATAAACAGAAAGATAAAACACACGTGGCTTCTTTTATATAAACAGATAAAACACACGTGGCTTCTTTTATATAAACAGAAAGATAAAACACACGTGGCTTCTTTTATATAAACAGAAAGATAAAACACACGTGGCTTCTTTTATATAAACAAAAAGAAAAAACACACGTGACTTCTTTTATATAAACAGAAAGATAAAACACATGTGACTTCTATTATATAAACAGAAAGATAAAACACATGTGACTTCTATTATATAAACAGAAAGATAAAACACACGTGGCTTCTTTTATATAAACAGATAAAACACACGTGGCTTCTTTTATATAAACAGAAAGATAAAACACACGTGGCTTCTTTTATATAAACAGAAAGATAAAACACACGTGGCTTCTTTTATATAAACAGAATGATAAAACACACGTGGCTTCTTTTATATAAACAGAAAGATAAAACACACGTGGCTTCTTTTATATAAACAGAAAGATAAAACACAAGTGGCTTCTTTTATATAAACAGAAAGATAAAACACACGTGGCTTCTTTTATATAAACAGATAGATAAATACTTACATTGTGTGCGTATTATTGTATTTATATAGGTTATAATGTATCTGATGAAGGCTTTTACCGAAACGTCGTAGTTTGTCTAGTCTTTCAGCTGCTTTTTTAAAAAATTTACCTTTATATATGTCTTTATTGATGTGTATTGCAGGGAAGTATTTTTCCTAGTTGCTACCATTACTTATGTCTTTTTTACTATTAAGACTGAGTCCTTTATTTTTTCTTTCTTCACTATAATTTCTAACATTTCTTGTAACTCATTTTCACTCGTTGCAATTAAGACTGTATCACCAGCATATCTTATATATATATGTTTACATATATACAAAGTGATTAAAAGAAGCACAATAAAAAAAAATTGAAAACATCAGTGGTTACAAATGAAATATTGCATCATCCGACACTTCGAAAGTTACCAATCTTTCATCTTTTTGCTATGATCCTTAGCTATCAAAATATCATTCAGAGATAAATAGTTATCTCAACTAAACAATGCACGTTTTGTGTGTGAAGTCACAAATTGAAACCACTTCTATAAAATATCACTTTTAAGGATGAATGTAATGTACTAGACTATGAATTTCTTCATCCATTAATTTTTCATAAATTTCTCAGATTAGAAAATTAAAATGCCACTTAATGTTAAAACCAAATAGCTCTGTATAACATACAAGTAAATTATTAACTTAAATGTAATAATTACAAATATTATAATGAATATAGTGTGTTAATTATATGAACTCATATCACTTTTATATTTTGAATACAAATATGTATACCCATTCTACCCACCTTAATATTCATTGTTTATATCCACATTATATTGCTATTTATATATATAGTTGGCCCCTGGATCAACTATGCAATGACTTCCAGAGAGTAATCATTCAGTGGATGCCATCACACTGTAATATACACGGGAACGAACGCGCAGACAAATTAGCTAAAGAGGGAGGGAGATTACCACAAGAGAACCATCCGCTCAGTTATGATGAAGCCAAGTCCATCCTCAAGGGTAAGTTCCATGAAAAATGGAAACGAGAACACCCAAAGCATAACGAGAGTGACGGATGCCATCAACTATCAAGGAGGGATCAAGTCATCATACTTAGCCTACGCACTGGCCACAATAGAATGAGAAATCACATGTTCACCAAATTCAAAATAGGTGCAACCAGCCTATGCCACTGTACACTGGACAATATGACTACAAAACATGTTCTACAGGATTGCCCCCCAGTACACAGACCTGAGAAGAGCAATGTGGTCCACGCCCACCTCCCTGGAAGAAAAACTATATGGGGCAATCGATTCGCTTAAACAGACAGCTGACTTCATGAGAGAGTCTGGAATCCTACTATTATTGAGTCTTGATTGCAGAGAGAGAGAGAGAGAGAGAGAGAGAGAGAGAGAGAGAGAAATGATGTATTCCCCGATATAAATGATGGGACTTCCCTGACATATCGACGATAACTATCGACATATAAATGATGAATTCCCTGACATATAAATGATGACTTCCGATTGAGTCTTGATCGCAGAGAGAGAGAGAGAGAGAGAGAGAGAGAGAGAGAGAGAGAGAGAGAGAGAGAGAGAGAGAGATACAGTTGCAAATCATAAATCTGAAATAATGACAAAGTATATATTATGTGGGTTTCGCAATAGCTCGCTCAGTTGTAGAGGTGCGCGTGGCCGTGCGGCTAAAACCACTGTTCCGCTGGCTGAATAGCCGTCGTACGGTGTTCGAAGCCCGCGGTAGACAGAAAGGATTTTTTCTATCGGGGGTGAAATGAAAATCCTGAGTCTCACACGTCGTGGCGACTGCTTGATCAAGCGGCCTTTATCCCTCGGGTTCTATCGTTGCCCCCCCCCCCCCCCCCCGACATACACCAGTACCAATGGTACTATGTGTTGTAAAGATATATATTTTTTTTAACATCATATTCCCCATACGCTACCTGACGTGACGGGGTTCTATATTTTACTTATTTATTATGTACAAACATACTGACAATATACTTTTTTAAATGTACGCATGTACGTAGTTATGGGTGTACTGATGTTAATATATTCGAGGTGACGTCAATAAAAAAAGTCACAAAATAATTTGGTTTAGCGGGAAAATTTAATTGGAAGTTCCTAAAGGTGCCATTAGGTGGTAGCAACATCGATTTTATGTCATTAGGTTGTAGCATCATCAAATTTATGTCATTAGGTGGTAGTAACATCGAATTTATGTCATTAGGTTGTAGCAACATCGAATTTATGTCATTAGGTGGTAGCAACATCGAATTTATGTCATTAGGTGGTAGCAACATCGATTTTATGTCATTAGGTGGTAGCAACATCGAATTTATGTCATTAGGTGGTAGTAACATCGAATTTATGTCATTAGGTTGTAGCAACATCGAATTTATGTCATTAGGTGGTAGCAACATCGATTTTATGTCATTAGGTGGTAGCAACATCGAATTTATGTCATTAGGTGGTAGTAACATCGAATTTATGTCATTAGGTTGTAGCAACATCGAATTTATGTCATTAGGTGGTAGTAACTTCGAATTTATGT
Organism: Megaustenia siamemsis; assembly: GCA_032433765.1. Classification (NCBI taxonomy): domain Eukaryota; kingdom Metazoa; phylum Mollusca; class Gastropoda; order Stylommatophora; family Ariophantidae; genus Megaustenia; species Megaustenia siamemsis. The sequence goes on from JAVIAB010000126.1 coordinate 63,556,943, forward strand.
CATTAGGTTGTAGTAACATCGAATTTATGTCATTAGGTTGTAGCAACACCGAATTTATGTCATTAGGTTGTAGCAACATCGATTTTATGTCATTAGGTGGTAGTAACATCGAATTTATGTCATTAGGTGGTAGCAACATCGATTTTATATCATTAGGTGGTAGTAACATCGAATTTATGTCATTAAATTGTAGCAACATTGAATTTATGTCATTAAATTGTAGCAACATTGAATTTATGTCATTAGGTGGTAGCAACATTATGGTATTAGGTGGTAGCAACATGCAACTTTATGTCATTAGCTGCTAGCAACATGCAGCTTTCTGTCATTAGCTGGAAGCAACATGCAACTTTCTGTCATTAGGTGGTAGCAACATGCAACTTCAGACAGACAAACGGACAGAGAGACGGACAGATAGATGGTATTCGTATAATAAAGTACATGTATATAGTATACCAAGACTTGAGACACGACCCATAGAATGTTTTTTTTTGTTTTGTTTTTGTTTTAAGAAGCGGAAAACACCAACACAAAACCTGGGCTGTAATTGACGTCATTCAAACCTACCGAAGACCTGTGACGAACTTAATCCCGCCCACCCTCCTGAATCATCCAATAAAATCACGCCGAGGTAACTGCACTTTACGTTCCTTAACTCCATGACGATTTATCCTACTCAATCTAGAACTCTCAAGTAGTTCCCGCCTGTGGCGAGATAAATCGTGTACGTGGCCATACCGACAGTTAAGTACACTAGACTTCCTGCTATATGTTGAAATAATAAATGACCAAAAAATGAATAGTCGAAGAACAATTTCATCATCATTGAGTGCCGTTTCCGCTGCGAAGGTTGGCCACCATGGAGCGCCATTCAACTATTGTCTCTTGCTTTGATGGTGCAGATTGTCATAGGTTGACTTGTCCATCTTTTGATGTTTTCGTCCATGTTAGTCTTGGTCTGTCTCTGCCTCTTTTACCTTGTATTTTCCCTTCCAATATTACTTTTAGTAAGCTGTTGTGTCTTTTAACATGGCCCAAAAATCGCATTTGTCTTGTTTCAATTGTGTTTAGTAGTTCTCTTTACATTTTTAGTTGTTTAAAACTTCATCGTTTGTTATCTTTTCTTTCCATCCAATTCTACCTATTCTTTTATAAATCCACATTTCAAAGGCTTCAATTTTCTGTTTTGTTTTCTTGTCTAATGTCCATGTTCAGGACATTAAACATTCCAGATGGCCTCATCTAAAATATACGGTACACACGCCACTCAAACGTCAAATGCGCCAATCAAACGACAAAAATAAAGGTCGATGTCATAGACCGTTTTAAAATAGAGCGATCTCAGACGTTTATGAGTAGCTGTCGGATCTCTCATTTTGTAAAATGAGATGGTTTAACTTGTTCTAAAATCATATATTTAGAGTTTGACATCTTGAATAAAATAGATCATAAATGATAAATGATCGTTCACAAAACAGTGATCCTTAAATCTTATAAATTGCAAGTACATTGTATACGTCACATTTGATCTATTTGAGGTTCTGTCAGGGATGTACTTTATATGTGACCACAATAACGATCATTGTGATTCATTGACCGGATATAAAATGTCCTTGACTTTGTGGGAGTGGCAATCAAGCAATCAAAAAATTCAGGGGCGGGATTAGGAAACAAACGATGAAGAAGGAGAAAAATAGATGATGATGTATTTGATTGAAGAGGTTGGGCAAGATTAATAGCGTAAACTAATGTAACATTTTAGTAAACGTAGTGTCTTTATTTCTTGTTTTTATATTTTTAGATGAAGCACATAAGCTGGACAGGGAGCCGCGATAGCTCAGTGGTTAGTGAACTGGACTACAAAGGACAAGAGGTAGGGTTCGATCCTGATCGACGGTTTCTGGGTTCACCCAGCCTTAAATGGGTACCGGATTTTTTTTCTGGGAAAGTAAATCGGCACAGGCGTAATACCGACCACATTACCCCAAAAATCATATGCTGAAGGTATGTAAAATGTATGGTCACTAACACCATATTCCCTATACGCCACTTGGCGTGAAGGGGGTACTTTACTTTACATAAGCCGGACAAACCATGTTTGTAAATGGGTAAAGGGATCAAGATGCATAGAGATGCGAAGTTGCTGTAAAACTGATAATAATGATGCGAATTTAAAACAAAAAGATTTTAAAAAGTGGTATCGTAACAGCCTTACGTAGGTGAGAGACAAAACAAAAATCGACGTTTCGGCCAAGTAGGCCTTCAGCTGGAACAATAAACAAACGACACAAAATTATATATAAGAATATATACAGAAATGTAACTACATTGCGATAATATGCTAGATTCTTCAAAAAGAAAAAAAAAGTGACTTCCCTGCGATCCAAAGCTTGGTCAGGTACTGACTAAACTAACATTGGTAGGCGGGCTGACCAGGCAGTCATGTGAGAAATAAATGGGAAGGGTTCTAAAAATATGGGGAGGTGGGTACAAGATACGTATGAAACTAAACTGTGTATATCAAACTTTTGGTGTGCACACCGAACACATGTGCAAAAACATGCGCACGTTAAAATATAAGTCTGTATATATTGCTACAAAGCAAATAAAAGAAAACTCGAAGGTGTCCAAATGTGCCAATACATATGCAGACAAATATACATACAAGTATAGGTGCTGTAGCGCATGGGGGTAAGAAATGTGTAGTGGTTATTCTATGTGTATGAGAGCGACATGTTCATGCCTTGTAAGGGCAGCGAACCCAACTGGGCAATGAGACGGTTCTCAAGAGCAAACCGGTTACGATTGCTTTAGTAACAAGAGAAATTTCCAGTAACTTGCATATTAGGTTTACAACTATAGCCAGGGAAGTTTAAATGATGTTTAAAGATCTGTGTTTGTAGACCCAGCCAGTGTGACAGGTAACTAAAATAAAGATTATATGGATATTGTCTATATACTTTCTCCGTATGGATTGCATGCACGAAAACAACTGAATAGGAAATGCTTGGGCTCTCATATTTTTTCAACCGACTTTGGAAAAAAAATAATCAGAACATATATTTTTCTTCTTTCCGTTCTCGTTTGCCTTTTAGAGCCCTGAAGAGATCATATATATTTTGTGGTCTATTGCTCTTCTGTTGGCATTTTGTAATGTTATGTTTCCTAGTGGTTCTAATATTCCATTGTTCTATTATTTTTTTCATGGTCGACTCTTGGGTCTGGTGTTCTCGTAGCATTTGTTGAAAGCTAATTTTGATTTCAGTTTGATCATCCTGTCTAATCAGGTTGTACTATCAATATCAGATCTGGACCGTAGATGTAAGAACATTTGTAAAAAAAAAAGTAAAGTACCCCCGTCACGCCAAGTGGCGTATAGGGAAATATGGTGTTAGTGACCATACATTTTACAGACCTTCAGCACATGATTTTTGGGGTAATGTGGTCGGTATTACGCCCGTGCTGCTTTACTTTCCCAGAAAAAAATTCGGTACCCATTTAAGGCTGGGTTGACCCTGAAGCCGTCGGTTGGGATCGAACCCTACCCCATGTCCTTTGTAGTCCAGTTCACTAACCACTGAGCTATCGCGGCTCCCAAGAACATTTGTAGTTGAGTTAATCGAAGGCCCCGGCATGACTGCAAACGGATTAAAATCCATAATTGCCCGTGCAAGTGGAGTCATCCGAATTAATATCTGATCTCAGTAAAGGATCCAAACAAAGAAAGGCAACTGCCATCCCCATCATAGCAGCTACAGCAAACGTCAAAACACATAAGGCCAAGCCGCACAGAAAGTAAACGCAGGCATACTGTCCTACGTCATACGATATCATCATTCATCGTAAACAATCGGAATATCGAAACACGATCTGGATGAAATACACATCTCACGGTGTGCACAGAGAGCTAAACTCAGTAGCTCCGGCAGCAAACCTGACTTGGAATTCTAGGAAACTGCAACAAGGAACACTTTTCAAACAGAGCCTCAACGATTCCTGTCGTCTATCCGAAATATTGACCGGAAGTCCATGCATGAACAATAAGATAAATAACCACAACCGAGATGAAACGTGTTAGACGATTGACATGAAATTGTCTGAGATCTAAGATCAGAAATAAAGAACTGATTAAAAAATCTTTGAATAATTCCCGTTATATAATATATACAGAAACAACAAATAAAATAGTGTGGTCATGTGATAACGCAGAAAAATCAAAACACAACAGAACGAGCCTTCAATAAACGTTGCGAGAACACCAGATTTAATTGCCGACCACGGAAAAGATTAATTAAAGGAATATTAGAAACGCTATGAAACATAACAGCAGCAATGGCCAACAGAAAAGAGAGAGAGAGAGAGAGAGAGAGAGAGAGAGAGAGAGAGAGAGAGAGAGATCGTAAATTATAGCTCTGTCGAATCTGAAAGGCAAATAAGGAAGGAAAGAAGAAGAATCACGTGGCAAAGCTGTTATATCTGTTGTTTGTTTATGTAATCAATGCCAGGAAATATTCCTACTAACTTCTCCCTCAGTTCTTTACTTGTGATCCTATCTCAGAATAGTTGACCAAAATCAGCAACAACAAAAATGCTAATGCAACAAACAGGGGCATCCAATGGTAATCAACAAACAGGGATGCAACCAACAGGGGCATCCAATGGTAATCAACAAACAGGGATGCAACCAACAGGGGCATCCAATGGTAATCAACAAACAGGGATGCAACCAACAGGGGCATCCAATGGTAATCAACAAACAGGGATGCAACCAACAGGGGCATCCAATGGTAATCAACAAACAGGGATGCAACCAACAGGGGGATCCAACACAACGAAAGCGGGGTTTATTTGAGGACTTAGTCGAGAGAGGGAGTATCGATTTCGACAGTTATTTATAATTTTTGTTGTTGACCTTCTGCCAAGCCATTCTCTTAAGCTGTCTGGTTTCTTTTCTCTTTGATTCCCTCCATCTCTTCGTCCCTCGAAAGTTCCAGTTGTCAGAATATATCTCATCTGTTCCCTTCTCATTACATGACCAAAAAATAATGATTGTTTCTTCTTAATATTGGAAATTAGCTCCCATTTTTGCTTTGGCCTCTTTCAGAACGTTTTCATTACTCTTCTTAGCTGGCCATGGTAAAACAGGTAAAATTACCCGACCTGAATATGATACGACACACAAAACGTAAAACATTTTTGCAAAAGTCAATATTTATCTGTGAATTATATTTTTGTAGTTAATGCGTGTAACAAAAAAGATAAAAAAATTTGCAAAGCTGAAAGTTTTTGAGTAACGCAATATTTAATTTTTAATCGCATTTTTTTTTTAGTTTTAAGATAGATACAGGTTCATTAAATCATGTTGAATGTTATGGTTATGGTTAAGGTTATGGTTAGTCGAAGACCCCGGCATCACTGCAAACGAATTAAAATTCATAACTGCTTAACCGTCCCTGCTAGTTGAATCATCCGAATTAAAATTAATTTCATTGAAGGATCCAGACAAAGAAAAGCAGATGCAGCCCCCATCATAGCAGCTACAGAACACACCAAAAGACATAAGGCCAAGCGGCACCGAAAGTGTTATCGGCTGAACTGTCCTTCGCCATACGATATCATCATTCATCGTAAACAATCGGAATATCGAAACACGATCGTGATGAAAAACACAACTCACGGTGTGCACAGAGCACTGAACTCAGCAGCTCCGGTAGCAAGCCGGACTTGGGATATGAGGAAACTGCAACAAGTAACACTAATCAGCGTGTGCCCAATGGTTCCTGCCGCCTATCCACCATATTTACCGGAAGTCCTTGATGAATGTATAATACAGGTTGTTCGTAAAGTCTCACTACTCTTTGTATGCAGAACACATTTGACAAAAATAAGCAAATAACGTCACCATAGCATCATCAAAAAATGTGCTGCACGGTCCAGTGTGAAGCAAATTGCAGTGAGTGACTGTCGTCTGCTGGATTAATTCTTTTCACTCAAAACAGAATGATGTTTTCAACGGAAGAAAGAATTTTGTTTGGTTGAACAAGTGTTTCGAAATGGCGGTGGATAGACACGGATGATTGTTCAAATATTTATAGCAAGATTTCCTGATAAACAACCTCCTCGGCGCATTACGGTTAGAAATTTGTTAAATAAGTTTCGTGCTACGGGAAATATGGAAGATGCTCCGCGATCTGGTAGGCCTGCTGTGCCTGAAGAAAAATGTCTAGATATTCAAGACATAATCTTGAAAAGGCCAAGCTTGTCCTTAAGGAAATGTCGCAACAAGTGAACGTTATTGAGTTATTGAGTTATATGCGGGTCATCATCATTGCACTCCGAACATGTCCATAGGTGCTCAGATCCCTCCTCAGCAATTCCCTCAGTGTCCAGCGACTGACGACTCCAGTTCTATGTTGGTTGATAAGTCTTCTTACACGGCCACCAAGTTTCTCATTTCTGGCTGTGCCCATCTTAACTCCCATTTCCATCATCCGAAGAAGCGACGTTGATCTGTGTTTGTCGAAGTCCCGTGCTCTTCCCACATCTCGGAGTGCATTGATGATGTCCGCCCGATCCATCGGTTCCCGTCCTCAACGACAGCGCAGCTAGCCAACCTGTCCGCTCTCTCATTTCCCCGCACTCCCGCATGTCCAGGGACATAGACAAAGGTGACATTTCGTATTTTGGATTTCTGCAACGACTCTACCCATTGCATGCGTACAAAGCCCGCCTCCACTTTTTTTATCATGCTCATCGAATCACTCAGTATACATGCGTGGATGTAGTCTTGTGACTCTAACCATTTGAATGCCTTGGTCACTGCCATCACCTCCATTGTCATGCTACTCGTGGTCATGGCGTATGCACCACTGTCTTCCTTGGCCATTCTGCCTGCCGAACGTGCTGTAAATGCCATGCACTTCTTTCGTGTCGTCTTACAGATCCGTCTGTATAGATGACTGCATCTATACAGATTAATTCATTAATCAAGTGAACGTATCAGTGGGCACAGCGCACACAATTCTTAAACACAGGTTACATTTTTATCCATACAGGATTTCTGTTGAGTCTGAGCTAAAAGAGTGTGACTATCAATCCAGGGTCAACTACTGCACGTGGTTTCAGAAGAAGACAAAATGATTCTTGATGTACCATTCTTCTCTTATGAGGCATGGTTTCATCTATCTGGATGCGATAGTAGCCAAAATAATCGTATTTGGAGCAGTTTTAATCTCAATTAATTTCATGAAGTGCCTCTTCACGATGGAAAAATTAGGATATGGTGTGCCGTCAGTAGACAACTTTTAATTGGGGCAAATTTTCTTCAAAACTATTTATGCCGATTGGTACCGCACTGACACACTGGAACCTTTTTTACTACAGCTGAATGAACATGAAATTGAGGAAGCGTGGTTCCAGCAAGATGATGCTACTGCACACACAGCTAAAGCATCACCGTAATTATTGGAATAAATGTTCGCAAATCGCGTAATATCACGTGAAATTTGGCCTGCACGTTCCCCAGATCTAACTCCATTAGATTATTATCTATAGGGTTTCTTGAAAGGAAATGTTTTACAAAATAATGTATGCACAATTGAGGACCTGAAAGAATCAATCAGAATTACCATTCAAGAAATAACAACAGACACGTTCATCATCATCAAGTACCGTGCCTACTGGCGTAGGTGATCATGTCTCTCCACAACTTTCGATCTCGACAGTTATTTATCATTTCTGTTGTTGATCTTCAGCCAAGTCATTCTCTTAAGCTGTCTGTTATTTTTTCTCTTTGCTTCCCTCTATCTCTTCGTCCCTCAATTTTTCCAGTTGTTACAATATATTCCAATTGTTCTCTTCTCATTACATGGCCAAAAAATGATGATTGTTTTTTCCTAATATTGGAAATTAGTTCTCTTTTTGCTTTGACCTCTTTCAGAACTTTTTCATTACTCTATCAGACACGTTACAGAAGGTATTTGACAATAGGAAGAGGCGTGTACAGTCATGTCTAGAAGCCCGTGGTGAACATTTCCAACACATTTTGTACTGAATATTCTATTGGTACTTTCCAGATAGCTCACAACAGCATTAGACCATAGCAGTAACTATTGTAACTAATTTAATGACTTTTTAAGCACATTTTTTGATGACGTCATTTACTAATTTTTTTTCAAATATATTCTATATACAAAATGCAGTCTTTATGAACACCCTATATAAGAACCCATGTGTACTTTATCTTTCTTGAAAGACGTAAATGAGAAAATTAACTAAAATAGCAGTGACAAACAGCTGTGGTTAGCCCCAGCGGGGACTGGAAATAGGCTACAGAGAAGGCAAAGCGGTACACACAAAAAGCTTACTGAAGATTGTTGTGTTGGTCCCAAAGTCGCAAATTTAAGTTTAATTGCAAACATCAAATCAACGCATTTACGACCACTTAACGGGAAATCTTTAAAAATCTCACAGAGATGTCAGGCCTAAACATAAATGTAAAGATAATCAATAGTCTAAGATATTCGGTATAACTAGCAGAAAATCCCAACGATCTACAACAGTTGCTCAATGAAATAAACATGACAAGCAACAAACATGGATTAGATATGAATATCAAAAAGACTAAAACAATGATCATAAAAGAGTACTCAAAACCCAAAAGTGGGAGCCGCGATAGCTCAGTGGTTAGTGAACTGGACTACCACGGACAAGGGGTAGGGTTCGATCCCAACCGACGGCTTCCGGGTTCACCCAGCCTTAAATGGGTACCGGATTTTTTTCTGGGAAAGTAAAGCAGCACAGGCGTAATACTGACCACATTACCCTAAAAATCATGTGCTGAAAGTCTGTAAAATATAGGGTCACTAACACCATATTTCCTTATACGCCACTTGGCGTGACGGGGGTACTTTACTTTTTTTTTTTACAAAACCCAAAAGTGGATATCAAAATTGAAGGAAAAGACCTGTAGACAGTTCAGAACTACAGCTACCTTGGATATACTATAACCAGTGGTTGAAAATGTACAACTAAAATAAACAAAAGAATAAGAATGGCAAAAAGTAATTGTAATATCATGAAGAACATACTAACATCGAAACAAATTAACACCAGGGCTAAAACTAAGAATAGCAAAATGTTACATCTTCTCAACATTCCTGTATGGTGCAGAAACATGGACATTAGACACGAAAACAGAATAGGAAATTGAAGCCTTTGAAATGTAGATTTATAGAGGAATACGTAGATTACAATGGAAATAAAAGAAAACAAACGATGACATCTTAAAACAATTAAAAGTAAAAAGAGAACTACTAAATACAATGCAAACAAGATAAAAGCGATTTTTGGGGCTTGTTAAAAGACAGAACAACCTATTAAAAGTAATATTGGAAGGGAAAACACAAGGTAAAAGAGGCAGAGGCAGACCATGACTAACATTGATGAGTAACATCAAAAGATGGACAAGTCAGCCTATGACAACCTGCACCATCAAAGCAAGAGACAGAGTGGAATGGCGCTCTATGACAGCCAATCTTCGATGCGGAGACGGCACTCAATGATGCTGATGATGATGAGGGCGACCTGCTCTCTACAGAACTGATCTGAGAGTAGTGAGATTGTTCTATGATGAGGGCGACCTGCTCTCTACAGAACTGATCTGAGAGTAGTGAGATTGTTCTATGATGAGGGCGACCTGCTCTCTACAGAACTGATCTGAGAGTAGTGAGATTGTTCTATGATGAGGGCGACCTGCTCTCTACAGAACTGATCCGAGAGTAGTGAGATTGTTCTATGATGAGGGCGACCTGCTCTCTACAGAACTGATCTGAGAGTAGTGAGATTGTTCTTCTTCGTTCCTTCCTGATTTGCTTTTCAGCGTCGAAGGGAGATCTATATTGCAGTCTTTTGTTCTTCTGTTAACTTCTTCTGTCGCTATGTTTCACCGCGTTTCTTATACTTCTTTAATTTTTCTTTTTCGCGTCCGACCATTGAGACTGGTGTTCTCGTAACGTTTTTTTTTTATCTTCAAGATAAAGCTCATTGTGTTGTGTTTTCACATTTTTTCTCATTGCGTGGCCAAACTTTTTTATATATTGTTTCTTTATATATTCAACGGCTGAAATTATTTCTAGCTCTCAGACTATTTCCTGCCATGTGACTAACACGTTACAACCAAAGTAAAATAGACGTATGACAGAAAATAGCATGAGAGATAAGATCAGAAGTGAAGAACGAAGAAAAAAATTGCAAGCGTAATTTCCGCCACAGAGTACGTAAAGAAACAACAGATAAAATTGTTCGGCCACATGATAATGCAGAAAGATTAAAAAATACATCACAACGAGTCTTTGATAAACGCTGCTACAGCACCAGACCCAATGGCCGACCACGAAAAAGGTGAATTGATGAAATATTAGAAACACTGTGAGAACACATCAGGAGAGGCCAACAGAAGAACGAAATATAGCAAACTACATCTCCAGTGGACCCTAGAATCCCTTGTTGTAGTATGCTCATATTCCAAGTCCGGTTTGTTGCTGCAACTACTGAGTTTAATGTTTTATGCACACCACCAATTATGTTTTTCGTCCGGATGGTGCTTCTATATTCAAATTGCTTACTATGAATGGTGATATCGTATAGCGAAGGACAGTTCAGCTGTGTTCACTTTCGGTGCTGATACGCCTTATGTCTTTTGACATGTGCTGTGTTTGCTATGATGGGGACTGCAGCTGACTTTATTTGTTTGGATATTTGATGAGATGTTAATTCGGATGATTCCACTGGCACGGGCGGTTGTGCAATTTTGGATTTTAATTCGTTGTGCAATTATGGATTTTAATTCATTGTGCAATTATGGATTTTAATTCGTTGTGCAATTATGAATTTTAATTCATTGTGCAATTATGAATTTTAATTCGTTGTGCAATTATGGATTTTAATTCGTTGTGCAATTATGGATTTTAATTCATTGTGCAATTATGGATTTTAATTCGTTGTGCAATTATTGATTTTAATTCGTTGTGCAATTATGAATTTTAATTCGTTGTGCAATTATGAATTTTAATTCGTTTGCACTGATAATGGAGCCATTGAAGAACTATAACTTTAATACTAATGTAAAGAGGTGTAAAGCAAACCATTGTAAGAACGAACAGTCAAAATAGAGGCATTACAGAAAGTAACAAAATTGAAGATCCTCTCCCCTACTCAAACCACTGTACTCACCTGCTAAAGCATTCGGCTAAATCCAGGAACGGTGAGCTTGGCCCGTCCCTATAGGGACATAAACGAAAAATGAAATAGCCGAACTGGTTAACCGTGATAAAGACAGTCACGTTTATCGTGTTTAGAGAACTGGCCTGGTTTATGTCCCTTGTCCCCCGACCAGTTCTGTATGTTCTTTGTGGCGGGAACTGTGAATATTTTCCAGGGTATTCATTTTCCCTGGTTCCGCTTTTGTCCCCACATGCTCCACATGCGCCACTCTTTTGTTTCCATTGGTACTGAAGAAGACATGTCAGTTAAAACGCTTGTGAAAACATATAATTGAAAACACATAAGTGAAAATATCTGTGTAAACAGAAGGGAAAATATATTCATCATTGATCATCATTGAGTGCCGTCTCCGCATCGAAGGTTGGCTACCATGGAGAGCCATTCCGCTCTGTTTCTTGCTTTGATGGTGCAGATTGTCATAGGTTGACTTGTCCATCTTTTGATGTTACTCGTCCATGTTAATCTTGGTCTACCTCTGCCTCTTTTACCTTATATTTCCCCTTCCAATATTACTTTTATTCGGCTGTTGTGTCTTTTAACATGCTCCAAAAATTTCACTTGTCTTGTTCTAATTGTGTTTAGTAGTTCTCTTTTCATTTTTAGATGTTTTAAAACTTCATCGTTTGTTTTCTTTTCTTTCCATCCAATTCTACCTATTCTTCTATAAATCTACATTTCAAAGGTTTCAATTTTCTGTTCCGTTTTCTTGTCTAATGTCCATGTTTCTGCACCATACAGGAATATTGAGAAGATGTAACATTTTGCTATTTTTAGTTTTAGCCCTGATGTTATTTGTTTTGATGTTAGTATATTTTTCATGGCATTAAAGTTACTTTTTGCCATACCTATTCTTTTGTTTATTTCAATTGTACATAAAAAAAATATTTAGAAAATATATAAATGAAGAAAACACGTGAAAACATATAAGTGAAAACATAAGTGAAAATATTAGTGAAAACATATAAGTGAAAACATAAGTGAAAATATTAATGAAAAGAGAAGTGAAAACATGTAAGTGAAAACTTATAAGTGAAAACATAAAAGCGAAGAAAACATACATGAAAGCATGTAAGCGAAGAAATCACTATAATGAATACATATAGGTGAAAACATATATGTGAAAATATAAAAGTTAAAACAAATAAATGAAAACATATAAGCGAAAACATGTGCAAGAGACGTAAAATATGTTAATATTTATGTGTATTTTGATAAAATGTGCACATTAATTTGAACAATATGTGAGTTGTATGTGCATTAATATAATCGGAATTAACACTTGAAATATTTGTGAAGAGCTTGTGGTCCAGGAGTTTCACGCTGCGGGATTTCCCGATGAGACAATCTAACACTTATGGGCAGTTCAATGTGTGATATAAGTAATTCGACCACTAACGATAATGATTTGTGAAAACATGTCTTATTTAACTTTAGGGGGACTGGTTGGTCTTGAGAAAAGACGTAGGCCTCGAGGCATAGAGGTTGTGGGTTCAAATCCCGGCTACACCGGTTGAAAATTTGTATTTATGATTTCTCTCTGCGACAACCACCCTTGGTCTCAGCAGCGAGGCCCGGCTTGAAACGTCAATTACTCATCGACGGAAAAAAATATGAAGTCGGAGTTATCTTCCTGTGCGGCGAGGGACCCCTATGCATACGGCTACCAGGGGAAAGTGGATTAACACGTCAAATTCTATTCCTAGTCTCTAGAGTTTTCGTCAGATGTAAAAGCTAGCGAACGAAAAAATACCAGGAGAGGTATCATTATCGGAAAAAGAACGCAATCCCTTCAATCAATGCAGGACACGAACAATGAGTAAACGAACACTTCGATGCTTGCTGGTACGGGCAGCAGAGCTGATATGGGAATGTCTCGACTGCTGTGACGCTAGTCTCAGATAAATATAGAAAAGTGGATAATAGATGAAGTATTTAGATAGAAGCAAAATATTAAATTCGAAACTGTCAAAAAAACGAACAGATTTTGGATAGTAAAAGCAGTTTCGAACAAAGTTTACAGAAATGTATTTCAGTTGAACTATTTTTTAAGATACTAAAAGCTGAGAATATTAGACAAATTTAACTTGTTAGATTGATGCAATATAGTGACGTTTGTAATAAAGACTGTTCTAAGGAAAAATATATATGGTACCTTGTAGAAAAGCGTCAGGATTATACATAGAATAGAAATATCATGATATCGACAAATAGAAAGCTAAGTTAAAGCAGCAGGAAAATAGATAAAAAAAATAATGTTTGTTTACAGCTCTATATTCACAAAGGACACTACGTCTCAATTTCAACGTTTGTTAACAAGACGTTAATGGGGCACACAAAACAAACCTGACAAATTTTGAATAATGTAAAGATGAAGAAAACATAAAAAATCTGCTGTTTTTAGAGTTCTATCGATTAAACACACATAAATAATCATAAAAACATTAATAACTACGAAAACGTCAAATATTACAGAAAAAACAACAATCATAGAAGGGTGATCTCATTAAACACAACCAAACAAATCATAAACTCCAACAGTAGAGAAGATTGGCTGAATGAATTGGTCAGGGGGGAAAGATGGAGAGTTCTTTTTAATTACATGACATGGCCAAACACTCTTGGCAACATCAATAGCCCCAAAAGAAGAGACCAAACCACCATCGCTTCAGACTGAGAACTCGACATGTACATCTGAACAACCACATCAATAGAATACAACGAAACCAAACTCCAGCATGTCCACTCTGTGAGCACCCATGGTTATGGTTATGGAAGGCCCCGTTATCACTGAAAACGAATTAAAATCCATAATTGATCAACCGCCTGTGCCAGTGGAATCATCCGAATTACTATCTGATCTCCCAAACAAAGTAAGGTAGTTGTGGTCCCCATCTTAGCAGTCTCAGCACATGCCAAAAGACATAAAACGAAGCAACACAGAAGGGAACACAGTCATCTGTTCTTTTGTGACATGTAAATAATTGGAGTCAAACAATTCCAACGACGGCCTTTGAACAGCACTCAATGTATTGACGTAAACCGCATATCAACTCTAGAAAGGGGAAGGTCGCATTCATAACACATGATTTGTCAAAGAGGAATATTGAGGTGTGTACGACTCCGCACCATCGGCGCAAATTTGTTAAGTGGATCTTCAGATTGACTTTAACGCAGAAAATTGTATTGGAGAGCCTAAATTAATCCGTCCCCAAATGCAATTTCTGCGGCGATTGATAGAACATGAACTTCATTCCACCACCTTGGAACAGGAAGTTTACCCATATTTTTTTTGTTTTGTATTTTTTTTTTTTTTTTTTTGCATTCGCCAGCTTTCACCTCTGGCGAAGTCCCTGGAGGCTAGGAATTGAATTTTGCGTGTTAATCCATTTTCCCCTGGCAGCCGTGTGCACAGGGGTCCCTCGCTATACAGGCAGATAACTCCGTCTTCGGAGGTACTCATATGTTTTTCCGTCGATGAGTAATTGACGTTTCAAGCTGGGCCTCGCTGCTGAGACCAAGGGGTGGTTACCGCAGAGAGAAATTATAAATAAAAATAACAAATGGTTCAGCCGGGATTTGAACTCACAACCTCTCTGTCTCAAGGCCGGCGTCTTGCCTCGAGACCAACCTGTCCTCCAGTTCACCCATATGATACGGTAGAACATCACCTTTTTGACTGACCAAAGCTCACTGACATCAGAGCAACTCTACTTCCTCAAAGACCCGATATATGGAACAACCGGTACGGAACTACAAGGGAACTCAAAAATACCTGCAGATATCATTACATGGCATTAGGCCGAAGGGCGTCAGCTCACAGACTTCTGGATCCATAACAATAACATCATAAAGCGGTAAAAACCCGACATATGACGCTTTGAAAACCATAATTAAAAACATCAAAAGTCAAGAAACAGATCAGCCATAATTAAAAACATCAACAACCAAGAAACAGATCAGCTATAATTAAAAACATAAATAGTCAAGAAACAGATCAGCCATAATTAAAAACATCAATAGTCTCGAAACAGATCAACCATAATTAAAAACATCAATAATCAAGAAACAGATCAGCTATAAATAAAAAAATCAATAGTCAAGAAACAGATCAGCTATAATTAAAAACATCAATAATCAGGAAACAGATCAGCTATAATTAAAAACATCAATAGCCAAGAAACAGATCAGCTATAATTAAAAAACATCAATAGTCAAGAAACAGATCAGCTATAATTAAAAACATCAGTAGTCAAGAAACAGATCAGCCATAATTAAAAATATCAATATTCAAGAAACAGATCAGCTATAATTAAAAACTTCAATAATCAAGAAACAGATCAGCTATAATTAAAAACATCAATAGTCAAGAAACAGATCAGCTATAATTAAAAACATCAATAATCAGGAAACAGATCAGCTATAATTAAAATCAGCAATAATCAAGATACAGATCAGCTATAATTAAAAACATCAATAGTCAAGAAACAGATCAGCTATAATTAAAAACTTCAATAATCAAGAAACAGATCAGCTATAATTAAAAAACATCAATAGTCAAGAAACAGATCAGCTATAATTAAAAACATTAATAGTTAAGAAACAGATCAGCTATAATTAAAAACATAAATAGTCAAGAAACAGATCAGCTATAATTATAAAAAAACATCAATAGTCAAGAAACAGCTCAGCTATAATTAAAAACATCAATAATCAAGAAACAGATCAGCTATGATTAAAATAACATCAATAGTCAAGAAAACAGATCAGCTATAATTAAAAACATCAGTAGTCAAGAAACAGATCAGCTATAATTAAAAACATCAATAGTCAAGAAACAGATTAGCCATAATTAAAAACATTAACAACCAAGAAACAGATCAGCTATAATTAAAAACATAAATAATCAAGAAACAGATCAGCCATAATTAAAAACATCAATAGTCAAGAAACAGATCAACCATAATTAAAAACATCAATAGTCAAGAAACAGATCAGCTATAATTAAAAACATCAATAGTCAAGAAACAGATCAGCCATAATTAAAACATCAATAGTCTCGAAACAGATCAACCATAATTAAAAACATCAATAATCAAGAAACAGATCAGCTATAAATAAAAACATCAATAGTCAAGAAACAGATCAGCTATAATTAAAAACATCAATAATCAGGAAACAGATCAGCTATAATTAAAAACATCAATAGTCAAGAAACAGATCAGCTATAATTAAAAAACATCAATAGTCAAGAAACAGATCAGCTATAATTAAAAACATCAGTAGTCAAGAAACAGATCAGCCATAATTAAAAATATCAATATTCAAGAAACAGATCAGCTAAAATTAAAAACTTCAATAATCAAGAAACAGATCAACTATAATTAAAAACATCAATAGTCAAGAAACAGATCAGCTATAATTAAAAACATCAATAATCAGGAAACAGATCAGCTATAATTAAAATCAGCAATAATCAAGATACAGATCAGCTATAATTAAAAACATCAATAGTCAAGAAACAGATCAGCTATAATTAAAAACTTCAATAATCAAGAAACAGATCAGCTATAATTAAAAAAACATCAATAGTCAAGAAACAGATCAGCTATAATTAAAAACATTAATAGTTAAGAAACAGATCAGCTATAATTAAAAACATAAATAGTCAAGAAACAGATCAGCTATAATTAAAAAATAACATCAATAGTCAAGAAAACAGATCAGCTATAATTAAAAACATCAATAGTCAAGAAACAGATCAGCTATAATTAAAAACATCAATAGTCAAGAAACAGATTAGCCATAATTAAAAACATTAATAACCAAGAAACAGATCAGCTATAATTAAAAACATAAATAATCAAGAAACAGATCAGCCATAATTAAAAACATCAATAGTCAAGAAACAGATCAAACGTAATTAAAAACATCAATAGTCAAGAAACAGATCAGCTATAATTAAAGACATCAATAGTCAAGAAACAGATCAGCCATAATTAAAAACATCAATAGTCTCGAAACAGATCAACTATAATTAAAAACATCAATAGTCAAGAAACAGATCAACTATAATTAAAAACATCAATAGTCAAGAAACAGATCAGCTATAATTAAAAACATCAATAATCAAGGAACAGATCAGCTATAATTAAAAACATCAAATGCAACTACCTCAAAACCTCCACAGTTAAGTAGTTCATCATTAAAGTTGACAGGGGCGTCGATTCCCTCCCTGGACACGCCTTTTCTCCAATAACTTGATCTCATTGGCGGTTCGATCAACCTTGCACGTGATACTACTTTGTCAATAAAGTTCAGCATTAGAAATGACGTCAGCAGGAATGAAGCGTTTAGAGTTCTTAATATGAAGATGGCATTACGGCAGCATGACGTCATAGTTCACAAATTGTATCCAATCAGAGATGACATCACGTGTTCTGCATGAATAATGATTTCTATGGGGACGGATATATGAGGTAGCAATTCTGTTGTTCTGAGAGAAAAAAAAATCGATCGTGTTAAAACATTTTGGTGAAGATTTACACATCATAATCATCAATTTTTAAATATCTGGGTAGCACGTTAACACAAGACAATAACCAAGAGACAGAGATAGATATAAGGTGTAACAAAGCATGCCAAGTTATAGGCCAAGTATCAACACTATTGAAACACAAAGCAATAACTACGAAGCAAAAAGGGCAATATACAAATCAATTTTTCTACTAACTCTGTGCTATCAGTGCCAGAATTGGAAGATGGTCTCTAGAACAATAAGAAAGGTAACGACCACAGAAATGAAATGTGTCAGAAGAATGACAGGAAACAGCTTAAGGGACAGAGTAAGAAACACTGACCTGAGGAAGAAACTCGAAATTGAACCAGCCATCGAATACATAAAGAAACAACAGATAAATTGGTTCGGCCACATAACAAGACAAAAAGAACTAACAATGACTCAAAGAGTCATAAACAAACGCTACGAAAATGCCAGATTAAGAGTAAGACCGAGAAAGAGATGGATAAAGGGAATACTAGAGTCACTAGGAGGAATAACATCAGAAGAGGCCAACAGAAGAGCAAAGAATCGCAGATTGTATCTCCTCTCGACGCCAACGGCAATAGAGGAAGGATAGAAGAGGAAGAAGAAGAAGAATCAATTTCATCAGTAGTGTTATTATTGTAGGAGCCGCAATAGCTCAGTGGTTAGTGATCTGGACTACAAAGGACAAGAGGTAAGGTTCGATCCCAACCGACGGCTTCAGGGTTCACCCAGCCTTAAATGGGTTCCTGATTTTTTTCTTGTGAAAGTAAAGCGACATGGGCGTAATACCGACCACATTACACCAAAAATCATGTGCTGAAGTTTGTTAAAATTATGATCATTAAAACCATATTCCCTATACGCCACTTGGCGTGACAGGACACTTTACTTTATTATTATTGTGTATTTATTAAAGAAAACAGGAAGAGATAAATAATTGCTACTGTCTTAAAAGCGGGTGAGTAGATTAACTTTCATTACCCTCTCCATTTATCTTTTTTCTCCTCATTTTTCCTTATTTCTCCTAGCGGTCATTCTCCGTCCCTCACTCATGCAGTATCAACCTTTGGTCCCACTCGCAGATAACTTTTATTCTAATTATATTTTCTTCCTTATTTTCATTAGTTTCTATAATGTAGTTAGATTCTGTGACATTTCTCTTGTGTGTCCGTTTGTTTTTGTTGTTGTTGTTTTCTAAGGAAGGCCGTATGTAGATGGAACGTTATACTTTGTACTATTCTCCTATGTAAAGTTGTCACAATACGCCGTGCTTATCTCGTTACCAATGTTTCTTTCCCTGTACAGTCCTCGTCTTTTACCAGCGTCTGTTATTTGTACATCTCTGTACATCACAAACATCTGTACTGTGTACATTTTAGTATATCATAAACATCAGATCTTTTTCAATTTCACCACAGCACAAACACGTGTTGTTTTTTTTTTTTTTTGTTTTTATGTGTACAGCAATGATGATTCTAACAACAAACAAACAAACAATAAGGACTGTAGTAAACAAAAAGTAAAGAGCCACGTCACGCCAACTGGCGTATAGGGAATATGGTGTTAGTGACCACACATTTTACAGACCTTCAGCACATGATTTTTGGGGTAATGTGGTCGGTATTACGCCCAATGCCGCTTTACTTTCCCAGAAAAAAAAATCCGGTACCCATTAAAGGCTGGGTGAACTCGGAAGCCGTCGGTTGGGATCGAACCCTACCTCTAGGAATAAGGACTCTAGCATAAGGACTGTACTTAGACGGCATATTGGGAAAGTACCAGACAAATACCAGTGGATAAGGAGAAGACAAAGACAATGGCATTTGATAGGACACACCGTGTAGCCAACTGAGAGCGTTTAACAACAAATTGCTTTTTTGGATTCCCAAAGGATGAGAGGGAGCAGAAGGTCAAAATCATCACAACATCTCTACCGTGGCCATTTCAGTACATCACAAATATTTCTATTTTGGACGTTTCAGTACATCACAAATATTTCTATTTTGGACATTTCAGTACATCACAAATATTTCTATTTTGGACATTTCAGTACATCACAAACATTTCTATTGTGGACATTTCAGTACATCACAAACATTTCTATCTTGGACATTTCAGTACATCACAAATATTTCTATTTTGGACATTTCAGTACATCACAAATATTTCTATTTTGGACGTTTCAGTACATCACAAATATTTCTATTTTGGACGTTTCAGTACATCACAAACATTTCTATCTTGGACATTTCAGTACATCACAAATATTTCTATTTTGGACATTTCAGTACATCACAAACATCTCTATTTTGGACATTTCAGTACATCACAAACATCTCTATTGTGGACATTTCAGTACATCACAAACATCTCTATTGTGGACATTTCAGTACATCACAAACATCTCTATTGTGGACATTTCAGTACATCACAAACATCTATCATTTGATCAATTCAATGCAACACATTTTTAACCTTTCAAAATTTCAGTACATCACAAACATCTGTCCCTTCAGCATTTAAATACATCACAAAAACATCTGTCCTTTTGTACGTTGTGATAAATCACAAACAAATAATTTCTGGAGCCTACATATCAAGCCCGGTGGTTGGCGCAGAGTAAGTTGGACTGACAACATCCAACAGTTGGCTACAACAACATTAACTGAGAGGCTGAAAGAAGGGCAAGAAATAGAACTTTGTATCTCCGTCGACACCTGAAAGTGAATAAGAGGGGATGAATAAAGAAGGAGAAAGAAACTATGTTATACAGCAACAACGATCAATATTGAGTACTCAAATTATAAATTTCATTTATGTTTTTTCTTATTTGTTTAATCTCCCAGTACCACTTTTTATTCGTTCATTTTATTATTTCTTCTTCTTCTGTATTTACCCCGAGAAAAAGAGCGTTCATTACGTCCAGTCGTAATTTACATCGAACTGTGATATTTGCGATGTTGGATCTCACAAACCCTGGTTTTAAATTGCTCTTGCCCTTTCTTTTTGCCCTCACCTAATTATTCATGCAGGGCTGCATGTTTCCTAAACTGTAAAGAGGAGAAGTAGTATAGGTGTTCTCTCACTGATCCTCACAACAGTCAGCTATGGATTGCTACAACTCTCACTGATCCTCACAACAACAGTCAGCTATGAATTGCCACAACTCTCACTGATCCTCACAACAACAGTCAGCAATGAATTGCTACAACTCTCACTGATCCTCACAACAATAGTCAGCTATGAATTGCCACAACTCTCACTGATCCTCACAACAACAGTCAGCTATGAATTGCCACAACTCTCACTGATCCTCACAACAATAGTCAGCTATGAATTGCCACAACTCTCACTGATCCTCACAACAACAGTCAGCAATGAATTGCCACAACTCTCACTGATCCTCACAACAACAGTCAGCTATGAATTGCCACAACTCTCACTGATCCTCACAACAACAGTCAGCTATGAATTGCTACAACTCTAGGCTCACATTAACTGAATATACGAAAAACAAAAGTTATTCTGTTCAGACGAATAAAAAAAATATTATGAAGAAAGTGCTTACATGAACATATGTCAATCAATGTAAATCTTCCACCATGTTACCTCTAAAGAGATGAACATTATTTATAAAGATATAAATGGATTTGAACCTGTCCTCTAAAGAGATGAACATTATTTTTTCTCTCTCTCTCTCTCTCTCTCTCTCTCTCTCTGCGATCAGGACTCAATCAGAGTAGGATTCCAGACTCCCACATGTAGTCAGCTGTCAGGTTAAGTGTGTTGATCGCCCCCACAGACAGAGCAACACATTTAGAGTCTGCCCGATCCACTCTGATTGAACACCCGTTAAAACGTTGCACTGTGTTCTGCGCCAGTGGCCCAGTGCATCCGATTTCAGCCAGCATTTTATTCAGGTTTGCTTTCCTTAGCCTTTGATTGTCCCCATTCTTCCTGCAAGGCAGCAGATTGTTTATAAAGATATAAATGGATTTGAACCTGTCCTCTAAAGAGATGATCATTATTTATAAAGATATACATGGATTTGAACGTGTCCTCTAAAGAGATGAACATTATTTATAAAGATATAAATGGATTTGAACCTGTACTCTAAAGAGATGAATTATTTATAAAAATATAAATGAATTTGAACTTGTCCTCTAAAGAGATGAACATTATTTATAAAGATATAAATGGATTTGAACCTGTCCTCTAAAGAGATGAACAATATTTATAAAGATATTAATGGATTTGAACCTGTACTCTAAAGAGATGAACATTATTTATAAAGATATAAATGGATTTGAACCTGTCCTCTAAAGAGATGAACATTATTATAAAGATATAAATGGATTTGAACCTGTCCTCTAAATAGATGAACATTATATATAAATATAAAAATTGATTTGAACCTGTCCTCTAAAGAGATGAGCATTATTTATAAAGATATAAATGGATTTGAACCTGTCCTCTAAAGAGATGAACATTATTTATAAGATATAAATGGATGTGAACCTTTTCTCTAAAGAGATGAACATTATTTATAAGATATAATGGATTTGAACCTGTCCTCTAAAGAGATGAACATTATTTATAAAGATATAATGGATTTGAACCTGTCCTCTAAAGAGATGAACATTATTTATGAAGATATAAATGGATGTGAACCTTTTCTATAAAGAGATGAACATTATTTTCAAAGATATAAATTGATGTGAACTTTACCTCTAAAGAGACAAACGGATAAAATTCTTATTTCCAAAATAGATCACATTTTTATTCCCCCAAAAAGATATAAATAAATATAAATCTTGTCTCCAAAATATAAATCAATATAAAACATAATTTCTACGAAAATAAATAAATAATAATTTGTTTTTTTCCAAAGAGATAAGCCAGTTTCAACCTTACCTATTACTTCTGAGATTTTTCCTTGACTCTGAGACCGTCAGTTCCTACATCACAAACATCATTAACATCGACATTGATATTAAATCATAGTTATACTCACATGTAGCATAAATCAAACGCAGGCTAGCCCAGCCTCTAGCCACTCGTATCATTTCTAAATTTCATCCACAGTGAAATAAACATAAATAAAATAAAAATTCCTCACTCATAAATTGCGAGATGTTACAACCTTCATCTAAAAGCCCACGCGATTACCTAATCCCCATGTTGTAACTCCTGTTCTGTGGATGTTCAACATGCTGTCTTTACTTCACAGGGTCAAAAAAACATAAACAAACAAGAAGACACATGTCACAAGAAAATATATAAAATATTTTGACCCAACAAAAAAAACATACATTAAAAAATACCCCCCCCCCCCCAAACCATTAAATTAACATTTTTTTTTAAATTGTAAAATGAAGAAAAAAAATATTAGACGTAGGCAGGCAGGCCCATTACTCCGCCTGTAGTTTGAGAAGACACCGAATTACGTGACCCAGAAATGAGATTATAAATTATATTTTTGTCTACACCCATTTTATTACTTTTTGTTGCAAACCACAGCGGTTTTTCTTCAACAGGCTAAAAGAGATATATAATGTAACAAATATCTTCAAATAATAATAAGTATCATTATCATTATCAAGCAGCTTGCATGTTGGTGTAGTTGATCATGTCTCTCCACAACTTTCTATCTCTACACTTA
This sequence comes from Megaustenia siamemsis, assembly GCA_032433765.1. NCBI lineage: Eukaryota > Metazoa > Mollusca > Gastropoda > Stylommatophora > Ariophantidae > Megaustenia > Megaustenia siamemsis. The sequence goes on from JAVIAB010000126.1 coordinate 63,580,432, forward strand.
TTTATGAATTTCGTTTGTTAATTTCTTAAAAAGCAGTCCCTTAAATTGTCTTGGATTGTTTCCTCTCTGTTTTCCTCTATATCTTCTTCCATCATTTTTTTTTGACCTGTTGTCACTGTATACTCTAGATGTTAACTTCTCATTTCATGGCAAACAAATGATTTTTCTGTGTGAATCGGATTGGAATATTGAGTAATACCGAATCGGAATATTGAGTAATACCGAATCGGAATATTGAGTAATACCGAAACGGAATATTGAGTAATACCGAATCGGAATATTGAGTAATATCGAATCGGAATATTGAGTAATACCGAATCGGAATATTGAGTAATACCGAATCGGAATATTGAGTAATACCGAATCGGAATATTTAGCAATACCGAATCGGAATATTGAGTAATACCGAATCGGAATATTGAGTAATACCGAATCGGAATATTGAGTAATACCGAATCGGAATATTGAGTAATACCGAATCGGAATATTTATCGCAGAATAATCTCCCCTTTGAAATGTAGATCTATAGAACAATGGGAAGAATTGGGTGGGAGGAAATCAACTGAAAAAAAAAAAATAACTACTTAAAACAATTAGAAAAAGGCAAATGAAATTGGTGGGGCATGCAACGAGGCATAATACCCTTCTAAACGTCATCTTGGAAGGGAATGTACAAGGTAGATGAGGCAGACAATGATAAAAGTATAGTATCTTTCATACCTCTCTTGCTCTTCTTCCTTTTGCCATCTCTATCTTCTATATCTTTTCATTTTCTTCTCGTTTTCTTCATACCCTATGGGAAACCTAATTTCATTTTTCCAATTTTTCATTGTTTGGCTACATTTGGTCTATTTAAATCCAACCTGCCCTGTTACCTATTTATCTTTTAACCAGACTCGTAAATCCTGGCCACCATATTTCTCTTCAATCTTCTTCAGATCTGTGATGTGCTTTCTGGCTTGAATATATGTATTTTGTACAGTCCGTTTGCTATACCCGATGAAGTCTTTTGTAGAAACGTTGTAGTTTATCTTGTCTTTCTATTAGTTTAGCTGCCCCATACAACTGTATGTCTACTTTACAACAATATATATCATGTACCGTGCCTACTGGCGTAGGTGATCATGTCTCTCCACAACTTTTGATCTCGGCAGCTATTTATTATTTCTGTTGTTGACCTTCTGCCAAGCCATTCTCTTAAGCTGTCTGTTATTTTTTCACTTTGCTTCCCTCTATCTCTTCGTCCCTCAATTTTCCCAGTTGTTACAATATATTCCAGTTGTTCTCTTCTCATTACATGGCCAAAAATGATGTTTTTTTCTTCCTAATATTGGAAATTAGCTCTCTTTTTGCTTTGACCTCTTTCAAGACATTTTCATTACTCTTCTTAGCTGTCCATGGTATTCTCAATATTCTTCTGTAAAACCACATTTCTACAGACTCCAGTGATTTTCTTGTCTGTTTTCCTATTGTCCATGATTCGCATCCATATGTTAAGACTGGCTCTACATAACATTTAAGAACTCTTTTTCTTGTTTCTATTGTCAAAATGGATTGTATAGTATCTTCCTCATTTTTTTGGAAAGCTGCTTTTGCCTGAGCCATTCTGCATCTCACCTCTTTTGTACATCTTTCGTCTGAGGTTAACAAAGTTCCCAAATATTTAAATTCATTTACCTGTTTTAATATTGTTCCACTTGTCTTTATTTTGCACTGAGGTGATGTCTTTTTCTTTGTTTTTACCATTACCTCTGTCTTTTTTGCTATTATGGCTGAGTCCTTTATTTTTGCTTTCTTTCACTATAATTTTACAACAATAAATGAACTGAAAACATAGCAAGATGGACAGGTTAATCGATGAGAACTGAACCATCAAGAAAAGAGACAAGTGTAAAATGGCGTTTCATGGTAGCCAACTGTTGATGTAGAGACGGTAGTTAAAACAAAAAAGTAAAGTACCCCCGTCACGCCAAATGGCGTATAGGGAAATATGGTGTTAGTGACCCTATATTTTACAGATCTTCAGCACATGATTTTTGAGGTAATGTGGTCGGTATTACGCCCGTGCTGATTTACTTTCCCAGAAAAAAAATCCGCTACCCATTTAAGGCTGGGTGAACCCGGAAGTTGTCGGTTGGGATCGAACCCGACGTCTTGTCCTATGTAGTCCCGTTCACTAACCACTGAGCTAGAGCGGCTCCCACATTTTACATAATCTTAATAAATATACATTCCTCTGATCCATTTCTCTTTTGATTATCAAGTTTTTCACTTTAAATTTACACAGATATTTATTATGGATAGTTTAGTTATATTGCTCATTTACTCATTTCAGAATTACAACCTGATTATAATTACTTTATGTAAATGTTATGTAGAGCCAGTCTTAATATATGGACGTGAATTATGGACAATAGGACAATAGACAAGAAAATCACTGGAGGTTGTAGAAATGTGGTTTTACATAAGAATTTTGAGAATACCATTGACAGCTAACAAGAGTAATGAAGACGTTCTGAAAGAGGCCAGCGCAAAAAAGAGTGTTAATTTCCAAAATTAGGAAGAAACAATCATCATTTTTTGGCCATCTAATGAAAAGAGAACAACTGGAATATATTGTAACAACTTGGAGAATTGAGGGACGAAGAAATAGAAGGAAACAAAGAGAAAAAATAACAGACAGCTTAAGAGAATGGCTTGGCAGAAGGTCAACAACAGAAATTATAAATAGCTGCCGAGATCGAAAGTTGTGGAGAGACATGATCACCTACGCCAGCATGCATGGTACTTGATAATGATGATGATGATGATAACTAGTGTGTGGTACATTCAATGCTGCACAATTTCTTATGAGGAGATGACTACAACAATGGTAATGGATAATCACTAATCACTTCGCAAAAAGCCAGGTCTCCAAACGAGACCATACAAATCATATATTTATTCAAAAGAGGAGAAGGGAGAAGAACGTGATACATATCTAGAGCATGATAGACAGACAACATCAAAGAAACGATACATCATCAAGTGGCAACGATTGAAGCGCCAAAAGGGCGAGAACTAGAACTTTGTATCTCCCTCGACATCCGAACGGGTGCAATAGGAAGTGATGAGAGAAATATAACATTCAAGTTAACTCTTTCCGTACGGAAGTTTTTTATCAATGCAACGGAAGAGATTTCTGAGACAATATTTTTCATGGTATTAGAATAAATCTACATATTGATATTTATCTAACATATAATATATTACAAGAATTTTAATATAATTGAACACGGTATTATATTTCACCAATATTATGATGATATCTATCTATCTATCTATTGTCCTTTCGAGCCGAAGACGGCACATAGGGCAGAACCACAATCTCAAAAACAGAAACCTTGCGTGCCAAAATGGCACATATTGCAGAGATCACTGCTCTAAAATATATGGCGCTGTTTCCATAACAATACTTTTTACAATAACAGCTTGTCAAGCCATCAATCAACCTCCTTAGTCGCCTCTTACGACATGCCTGAAAGGTCACAGTGGCACTATTCTTTACTTCCCTCATAATGAGGCCCCGGTAACACACAGGAATGATGATATAGTACATGTTAAATAAACATGGTTTGATGACGGTTCACACTAATGAAATTGAGAGTGACGCATAGTGCATCGAAACGTACGGAAAGAGTTAATTTTAAAAATGTGTATCTAACATTACTATTGTTTGTACTTAAATATTGTGTGTTTCACACCAGAAAAAAATCATATGAGTAAGACTCTGAAGCTTTTATGTTTTTGGTCATAAACTGGAATGTGCTAGAATAAGTAAAGTTTTTTTGTGATGAAAAGAAGTACATTTCCGAGTCGGATAGGGTGTTTACACATTTTGATAAACATAAAGATAGAGATGGGAAATTTACCAAAGTTGTTTGCTTAGTACATTTCTATGCGGATCAGAAACTTGGACTACCTATGCAGGGCAGGAGAAAAAGTTGAACAGGTTTCATGTGCGTTGCTCTCGGAAGGTTGAATGAACATCAATGGCAGGACAAAGTAACCAACTCTAATGTCTTACAACGAGCCAAACTCCCATCCATCATACCAACACTATGGTGGCTAGGTCATGTAAAAAGAATGGCAAACAAACGTATTCTCAAACAATATTATATGGCAAACTTAAGGACGGAAATTTTGGAGACCAAAGGGTAGACCATGGCTGCGTAGATATAATGTTGTTTGCAGGGCTTCCTTGAGGAATTTTCGTAGAGTGAAAGAAAATGGGAAAATCTGGATGCAAATCGTAGCACATGGAGAATAAAATAAAAAAAAATGACACAGTAACTTTCGAGACACTTCTGATATCTAATTTAGGAAACAAAAGGCGCAGGAGAAAGGAGACGAGGTTGAGCACTACAAATAGATCTTGATTGTAGCAGGAGAAAGGAGACGAGGTTGGGCACTACAAATAGATCTTGATTGTAGCAGGAGAAAGGAGACGAGGTTGGGCACTACAAATAGATCTTGATTGTAGCAGGAGAAAGGAGACGAGGTTGAGCACTACAAATAGATCTTGATTGTAGCAGGAGAAAGGAGACGAGGTTGAGCACTACAAATAGATCTTGATTGTAGCAGGAGAAAGGAGACGAGGTTAAGCACTACAAATAGATCTTGATTGTAGCAGGAGAAAGGAGAAGAGGTTGGGCACTACAAATAGATCTTGATTGTAGCAGGAGAAAGGAGACGAGGTTGGGCACTGCAAATAGATCTTGATTGTAGCAGGAGAAAGGAGACGAGGTTGGGCACTACAAATAGATCTTGATTGTAGCAGGAGAAAGGAGACGAGGTTGGGCACTACAAATAGATCTTGATTGTAGCAGGAGAAAGGAGACGAGGTTGGGCACTACAAATAGATCTTGATTGTAGCGGAGAAAGGAGACGAGGTTGGGCACTACAAATAGATCTTGATTGTTCTGTGGCCAGATCTGTCTATCCAATATTGGCAGATTCAGACACGAGAGAAGCTGTTCAGCAAAGCAGCATCCAGCATAAGACACTAATATTGTACCAAACTGCTGCCAAACG
>JAVIAB010000126.1:63585604-64053104 GCA_032433765.1 Megaustenia siamemsis
TCCCGACTTAACCACCTTTCTTATCTATTCTCAGCTGAACGGCCTACAGCCACCAAAATAAGGACAACCATTCCCCTAATTGCCACGATTCAGCAGAATGCAGATGTTTGGAAAGTAGAAGGCCACATTTAATGAAAGTCAAGAAAAAGGGAAAGAAATACAAAGAAAAGTTGTCAAGAAAGGAAAAGCGTGCTGAAGTTTGGAGCATTTTCTTTTAAAATTATTTGTACGTGAGATATTTTGTTTGGAGGGACCTTAATGATCATTAATTTTATGTTAAACAGTATTGTGAAAAGATTGTTCACCATGTTGTATGTTGTTTGTATGTTCCAGTCGCATTTGTTCAGTACTTGTCAAGGACATACATTTTATCTGGAGAGAACTTAATGTTCATTAATTTGTATATTTAGTAGTTTTGTGACAAGTCTTTCAGCGTGTTTAAGTACATGTCCTCTGTCTGCCTGTCTGTATATCTGTCTTATGTCTACCTGTCTGTCTGTATATCTGTCTTCTGTCTGTCTGTATATCTGTCTTATGTCTACCTGTCTGTCTGTATATCTGTCTTCTGTCTGTCTGTATATCTGTCTTCTGTCTGCCTGTCTGTATGCATATCTTAACTGTAATATATATCTGTCAGATCGATACAACTATCCATCTAGCATTTACCATAAATCATGTAAGTGTCTACCTAATCTTTAAACCGGAGATTAAAATGTCTGTGTCTGTCTATATAATCTAATAAACCAGAAAAAAAATTGCACGTTTTTATCTGTCCACCTAATCTTTTAAAGCAGAGAGAAAAGCACGTGTTTGTATGTTAAGAAAATACTGCATGTGGTTTGTCTGTGTATCTAATCGAATAAACCAGCGAGAAAATACACGTGTTTGTCTGCATAAGAAAAAATGCATGTGTCTGTCTGTCTATCTAATCTAATCAACCAGCGAGAAAATACACGTGTTTGTCTGTATAAGAAAAAATGCATGTGTCTGTCTATCTAATCTAATCAACCAGAGAGAAAAGAGTAGAAAAGACTGCTCGAAGGTTAATTACAAGTAATAACAGTCACACACACATATTTCCGACTACTCCAGCACTGTCAAATGTACAAATTGAAAATAAATTATGAAAAGACAGAGGATACCATAAAGTACACAAATATTCTTGTTTGCTGTTAGGATCATCTTCCATACCAGACGAACTCATAGGTGCTCCGATATCCCCCTCGAGAAAATCCGAGGAGAATCCTGGCCCATGTGCACGAACTCCGTAGCACGGAGATCTAAGGTGTGGGTAGGTCTATGTTTACAATTTTTGCCGGACAGCGACCATTATCGATTCTGTTTAGTTTTTAACTGCTAATTGTTCTTTAAACGTGCGCAAGTGCACACCAGTTTAAAAAAAAAGTAAAGTGCCCCGTCACGCCACATGGGCGTTTAGGGAATATGGTGATAGTGACCATAAATTTTACAGACCTTCAGCACATGATTATTGAGGTAATATGGTCGGTATTACGCCCGTGCCGCTTTACTTTCCCAGAAAAAAAAATCCGATACCCATTTAAGGCTGGGTGATCCCTGAAGCCGTCGTTCAGAATCGAACTCGACCTCTCGTCCTTTTTAGTCCAGTTCACTAACCACTGAGCTATCGTGCCTCCCAAGTGAACACTAGACCTCCGGTTTGTTGCCGTTATCCGAGAGGGCCAGACATTGGATCTCACAACCTAAGAGATCAGGCGAGGGTAACGTTATAAGGAAACCACAGATTCATTTTTCCTATTTTTCAAAAATCACCAACGCTTAAAGGATTTTGTTTTTTTTTGCTATCGGGGGTGAATTAAAAATCCTGAGACTGCTTTGACCAAGCGGCCTTTATCCCTCTGGTTCTATCGTGAGCGCCCCCCCCCCCCCCCCCCCCCGACATACACCAGCAATGGTATATGTGTCGTAAAGATAGTTTTTTTTTTTTTTTAACCACAGCATATGGTGGGGTTTGAACCCAGTTCCTTTTTGTCCTGAGGTCGATGTCGTACCACTAGAATACCCAGCCCCCCCCCCCCCCCCCGCCTCCAACACGTACCCCGAGTTTACTAATAGTCACAACGTTGTTCAGCAAACAAATAATTTAAAAAAATAGTTGCAGAAAATAACAGAAGACATTAAGGAAACAATCATCGACATATCAGGAAGTCGTCGTTGATTGACAGCTTGGCATCGAGAAACATGTTTCTAAAAATAATGTAAAAAATATTCTCATCATGCCTTAGAGCATTTATAGCCCGGTGGTTGAGTGGATAGTGTGCTCGCTTCCTGATCAGACGGGTCCTAACAGCATTTATAGCTCCTGTGGTTGAGTGGATAGTGTGCTCGCTTCCTGATTAGATGGGTCCTTACAGCATTTATAGCCCCGGTGGTTGAGTGGATAGTGTGCTCGCTTCCTGATCAGACGGGTCCTAACAGCATTTATAGCCCCGATGGTTGAGTGGATAGTGTGCTCGCTTCCTGATCAGACGGGTCCTAACAGCATTTATAGCTCCGGTGGTTGAGTGGATAGTGTGCTCGCTTCCTGATCAGACGGGTCCTAACAGCATTTATAGCTCCGGTGGTTGAGTGGATAGTGTGCTCGCTTCCTGATCAGACGGGTCCTAACAGCATTTATAGCCCCGATGGTTGAGTGGATAGTGTGCTCGCTTCCTGATCAGACGGGTCCTAACAGCATTTATAGCTCCGGTGGTTGAGTGGATAGTGTGCTCGCTTCCTGATCAGACGGGTCCTTACAGCATTAATAGCCTCGGTGGTTGAGTGGATAGTGTGCTCGCTTCCTGATCAGACGGGTCCTTACAGCATTAATAGCCTCGGTGGTTGAGTGGATAGTGTGCTCGCTTCCTGATCAGACGGGTCCTTACAGCATTTATAGCCCGGTGTTTGATTGGATAGTGTGCTCGCTTCCTGATCAGATGGGTCCTTAGAGCATTTATAGCCCCGGTGGTTGAGTGGATAGTGTGCTCGCTTCCTGATCAGACGGGTCCTTACAGCATTAATAGCCTCGGTGGTTGAGTGCGTAGTGTGCTCGCTTCCTGATCAGATGGGTCCTTACAGCATTTATAGTCCCGGTGGTTGAGTGGATAGTGTGCTCGCTTCCTGATCAGACGGGTCCTTACAGAATTTATAGCCCCGGTGGTTGAGTGGATAGTGTGCTCGCTTCCTGATCAGATGGGTCCTTAGAGCATTTATAGCCCCGGTGGTTGAGTGGATAGTGTGCTCGCTTCCTGATCAGATGGGTCCTTAGAGCATTTATAGCCCCGGTGGTTGAGTGGATAGTGTGCTCGCTTCCTGATCAGATGAGTCCTTACAGCATTTATAGCCCGGTGGTTGAGTGGATAGTGTGCTGGCTTCCTGATCAGACGGGTCCTTACAGCATTTATAGCCCCGGTGGTTGAGTGGATAGTGTGCTCGCTTCCTGATCAGATGGGTCCTTAGAGCATTTATAGCCCCGGTGGTTGAGTGGATAGTGTGCTCGCTTCCTGATCAGACGGGTCCTAACAGCATTTATAGCCCCGGTGGTTGAGTGGATAGTGTGCTCGCTTCCTGATCAGATGGGTCCTTAGAGCATTTATAGCCCCGGTGGTTGAGTGGATAGTGTGCTCGCTTCCTGATCAGACGGGTCCTTACAGCATTTATAGCCCCGGTGGTTGTTGCGTAGTGTGCTCGCTTCCTGATCAGACGGGTCCTTACAGCATTTATAGCCCCGGTGGTTGAGTGGATAGTGGGCTCGCTTCTTGATCAGATGGGTCTGATTTCAATTACAAGAAGTGGCAGGTTTATTTTTAAGACCAACAAGACTCCATGGTCACCTAGCCTATAAAAGTGGGTGTCAGTGATGCTTCTGAAAAATAAAATGCGACCTGGCGTGATAATGACCAAGTCATCCCTAGGGGAGCAGAAGCGCTGCGACCTGCGGTGGCAATAGCAGGGTCGGCGCACAATCAGCCGACCAAGACCTAGCAGTTCTACCTCCCGCGGTCTCCCTGGTAACAGTCTGCGTCAAACAGGCTCGCTAACAGAAGGAGAAATCAAACAAATATCAATAGAAAAAATAGTATAGTTAAAGCTTCATGTAACAAGTTGATACCACAAACCAAAACAACGTTTTGGTGCAAAGGCCTTCAATAGGAACAAATATACAACAAACAAACAGATTATATAAATCTTAATGATTATATACCCCATACTCATACCATAGTTATCACCACTATTGTCCAACAAGGAAATAACTATGGAGGCAAAACGAGCATTATACAATACAATCTTCATCCCAACGTTGTGCTACCAATGCCAGACTTGGACCCTAATGCAAGAACAATAAGAAAATAAACTCTACTGAGATGAAATGTGTTAGACGAATGACAGTAAACTGAGAGATAAGATCAGAAATGAAGAACTGAGAAAAAAACTAGGAATAGCCCCCGCCATAGAATATATAAGGAAACAACAGATAAAATGGTTTGGCCACGTGATAAGGCGGAAAGATCAAAACACAACACAACGAGCCTTCAACGTTCTCGCAAACGTTGTGAGAACACCAGATCTAAGGGTCGACCACTAAAAAGATGGATCGATGGAATATTAGAAGCACTGGGGAACATAACAGCAGCAGAGGCGAACAGAAGAGCAAAATACCGCAAATTATATCTCCCCTCGACGCTGAAAGGCAGATGAGGAAGGAAAGAGGAAGAAGAAGGATCATATATATATATATATATATATATATATATATATATATATTATATATATATATATATATATATATCTTGTTTCTATGTTTGTTCCTGATGAAGGCCTTCGACCGAAACGTCGTTTTGATTTGTGGTCCACTCGTTACGTGAAGCTTTAACTATACCATATATATTTATTTTACAATTTATCCTCACTGTTAGCTTCACTGCAGCTTCGCATTTTGATGCATTTATGTGCATTTTTTTTACTTGACCCTGGCTAGCAGAAGCTAGGATCGCCGCGTTCCCTGTCGTGGTGGCTGTTACTGATATAATAAAGTAAAAATTAAAGTGCCCCCGTCACCCAAAGTGGCGTATAGGGAATATGGTGTTAGTGACCATACATTACAAACCTTCAGCACATGATTTTTGGGGTAATGTGGTCGGTATTATGTCCGTGCCGCTTTACTTTCCCAGAAAAAAATCCGGTACCCATTAAAGGCTGGGTGAACCAGAAACCGTCGGTTGGGATCGAACCCTACCCCTTGTCCTTTGTAGTCCAGTTCACTAACCACTGAGCTATCGTGGCTCCCATTTTACTGTTATAGAGGACCCAGTATTGTAGCACCCTTTGGGCTGGACTAGTAGTTTCCCAACATAGACGAACTCCAAGTTCTCCAGTATGAACTGGGAGTGTCAAGAAAGTCATTACGACCCGCCGCATCAATGAGTTAAAGGGCACCCTGCCCACATCAACTGGCGGAATTACATCATCAACAAATACAGCAACCTACAACTGTCCATAGGTCAAGGCAACATATGATCACTAACACTATATAACCCATAGACCCAGAAAGTCATGGAGGGAACTTTGATTTTGTTTACTTAAGGAGTATGTGGAATATGGTTGATGTTTACTTAAGGAGTATGTGGAATATGGTTGATGTTTACTTAAGGAGTATGTGGAATATGGTTGATGTTTACTCAAGGAGTATGTGGAATATGGTTGATGTTTACTTAAGGAGTATGGGGAATATGGTTGATGTTTACTTAAGGAGTATGTGGAATATGGTTGATGTTTACTTAAGGAGTATGTGGAATATGGTTGATGTTACTTAAGGAGTATGTGGAATATGGTTGATGTTTACTTAAGGAGTATGTAGAATATGGTTGATGTTTACTTAAGGAGTATGTGGAATATGGTTGATGTTTACTTAAGGAGTATGTGGAATATGGTTGACTTTTTACTTAAGGAGTATAGGTAATATGGTTGATGTTTACTTAAGGAGTATGGGGAATATGGTTGACTTTTTACTTAAGGAGTATGTGGAATATGGTTGACTTTTTACTTAAGGAGTATGTGGAATATGGTTGACTTTTTACTTAAGGAGTATGTGGAATATGGTTGACTTTTTACTTAAGGAGTATGGGGAATATGCTTGACTTTTTACTTAAGGAGTATGGGAAATATGTTTGACTTTTTACTTAAGGATTATGTGGTATATGGTTACTTTTTACTTAAGGAGTATGTGGTATATGGTTGATTTTATTTAAGGATTATGTGGTATATGGTTACTTTTTACTTAAGGAGTATGTGGAATATGGTTGATGTTTACTTAAGGAGTATGGAGAATATGGTTGATGTTTACTTAAGGAGTATGGAGAATATGGTTGATGTTTACTTAAGGAGTATGTGGAATATGGTTGATGTTTACTTAAGGAGTATGGAGAATATGGTTGATGTTTACGTAAGGAGTATGGGGAATATGGTTACTTTTTACTTAAGGAGTATGTGTATATGGTTACTTTTTACTTAAGGAGTATGGAGAATATAGTTGACTTTTTACTTAAGGAGTATGGGGAATATGGTTGACTTTTTACTTAAGGAGTATGGGGAATATGGTTGACTTTTTACTTAAGGAGTATGGGGAATATGGTTGTTTGTTTTACTTAAGGAGTATGGGGAATATGGTTGACTTTTTACTTAAGGAGTATGGGGAATATGGTTGACTTTTTCACTTAAGGATTATGTGGTATATGGTTACTTTTTACTTAAGGAGTATGTGGTATATGGTTGACTTTTTACTTAAGGATTATGTGGTATATGGTTACTTTTCACTTAAGGAGTATGTGGTATATGGTTACTTTTTACTTAAGGAGTATGTGGTATATGGTTGACTTTTTATTTAAGGATTATGTGGTATATAGTTACTTTTTACTTAAGGAGTATGTGGAATATGGTTACTTTTTACTTAAGGAGTATGTGGAATATGGTTGATGTTTACTTAAGGAGTATGGGGAATATGGTTGATGTTACTTAAGGGGTATGGGAAATATGGTTGATGTTTTACTTAAGGAGTATGGGGAATATGGTTGATGTTTTCTTAAGAAGTATGGGAAATATATTTGATGTTTACTTAAGGAGTATGGGGAATATGGTTACTATTTACTTAAGGAGTATGGGGAATATGGTTACTTTTTACTTAAGGAGTATGGGGTAGTATAGTTGACTTTTTACTTAAGGAGTATGGGGAATATGGTTGACTTTTTACTTAAGGAGTATGGGGTAGTATAGTTGATTTTTACTTAAAGAGTATGGGGAATATGATTGACTTTTACTTAAGGAGTATGGGGTAGTATAGTTGACTTTTTACTTAAAGAGTATGGGGAATATGGTGCAGTTCCCACACTTTTCAACGAACACGCACATTGTATAGGTGATTGTAGTCACGCCAGGCCAACATTTTACTGGTACCTATTTATTTTTAGTGGCTGGGTGAACCCCGAAGGGTGACCTCATGTCACAAAAATTGCACCACTTCTGGGAATTGAGCCCCGAAAATTCTGGTATGTAGCAAATAGACAACCAATCAGACACCGAGGTTTATCAAGAAATACGTGTGCAATGTTTAAAATTGAACTTGAAGGTAATCCATAGGGAACTGTAAAGATGACCCGCGGCCTGAAAATAAAACCAGGGAACACTCCAACTGGCGTTACACTCTTCAGCTATGCAAACTATAGACGGCTGACGTCACTCTACCCACACCAGGCCCCTGCTAGCAAACCTGAATACGTCACGCTTGTTGGAGTGGTTTCTGGTCTTTGTTTTCTGTCCACGTGCCATCTATACAATTGGCATTGGGTAATCCATCGCCATCTTTAGAAGCAAGCCCGAGGAGTGAAAGACAAACCTCACACACACCCCTATCAGTGTGACGTTTTCAGCTATAGCATTTATAGACCGTTGATGTAATTCTATCCGCAACATCATCTGCTCGCAAAGCTGAAAATGTCATGCTGCTTGGATGTTTTCCGGGTTTCCCTTTCAGCTCTTAGACTTACTTCTATAGATGGAGATTGTGATCTCATAGCTGCGACCAAAGTTTCCCAAGAAGGTTGTGGGCAATGTTAAATATTGAACTATGAAGTTTCCCAAGAAGGTTGTGGGCAATGTTAAATATTGAACTATGAAGTTTCCCAAGAAGGTTGTGGGCAATGTTAAATATTGAACTATGAAGTTTCCCAAGAAGGTTGTGGGCAATGTTAAATATTGAACTATGAAGTTTCCAAGAAGGTTGTGGGCAATGTTAAATATTGAACTATGAAGTTTCCCAAGAAGGTTGTGGGCAATGTTAAATATTGAACTATGAAGTTTCCCAAGAAGGTTGTGGGCAATGTTAAATATTGAACTATGAAGTTCCCAAGAAGGTTGTGGGCAATGTTAAATATTGAACTATGAAGTTTCCAAGAAGGTTGTGGGCAATGTTAAATATTGAACTATGAAGTTTCCCAAGAAGGTTGTGGGCAATGTTAAATATTGAACTATGAAGTTTCCCAAGAAGGTTGTGGGCAATGTTAAATATTGAACTATGAAGTTTCCAAGAAGGTTGTGGGCAATGTTAAATATTGAACTATGAAGTTTCCCAAGAAGGTTGTGGGCAATGTTAAATATTGAACTATGAAGTTTCCCAAGAAGGTTGTGGGCAATGTTAAATATTGAACTATGAAGTTTCCCAAGAAGCTTGTGGACAATTAAATATTGAACTATGAAGTTTCCCAAGAAGGTTGTGGGCAATGTTAAATATTGAACTATGAAGTTTCCCAAGAAGCTTGTGGACAATGTTAAATATTGAACTATGAAGTTTCCCAAGAAGGTTGTGGGCGATGTTAAATATTGAACTATGAAGTTTCCAAGAAGGTTGTGGGCAATGTTAAATATTGAACTATGAAGTTTCCCAAGAAGCTTGTGGACAATGTTAAATATTGAACTATGAAGTTTCCCAAGAAGCACGTGGACAATGTTAAATATTGAACTATGAAGCGATTACAGGAAATAAAGATTCAACGCTGTCACATGACGTTGGTAGGGGGAAGTCACTCTCATATGATTTTATTTTAGTTATTTGTGTTCTGGGAGCCGCGATAGCAACCAGGTGCAACAGCTACCCAGCTGGGTCGATTGGAAAGTATGGGACTGTCTTGCTTAAAGCCAACTGTAGATATACTAAGGCCCACCGGCAGGAATGAAAGCCACGATAGCTCAGTGGTTAGTGAACTGTACTACAAAGGACAAGAGGTCGGGATCGATCCCAACCGACGGCTTCCGGGTTCACCCAGCCTTAAATGGGTACCGGATTTTTATGGGTAACTTAGCGGCACCAGCGTAATACCAACCCCATTACCCAAAAAAATCACGTGCCGAAGATCCGTAAAAATTATGGTCACTAACACCATGTTCCCTATACGCCATTTGGCGTGACGGGCGTTCTTTACTATGTGTGTTCAGCTTCCGAATATAATAGTGTGGTGGTGATAACCTCTCGTGCAACAATTGATTAAAGCTTTTATGAAAACAATGATGATGATCATGATGATGGTGATGGTGATGACAATGATGATAATATTGATTATTTTATTCTTTCATCTTTAGTTCGGATGGGCGTATTCCCATATCCGCTCTGCCGTCAGTTCCAGCAACCATCGAAGTATTCGTCTACTGACTGTTCCTGTGCTGTATTGATTGACCGTCTTGCGTTCTGTACCAATGAGGATGTTTCTCCTGCTTTCTTCCCTCGTGTTCCTTCCATTAGTTCTTTAACTTTGGGATTATCCTCAGACTCCTTTTACCATTCTGTGAGAAGTATTCTTTCAAAGCCCCTGCAATGTCAGTAATGTCCCTTTAAACGTTACCTGAACAATGGTGACCCCGGCAACCTGTCGGCCATCTTATTTTCACGATCTCCCGTGTGTCCAGGGCAATATATCTAAGTTAGGCTGTTGACATGAGAAATGTCGAGAATTTGCACCAATTCCCTGCGGAGTAGTGTTCTTGTCAATTATGAGAAACATGTTTTGCAGGTTAGTCAAGATGACCGCATGTGTTGTTGGTCTCTTAACTAGCTATGTGATAGCTTACGTCACAGCCTCAATCTCCACGCGTGTGCTGAAGATAATGAGTACCACAGATTAACGCAGGCCGTTGAATCTTAAACCCAAGACTTCCAAGGGAAGCGCCATAAGATGACGAAAAGGAAGAAGAAGAAGATGACGAAATAGAATAACATGAATAGTGTTATAATCATTATAAGAGGAAGAAGAAGAAAATAGTAGCAATAGTAGTAGTAGTAGTAGTAGTAGTAGTAGTAGTAGTAGCAGTAGTAGTAGTAGAAGAAGATGAAGTAAAAATAGTAGTAGAAGTAGTAGTAGTAATAGCAGTAGTAGTGGTAGAAATAGTAGTTGTAATAGTAGTAGTAATTTAAGTAGTTGTAGTAGAAGTAGTAGTAGTAGTAGCAGTAATAGTAATGGTGGTAGTAGTAAAAGTACTAGTTACAGCAGTTGAAGTAAAAGCAGAAGTAGTCAAAGTAGTAGGGGTAGAAGTAGTAGTAGATGTAGTAGCACTAGTTGTAGAAGTAGTAATAATAATATTACCAATAGTAAAAGTAGTAGTAGTATAGTAGTAGCAGTAGTCGAGGAATTTGTAGTAGTAACATTAGTACTAGAATAGATAGTAGTAATAACAGCAACAGCAATAGTAGTAGAGGTACAAGTAGTAGTAGTAGTTTTTTTGTTGTTGTAGAAGTAGAATAAGTAGTAGTAATAGCTGTAGTAGTAGTTGCAGTAGTAGAAGTGGTAGTAGTGGTGGTAGTAGCTGTAGTAGCTGTAGCAGTAGAAATAGTTGCAGAAGTAGTAGTAGCAGTTGTAGTAGTTGCAGTAAAAGTAACTGTAGTAGTAGTAATAGATGAAGTGGTAGTAGTAGTATAAGAAGTAGTAATAGTAATTGTAGAAGTAGTATTATTAGTAGTATAGGTAGTAGTAGTACTAGTAGTGGTAGTAGTGGTAGCAGTAGTAGTACTAGTAGTCGTATTTGTGGTAGTAGTAGTGGTAGTAGTGGTGATAGTAGTAGTGGTAGCAGTAGTAGTGGTAGTAGTAGTAGTAGTAGTAGTAGTAGTGGTGGTAGTTGTAGTAGTGGTAGTAGTAGTAGTGGTAGCAGTAGTAGTGGTAGTAGTAGTAGTGGTAGTAGTAGTAGTGGTAGTAGTAGTAGTAGTAGTGGTAGTAGTAGTAGTAGTAGTAGTAGTAGTAGTAGTAGTAGTAGTAGTAGTAGTGGTAGCAGTAGTAATGGTAGTAGTAGTAGTAGCAGTACCAACAAAAGACGTAGAAGATGTAATAATAAAAGAACAAAAAGAAGAGAAGTTGATAATGAAGAAGCTGAAAATATAGACAAAACAGAAGACATGGGAGAAAATGAGAGAAATTGAGAGAAGATGAGAGAAGAACACTGAATTTGTATCTTAGCCTGAGTCGTAAGAGCACCACTAGTGTAATAAATAAAAGCAAGCAAGGATTTAACTATAAACTCGCACTTTCTTGTCAATGCAGCTAAAAGAACAATATATACTTGGGAGATGAATTTAGATATTTGGAAAGGTATTCAGATACTTTGTGAGATATTTAGATACTTGGGGAAGATATTTCGATACATTGTGAAATATTTAGACGGACAGGCAGGCAGGCAGGCAGGCAGGCAGGCAGGCAGGCAGGCAGGCAGGCAGGCAGGCAGGCAGGCAGGCAGGCAGGCAGACAGACAGACAGACAGACAGACAGACAGACAGACAGACAGACAGACAGACAGCCAGACAGACAGACAGACAGACAGACAGACAGACAGACAGATAGATAGATAGATAGATAGATAGATAGATAGATAGATAGATAGATAGATAGATAGATAGATAGATAGATAGATAGATAGATAGATAGATAGATAGATAGATAGATAGATAGATAGATAGATAGATAGATAGATAGATAGATAGATAGATAGATAGATAGATAGATAGATAGATAGATAGATAGATAGATAGATTAATTTTATATATTTTTTTGTAGTTAGATACCTAGGGAAGTATTTGGTGAGGTATTTAGACACTTGGGGAAGGTATTCAAATAGTTGAGGAAGGTTTTTAGATATTTGGGAAATATATAGACAACGAAAAAGAGAACCGGCGGCCCGGTACCGCCGAATGCTATGGTCTAGTGCTGTGAAATGTAATTTTTCCCTTCTCTATTCCATTAATTGTTCGGAGACATCTATCTTTTCCACTGTTACTATAATGTGTTAAAAGAGAGCTAATTTCCAATATTACGAAGAAAACAATCATCATTTTTGGGTGTAATGAGAAGGGAACAACTGGAATATATTGTAACAACTGGGAAAATTAAGGGACGAAGAGATTGAGGGAAGCAAAGAGAAAAAAATACCAGACAACTTAAGAGAATGGCTTGGCAGAAGGTCAACAACAGAAATGATAAATAACTGTCGAGATCGAAAGTTGTGGAGAGACATGACACCTACGCCAGCAGGCCCGGTACTTGATGATGATAATGTGTTTACAACCGACCATGGAAGTTATAAATGTTTATTGTAAATGTCCCAACACACCGGCTCAGCTCTGCTTTAGTTAGACAGAAAGGTAAAACTAAATAAATGGACAAGATAAATGGTGTGAGACAGTGAAAGGTCAAATCTTGTATACGCCCACCATTGGTCACGTGTACAGGTGATACGACTGTCATTGGTCTTGACAGTGATGGACGAGTTTGTGCTACGACCTCAGCATATCTGCAGTTAGACGATGTTACTTACTCAACGGGGAAACGTAGTTTGTAAGCGTGGTTTAGACAATATGAAATAAAACGTGGTGTACGTTCAAGTGTGGGTGGTGTACACTTACACGTGGAGTGAAGAAACTGTGCGGCAGTCGGCACGACCTGGAGAGGACTGTCAATTTCATCATGGAAGCGGGACTGCAGATCTAACTTCATGAACCAAAGATCAGATGAAGGTATTTTCTACAAGAACGGGGTGGAGGCAATAGGTGGAACTGTTGCACCGTAATAGAGACCACCCGTCCAACGACGGGACAGGTCATGCGAGTAAAAGCCGCATCCAAAGATCTATCTACGGGGAAGGCAAGCCAGACAAAAAACCACTGCTATCCAGCAAGTTACCATTGGCAGAAGGAAAGGAAGGCTATGTGAGAACACCCAGACAGAAATCACTGCTATCCAGCAAATTACCATTGGCAGAAGGAAAGGAAGGCTATGTGAGAACACCCAGACAGAAATCACTGCTATCCAGCAAGTTACCATTGGCAGAAAGAAAGGCTATGGGAGAACACCCAGACAGAAACCACTGCTATCCAGCAAGTTACCATTGGCAGAAGGAAAGGCTATGGGAAACACCCAGACAGTAACCACTGCTATCCAGCAAGTTACCATTGGCAGAAAGAAAGGCTATGGGAGAACACCCAGACAGAAACCACTGCTATCCAGCAAGCTACCATTGGCAGAAGGAAAGGCTATGGAAGAACACCCAGACAGAAACCACGGGCAACAGCCCTGGACAGCATCCACCCTACGAGAAGGAAAACTCCTACGTTAAACCTAGATCCAGTCTGGTGAACTGGTTGGTCTCGAGGCCGGCGTCTTGCCGAGACTGAGAGGTTGTGGGTTCAAATCCCGGCTAAACCTGTTGGGATTTTTATTTATGATTTCTCTCTGTGGTAACCACCCCTGGTCTCAGCAGCGAAGTCTGGCTTGAAACGTCAATTACTCATCGACGGAAAAAATATGAGTACCTCCGAAGTCTGAGTTATCTGCCTGTGCGGCGAGGGACCCTGTACACACGGCTGTCATGGAAAAATGGATTAACACGCAAAATTCAGTTCCTAGTCTCTAGGGACTTCGTCAGAGGTAAAAGCTGGCGAACGGGAAAAAAATCCAGCCTGCCGAGTATGTCAGCCACGACGCAAGTTTAGAGTAAAAATCAGGACACACGCGTAAGTGAGTACTGACCATGCGACAAGCTCATCGTGTGTGAGGACTGACCTTGCGACAAGCTCATCGTGTGTGAGTACTGACCATGCGACAAGCTCATCGTGTGTGAGGACTGACCTTGCGACAAGCTCATCGTGTGTGAGGACTGACCTTACGACAAGCTCATCGTATGTGAGTACTGACCATGCGACAAGCTCATCGTGTGTGAGGACTGACCTTGCGACAAGCTCATCGTGTGTGAGGACTGACCTTGCGACAAGCTCATCGTGTGTGAGAACTGACCTTGCGACAAGCTCATCGTGTGTGAGGACTGACCTTGCGACAAGCTCATCGTGTGTGAGGACTGACCTTGCGACAAACCCATCGTGTGTGAGACTGACTTGCGACAAGCTCACCGTATGTGAGTACTGACCATACGACAAGCTCATCGTGTGTGAGTACTGACCATGCGACAAGTTCATTGTATGTGAGTACTGACCATGCGACAAGCTCATCGTGTGTGAGTACTGACCATGCGACAAGCTCATCGTATTGGTTATTGGTTATTGGTTATGGAAGGCCTCGGTATCACAGCAAACGAATTAAAATCCATAATTGCTCAACCGCCCGTGCCAGTGGAATCATCCGAATTACTAACTCATCTCCCAAACAAAGAAAGGTAACTGTAGTCCCCATCGTAGCAGTCTCAACACACGCCAAAAGACATAAGGCGAAATCGCGCAGATAGTGAACACAGCCAACTGTTCCCTGTCATACGATATCATCATTCATCGTAAACAAGCGGGATATCGAAGCAGGATCAAAACGGATGAGACACACAGCTCACGGTGTGCACAGAGCACTTAACTCAGTAGCTCCTGCAACAAGCCGGTCTTGGAATATGAGGAAACTGCAAGAAGGAACACTTTCCAGACATAGCCTTCAATTATTCCTGCAGCCTATCCACCATATACCATGGGAGTTCACGTCCTCCCGAAAATGATGATCGTCATAGCACTTGATGATGTTAGGCCATTATTGATGACTCCAATTCCAAACATATAGACACACAGTGGTGGTAAGTTATCATTTCCAATCCAACAGAAGCCACATGACCTGTAGTTAGTAAAACCACAGAGAGAATATGATTTTGTGACCTTCACTGATTCACTCTTAGATGTGGATGTGTAGTTTACACAAGAGGAGAAGTTTTCAACTACAGTGATCCCATTTAAGGCAATTCTGGGATAGCAAGGCAAGTCTCCTTTATAGCAGCAGAACTTGATGTTCTCCGCTCCCTTCTTGTAGCTGCGGCCACACGATTCTGATGTCTGATTAACTTGGACATCATTCAAGAACAATGTCAGATTAACATTCCATAGATATGGCTCTGCTGATGAAATGCTTGGTGCAACAGTTGTATCAATCATACTGGAGGCTCCTGGTCTTTGGTCATTAATATCACAGACGGCACATGATGTGTTATATTCAGTATTTCTTTCTGGGGTGTAAATATGTGGCACACACATGGAGAGTGGTTTGTGGTCACAGTAATCCCATTAAAGGCAATTCTAGGGTAGCATGGCATAGCAGTTTCAGAACAGCACAATCCTGTGATGTTTTCTGTGTTCGCTATAAAGCTGCTGATGCTACACAATTCTGACCAATTATAGGTGTGGACATTATTCACTTGCAATGACAAAACTGCTTTGTTTACATCATAAACCTCTGGAAGCGAATCATTTATGGGACTAATAGTACAATTTATTCTTCCATCGGGGATATCTTCATTGAGTCCCCCCCCCCCCAAAAAAAAAGTCTTTGGTTAAAAAGCACATATGCTTTTGAGTGAAACACAAAATGAGCCCACTTCAAAGATTCAAAATGATCCTTGCCAATGCCATCCGTTTGCACAAGTTAGGTCCTTAGCTACCAAGGTCACAGACGTCCGAAACGAATTAACGACTTTATCTACAGCGAAGGTTAACGACCTGTGAACAAACATTTATGTTCAAACCCTTGAAAACATTTTCAAAAATCTGCCAACTCGCCGCAATAAACTATATCGTGTTGTTCAATGTAAACATTGCTTAGTCCATAGCTCGAATATAAATAAGCTGCCATTTTGGTGCGTCCCATGACGTCATCTCCAAGCTCATCGTATGTGAGGACTGACCATGCGACAAGCTCATCGTGTGTGAGGACTGACCATGCGACAAGCTCATCGTATGTGAGGATTGACCTTGCGACAAGCTCATCGTGTGTCATGACGTTGTTCTTACCCCTCCATCATGAAACAGGACAAGGGTCAAATTTGCATGATCACAAAAACTTGACTGCTAAAGAAGAAGTAAACCCTTTAGTCATACCATATTCTGCTAACAGAAACTATGAAATAACAATCATCACTTTATCTTTTAGAAAAAAAAACCTTCATCAGCGGTGTTGTACACGAAGAAGAAAAAATAGAATCAAAGAGCACGTAATTGTTTAATAGTCTAATTGATGTTCCAAAGACTGTCCACTTGAATCAGTTCAGAAATCCACGTATCTCGGATCTACAATCACGTCAATCATTTCTCTTGATGATGAAATAAACAGCCGAATAGGTAAGGCTCTATGTGAGGTTCCAGATCAGTAGTTAAATAACTGGTTTACTGAGGACAAAATGTGAGGTTCCAGATCAATGGTTAAATAACTGGTTTACTGAGAACAAGAGGTAGGGTAAGAGATTTCTGGTTAGTTAACTGGTTTACTGAGGACAAGAGGTAGTGTAAGAGATTTCTGGTTAGTTAACTGGTTTACTGAGAACAAGAGGTAGTTTAAGTGTAATAGATTTCTGGTTAGTTAACTGGTTTACTGAGAACAAGAGGTAGTGTAAGTGTAATTGATTTCTGGTTAGTTAACTGGTTTACTGAGAACAAGAGGTAGTTTAAGTGTAAGACATTTCTGGTTAGTTAACTGGTTTACTGAGAACAAGAGGTAGTGTAAGTGTAAGACATTTCTGGTTAGTTAACTGGTTTACTGAGAACAAGAGGTAGGGTAAGAGATTTCTGGTTAGTTAACTGGTTTACTCTGGACAAGAGATAAGGTTCCATTTTTGTCCAAATGGATTCTGAGTTTACCCAGCTGAAGAGATTTTGCCTAGAGAACAAAGACGGCCTTGCGTATTTCTGACCACATTACCCAAAATGCACCGTTAGTCATACATATATGACAATTAAAATAGTATTCCCTATACATCTTACACGGGGCATGGCTATAATATTTTCTTTCTTTTATCAGAATATTGGACAACCAAACTGGCCCCTTTGAGTTATTTGCGGGTCATCATCATTGCACTCCGAACATGTCCACAGGTGCTCAGATTCTCTCCTCAGCAAGTCCAGCAGTGTCCAGCGACTGATGTCTCCAGTCCTGTATTGGTTGATAAGTCTTCTTATACGCCCACTAAATTTCTCGTTTCTGGCTGTGCCCATCTTAACTCCCTTCTCTTTCATCCAAAGGAGTGACGTGGGACTCATAGTTGTCGAAGTCCTGTCCCCCTTTTACCTGCTTTTCACAGCGTGAGAACCGCTATATTTCATCAAGCAAAAACGTGTCATTTGGGACAAATACTACTACGTCAGGTCTGAGCGTGACAGTCTATTTTGGATGTCGTGTTTTTGTAAACAAGGTTTTATTGTGGAAAGAAGCAATACACAATTTGTTAGTCTAACTTCGACGTTAACAATTAATTTAAATACCATGTTTCATCAAGAATGAAATAATTGTTATGGTTAATTAATTCTGTGAGCCTTCGTAAATTGTATCAGCACGCAGGAGCTAGAGACGCCGTTGATCTGATAGTAGTGAGTGACTCGTAACAGAATCATGACCTGGGACCAGGGAACCAAGACTTGTCAGGATCCTATTTCACTTCCATGGGGTAGTTTTGAAATAGACTAGTCTGGCCAAGCGAGTGGAGATCGCGGAGGGAAGGCAAGCAAAACATGTTGTGTTGTAGTCGGCGGTACTGGGTCTAAATGTGCAAATGTCGCAGAGCACTGTAAATACAACTCAGAACAACGCTCTGTTGAAAGAATATCCAGGGAGGGATGGAAAAGGATAGGACTCGTCTAATTCCGGTTAACATAGAAGACATCACCAGTATTGCTTCATTCTCCGTCTCCATATCAAAGATTGGGGAGCCGCGATAGCTCAGTGGTTAGTGAACTGGACTACAAAAGACAAGAGGTAGGATTCGATCCCAACCGACGACTTCCAGTTCACAAAGCCTTTAATGTGTACCACATTTTTGTATGGGAAAGTAAAGTGGCACGGGCGTAATACCGACCACATTACCCCAACAATCATGTGCCGAAGATCTGTAAAATGTATGGTCTATGTATATTTTGTGATGTGTGTATGTGTGCGTGTGTACGTGTGCGTGCGTATGTGTGTGTGTGTGTGTCTGCGCGTGTGCGTGAGCGCGCGTGTGTGTAGCACCTTCTGGGTGATGTAAAACTGTGTGGACTGGGTGAGTTGCTTGTATATGTTAACGTGTCAACATCATCTTGTCAAGCACAACACTACGTTACTAGAAAAAGAGTTCATAAATGTTATGTAGAGCCAGTCTTAACATATGGATGTGAATCATGGACAATAGGACACCAGACAAGATAATCTCTGGGGTCTATAGAAATGTGGTTTTACAGAAGAATGTTGAGAATACCATGGACAGCTAAGAAGAGTAATGAAAATGTTCTGAAAGAGGCCAAAGCAAAAAAAGAGCTAATTTCCAATATTAGGAAGAAACAATAACCATTTTTTTTGGTCATGAAATGAGAATGGAACAGCTGGAATATATTGTAACAACGGAAAATTGAGAGACGAAGAGATAGAAGGAAGCAAAGAGAAAAGATACCAGACAGCTTAATTAAGAGACTGCCCTGGCAGAAATGGTTATGGAAACCATGCCGAAGACGGATATGCCGGGCCTAAAAATCGCAGATACTAGCTACACAATGCACCCACGCCTTAACACGTAAACTCGAAGATGAAGAAATACGTTTTATCTACGAGTTCCTACGAATATTTTTGAATTATCTATTTTAGTACATTTCTATATTTAATTTTGTAAGATTACTTTTTTAATAATTTATGTTAGTAGTTTTCTATATTTAGTTTTAAGATACATTTGGGGGATTTCTCTTAGTAGTTTTTTTGTTTATAGTTTATAAGATACATTTGGGGGATTTCTCTTAGTAGTTTTTTTGTTTATAGTTTATAAGATACATTTGGGATATTTCTCTTAGTAGTTTTTTTGTTTATAGTTTATAAGATACATTTGGGGGATTTCTCTTAGTAGTTTTTTTATTTATAGTTTATAAGATACATTTGCGGGATTTCTCTTAGTAGATTTCTATTTATAGTTTCTAAGATACATTTGGGGGATTTCTCTTAGCAGTTTTTTTATATTTAGTTTCTAAGATACATTTGGGGGATTTCTCTTAGTAGATTTCTATTTATAGTTTATTGATACATTTAGGGGATTTCTCTTAGTAGATTTCTATTTATATTTTTTAAGACTACCAGCTGATTATTAAGGCCGCTGTTTACAGCAGGTACTGACTTCTGGACTTTGTGCCAGCAGAGCTCAGGTTCAAATTCCGGTAGAGTCAAGTGGTTTTTGTTCTATCAGTGGTGAAATATAAATTCAAACCAGAACACATCTTGACGATTGCACTGGTCAAGCGGCCTTTACTCCAGAATACTCTAAGAACCCATTAGTATCCTCCTGTCTCGAATCATGGACAACTAGCGCAAAACAAAAGAGAAGGCTAGAAGTATTCCATATGCGATGTCAGCGTCGTATTCTTGCTATCACGTGGATGGACAAGGTGACAAACGTGGAGGTCACCACTCACACAGGTCTCCTAAACATCTAAACACTGCTCAAAAAACGTATGTTACGCTGGTCTGGCCACGTACACCGTATGAAAGATGGCGGCATACCAAAAGTTATACTTTACGGACAACTAGCAGATAGCAAAGGGAACTAGAGGGCGCTCGATGCTTTGATTTATAGGAGTGTGTAAACGTGACGTGAAGACTCTGAACTTAAACCCAGCAGCCTGGGTAGAGACAGCTGCAGACCGCAATCTTTGGAAACACACGCTAAAGCTCAACTCAAACAAGAAGCAGACAGATTCATAGAAGAAGAGAATACACGGCGAAAGGAAATAATAACATCCCTAGGGGTGCTGCAAAATCTATAAACTATCACTGACGGAGGCTACTACTGCTACTGTTCCTGCTGCTGCTGCTGCTACTACAACAACTACTACTACTATTACTACTACTACTGCTACTGTTGCTGCTGCTGCTGCTACTGCTACTACTACTACTATTACTGCTACTACTACTGCTGCTGCTACTACTACTACTACTGGTGCTGCTGCTGCTGCTACTACTATTACTACTATGTACTACTACTATTTCTACTACTACTACTACTACAACTACTACTACTACTATTTCTACTACTACTACTACTACTACTACTACTATTACTACTACTACTACTACTACTAAATACAACAACTACTACTACTACTATTGCTACTACTATAACTACTACAATTTGCTGATTCATCTGACTACATTTCTTTGTATTAGCTTATTAGACTACAATTTGATTTGAATTAAATCTCGGAGCAGATTTCTGAATCAATTCGTTGTAGACTACCATTAGATGGATTATGTTATCCTTCTTTTCCTTTCAAAATGCATCTTGCTCTTTTCTGCATCTGGTCTTTTAAATTTAAAATCCATTAGTCGTTGTCCATAATCAACATGTATTACATAATATTGATTCTTCAGTACAACACACGTTCTCATTTTCAAATCAGGTTTTGCATTTTCCAAATGCTTATTTCGACCCGAATGACCTGTTTAAGGTCTTCACTTTCCGCTATAATTAACAGGTGCTGTCAGCCTTAACGTTGCCGTGACTGAGGAGCGCAATCCATCAGACAGAAGACAATAAGACAGGTTTTCTGGCCAAGTCATCTCTGCATAAAAGGGCTTCTTCAGGACAGGGTAAATGTTATTTCAGGAATAATAAGAGTCCTGGAGTTGTTTTGTTCCAGTTTGTTCACAAATAAAAGGACGTTCTGTTAGTTCAAGCAAGTAAGGAAAGTATTACACTAGAACGTAGCGTTTCACATTAAATGACTTGCTACTTAAGGTATCATACCAAATTACTAGCTACTTAAGGTATCATACCAAATTACTAGCTACTTAAGGTATCATACCAAATTACTAGCTACTTAAGGTATCACACCAAATTACTAGCTACTTAAGGTATCATACAAAATTACTAGCTACTTAAGGTATCATACAAATTACTAGCTACTTAAGGTATCATACCAAATTACTAGCTACTTAAGGTATCATACCAAACTACTAGCTACTTAAGGTATCATACCAAATTACTAGCTACTTAAGGTATCATACCAAATTACTAACTACTTAAGGTATCACACCAAATTACTAGCTACTTCAGGTATCATACCAAATTACTAGCTACTTAAGGCATCACATTAAATAAGTAGCTACTTAAGGTACCATACCAAATTACTAGCTACTTAATGTATCATATTAAATGAGTAGCTACTTAAGGTATCATACCAAATTACTAGCTACTTAAGGTATCACACCAAATGATTTGCTACTTAAGGTATCACATCAAATGAGTAGCTACTTAAGGTATCACATAAAATTAGTAGTTACTTAAGGTATCATATCAACTTACTAGCTACTGAAGGTATCATATCAACTTACTAGCTACTTAAGGTATCATATCAACTTACTAGCAACTTAAGTTATCATATCAAATGACTAGTTACTTAAGGTATCATATCAACTTACTAGCTACTTAAGTTATCATATCAAATTACTTGTTACTTAAGGTATCATATCAACTTACTAGCTACTTAAGTTATCATATCAAATGACTAGCTACTTAAGGTATCATATAAAATTACTAGCTACTTAAGGTATCATATAAAATTACTAGTTACTTAAGGTATCATATAAAATACTAGCTACTTAAGGTATCATATCAAATTACTAGCTACTTAAGGTATCATATAAAATTACTAGTTACTTAAGGTATCATATCAAATTACTAGCTACTTAAGGTATCATAAAATTACTATCTACTTAAGGTATCATATAAAATTACTAGCTACTTAAGGTATCATATCAAATTACTAGCTACTTATGGTATCACATCAAATGACTAGCTACTTAAGGTATCACATCAAATTGCTAGCAATTTAAGGTATCACATCAAATTACTAGCTCTTAGAGTATCACATCAAATTACTAGCAATTTAAGATATCATATCAAATTACTAGCTACTTAGGGTATCACATCAAATTACTAGTTCTATTATTATTGAGCTTTATTTCTTATGTACGTTCCATGAAATCTCGTTGGCATGTGGGAGATGTATTACGTGTTTGATGATAATGCTTAAAACAATTCTTCTCTAGGCCATTATGTTTCAAGACATTCTTTATCATTATGGATTTGTTCCCTCTCTTCTTAAATTTTTACCCGGGCAGGGACCATTCTGGTCTACTGTTTTGACTTTAAAATGTTAAAGGTTCTTTAACGTGCGCGAGTTAACACGAGACCTCTTTTTTTCCGTCGTTTTCATAGTGGACTAGACATCAAATCTCACTAGCAGAAACAAGGGCAGGGTAAACCCATGAAGAAACTAGATACCAGGGGAGGGTAAACCCATGAAGAAACTAGATACCAAGGGAGGGTAAACCCATGAAGAAACTAGATACCAGGGGAGGGTAAACCCATGAAGAAACCAGACTAGGGGAGGGTAACCCATGAAGAAACTAGATACCAGGGGAGGGAAAACCTATGAAAAAACTAGATACCAGGGGAGGGTAAACCCATGAAGAAACCAGAGACTAGGGGAGGGTAAACCCATGAAGAAACTAGATACCAGGGGAGGGTAAACCCATGAAGAAACTAGATACCAGGGGAGGGTAAACCATGAAGAAACCAGAGACTAGGGGAGGTAAACCCATGAAGAAACAGAGGTCAGGGCAGGGTAAAGTCACGAAGAAACCAGAGGTCAGGGCAGGGTAAAGTCACGAAGAAACCAGAGACTAGGGGAGGGTAAACCCATGAAGAAACTAGATACCAGGGGAGGGTAAACCCATGAAGAAACCAGAGGTCAGGGCAGGGTAAAGTCATGAAGAAATCAGAGACTAGGGGAGGGTAAACCCATGAAAAAACCAGAGGTCAGGGCAGGGTAAAGTCATGAAGAAACTAGATACCAGGGGGGGTAAGCCCATAAAGAAACTAGAGGTCAGGGCAGGGTAAAGTCATGTAGAAACCAGAGACTAGGGGAGGGTAAACCCATGAAGAAAGCAGAGGTCACGGCAGGGTAAAGTCATGAAGAAATCAGAGACTAGGGGAGGGTAAACCCATGAAAAAACCAGAGGTCAGGGCAGGGTAAAGTCATGAAGAAACTAGATACCAGGGGAGGGTAAGCCCATAAAGAAACTAGAGGTCAGGGCAGAGTAAAGTCATGTAGAAACCAGAGACTAGGGGAGGGTAAACCCATGAAGAAAGCAGAGGTCAGGGCAGGGTAAAGTCATGAAGAAATCAGAGACTAGGGGAGGGTAAACCCATGAAAAAAACAGAGGTCTGGGCAGGGTAAAGTCATGAAGAAACTAGATACCAGGGGAGGGTAAGCCCATAAAGAAACTAGAGGTCAGGGCAGGGTAAAGTCATGTAGAAACCAGAGACTAGGGGAGGGTAAACCCATTAAGAAACCAGAGGTCAGGGCAGGGCAGGGTAAAGTCATGAAGAAACCAGAGAATAGGGGAGGGTAAACTCATGAAGAAACTAGATACCAGGGAGGGTAAACCCATGAAGAAACTAGATACCAGGGCAAGGTAAACCCATGAAGAAACTAGATACCAGGGCAGGGTAAACCCATGAAGAAACTAGATACCAGGGCAAGGTAAACCCATGAAGAAACAAGATACCAGGGGAGGGTAAACCATAAAGAAACTAGATACTAGGGGAGGGTAAACCCATGAAGAAACTAGATACAAGGGGAGGGTAAACCCATGAAGAAACAAGATATCAGGGGAGGGTAAACCCATGAAGAAACTAGATACCAGGGGAGGGTAAACCCATGAAGGAACTAGATACCAGGGCAGGGTAAACCCATGAAGAAACTAGATACCAGGGCAGGGTAAACCCATGAAGAAATTATATACCAGGGGAGGGTAAACATTGAAGAAACTAGATACCAGGGCAGGGTAAACCCATGAAGAAACTAGATACCAGGGCAGGGTAAACCCATGAAGAAATTATATACCAGTGGAGGGTAAACTCATAAGAAAGTAGATACCAGGGGAGGGTAAACCCATGAAAAAACTAGATACCAGGGGAGGGTAAACCCATGAAGAAACTAGATACCAGGGCAGGGTAAACCCATGAAGAAACTAGATACCAGGGGAGGGTAAACCCATGAAGAAACTAGATACCAGGGCAGGGTAAACCCATGAAGAAACTAGATACCAGGGCAGGGTAAACCCATGAAGAAACTAGATACCAGGGCAGGGTAAACCCATGAAGAAACTAGATACCAGGGGAGGGTAAACCCATGAAGAAACTAGATACCAGGGGAGGGTAAAACCATGAAGAAACTAGATACCAGGGCAGGGTAAACCCATGAAGAAACTAGATACCAGGGGAGGGTAAACCCATGAAGAAACTAGATACCAGGGCAGGGTAAATCCATGAAAAAACTAGATACCAGGGGAGGGTAAACCCATGAAAAAACTAGATACCAGGGCAGGGTAAACACATGAAGAAACTAGATACAAGGGCAGGGTAAACCCATGAAGAAACTAGATACAAGGGAGGGTAAACCCATGAAAAAACCAGAGGTCAGGGCAGGGTAAAGTCATGAAGAAACTAGATACCAGGGGAGGGTAAGCCCATAAAGAAACTAGAGGTCAGGGCAGGGTAAAGTCATGTAGAAACCAGAGACTAGGGGAGGGTAAACCCATGAAGAAAGCAGAGGTCAGGGCAGGGTAAAGTCATGAAGAAATCAGAGACTAGGGGAGGGTAAACCCATGAAAAAACCAGAGGTCAGGGCAGGGTAAAGTCATGAAGAAACTAGATACCAGGGGAGGGTAAGCCCATAAAGAAACTAGAGGTCAGGGCAGGGTAAAGTCATGTAGAAACCAGAGACTAGGGGAGGGTAAACCCATTAAGAAACCAGAGGTCAGGGCAGGGTAAAGTCATGAAGAAACCAGAGAATAGGGGAGGGTAAACTCATGAAGAAACTAGATACCAGGGAAGGGTAAACCCATGAAGAAACTAGATACCAGGGCAAGGTAAACCCATGAAGAAACTAGATACCAGGGCAGGGTAAACCCATGAAGACACTAGATACCAGGGCAAGGTAAACCCATGAAGAAACAAGATACCAGGGGAGGGTAAACCCATAAAGAAACTAGATACCAGGGGAGGGTAAACCCATGAAGAAACTAGATACAAGGGGAGGGTAAACCCATGAAGAAACAAGATATCAGGGGAGGGTAAACCCATGAAGAAACTAGATACCAGGGGAGGGTAAACCCATGAAGGAACTAGATACCAGGGCAGGGTAAAAACATGAAGAAACTAGATACCAGGGGAGGGTAAACCCATGAAGAAATTATATACCAGGTGAGGGTAAACCCATGAAGAAACTAGATACCAGGGCAGGGTAAACCCATGAAGAAACTAGATACCAGGGCAGGGTAAACCCATGAAGAAATTATATACCAGGGCAGGGTAAACCCATAAGAAAGTAGATACCAGGGGAGGGTAAACAGATGAAGAAACTAGATACCAGGGGAGGGTAAACCCATGAAGAAACTAGATACCAGGGCAGGGTAAACCCATGAAGAAACTAGATACCAGGGGAGGGTAAACCATGAAGAAACTAGATACCAGGGCAGGGTAAACCCATGAAAAAACTAGATACCAGGGCATGGTAAACCCATGAAGAAACTAGATACCAGGGCAGGGTAAACCCATGAAGAAACTAGATACCAGGGGAGGGTAAACCCATGAAGAAACTAGATACCAGGGGAGGGTAAACCCATGAAGAAACTAGATACCAGGGCAGGGTAAACCCATGAAGAAACTAGATACAAGGGGAGGGTAAACCATGAAGAAACTAGATACCAGGGCAGGGTAAATCCATGAAAAAACTAGATACCAGGGGAGGGTAAACCCATGAAAAAACTAGATACCAGGGCAGGGTAAACCCATGAAGAAACTATATACAAGGGCAGGGTAAACCCATGAAGAAACTAGATACAAGGGGAGGGTAAACCCATGAAGAAACCAGAGACCAGTATATTATATGCCAGTGATTATTCCTAACTTTTTCTCAGTTCTACATTTCTTCATTCTGATCTTATCTCTCAAGCTGTTTCCTACCATTCGCCTAACACATTTCATCTCGGAGGTTATTTTTTCTTATTGTTCTTGCACCTAAGGTCCAGGACTGGCATTGGTAGCACAACGTTGGAATGATGATTGTATTGTAGAGTGCCCGTTTTGCCTCTAGAGTTATTTCCTTGTTGGACAATAGTGGTGCTAGCCGCCCTATATTTGACAATC
Source organism: Megaustenia siamemsis (assembly GCA_032433765.1). Taxonomy (NCBI): domain Eukaryota; kingdom Metazoa; phylum Mollusca; class Gastropoda; order Stylommatophora; family Ariophantidae; genus Megaustenia; species Megaustenia siamemsis. The sequence continues at coordinate 63,612,347 of JAVIAB010000126.1, forward strand.
TTTGTTGCATCTTGAATATATTTCTGTTGTTTGTGAATTGTCGTTTGCCACTAGACTTCCTAGGTATTTAAACTCCTCTACATTTTTTAGTTGTCTGCCGTCCATAGATATGTTGATGTTCTGTTTCACGTTTACGATATTCATGACTTCAGTTTTGTTAATGCAGATTTTCATTTTGCATTTTGTGTTGTGCTGGGTCTATTTAAGTGTTCTTGTATGTCTTTTATTTGTGCTTGTATTAGTGCATGATCGTCTGCAACTACAAGCTCCTTGATCTCTCGTTGAATGAAGATATATATATATATATATATATATATATATATATAATATATATAATATATATATATATACATGTATATATATATATATATATAATATGTGTGTATATCTGCGATCAAATCTCAATCTCTCATGAAGTCAGCTGTCTGTTTAAATGATTCGATTGCCTCATATAGCTTCTCTTCAGGAAGGTGGGTGTGGACCACATTGCTCTTCTCAGGTCTGTGTACTGGGGGGGGGGGGGGCAATCCTGTAGAACATGTTTTGTTGTCATATTGTCCAGTGTACAATGGCATAGGCTGGTTGTACCTATTAAAGGACCTAAACATTGAAAATAACTGGTTTATAAACATCATCTTGATGAGGAAATTTAAAAAATGATGGCCACGTTAACTGTTTTCGTACATACGTCCTGCCGACTTCTGTCATGTACGTTCAGCCGCACAGTGCGTCGCTCAATTTGATTAGTGTAAACTGTCATCAAACCATATTCTTTTTATATGTCTTGTATCATCTTGATATTTGTGAAATCTAATTCCTTACTTAATTATCCTAAATGCATATATAATATGTTCAGTGTTAGATAAATATAACCATGCAAACTAATATTTAAAAATGTTACAAATGTTGTCTCTGAAGTCTCTACCGCTATATTGATAAAAACCTACGTACTGAACGAGTTAAACAAAAACACAGTTCGGAGAAAAGAGCAATAATGGAAGGCGTGGCTACAGAAAGATGAGACATGTGAGACCGAGAAGAAGGTGGGTTCAAGACATCAAAGAGACCTTGAACTTGACAAGAGAGGAAGTGTTAGATCTGTCACACTTTCACACGGGCTGTGGTGAATGCAATGTATTGGGGGATATCTGGCTAGAGACGGATTCTTTCACACAGGCTGTGGTGAATGCAATGTATTGTAGGATATCTGGCTAGAGACAGGGATTCGTTCACACGGGCTGTGGTGAATGCAATGTATTGTAGGATATCTGGCAAGAGCCAGGGATTCTTTCACACGGGCTGTGGGGAATGCAATGTATTGTGGGATATCTGGCTAGAGACAGGGATTCGTTCACACGGGCTGTGGTGAATGCAATGTATTGTAGGATATCTGGCAAGAGACGGGGATTCTTTCACACGGGCTGTGGGGAATGCAATGTATTGTGGGATATCTGGCTAGAGACCGGGATTCTTTCACACGGGCTGTGCTGAATGCAATGTATTGTAGGATATCTGGCTAGAGACAGGGATTCATTCACACGGGCTGTGGTGAATGCAATGTATTGTGGGATATCTGGCTAGAGACAGGGATTCTTTCACACGGTCTATGCTTAATGCAATGTATTGTAGGATATCTGGCAAGAGACAGGGATTCTTTCACACGGGCTGTGCTGAAACGCGCTGTGGGAATGCAATGTATTGTAGGATATCTGGCTAGAGACCGGGATTCTTTCACACGGGCTGTGCTGAATGCAATGTATTGTAGGATATCTGGCAAGAGACAGGGATTCATTCACACGGGCTGTGGTGAATGCAATGTATTGTGGGATATCTGGCTAGAGACAGGGATTCTTTCACACGGGCTATGCTGAATGCAATGTATTGTAGGATATCTGGCAAGAGACAGGGATTCTTTCACACGGGCTGTGCTGAATGCAATGTATTGTAGGATATCTGGCAAGAGACAGGGATTCAATCACACGGGCTGTGGGGAATGCAATGTATTGTGGGATATCTGGCTAGAGACAGGGATTCATTCACACGGGCTGTGCTGAATGCAATGTATTGTAGGATATCTGGCTAGAGACAGGGATTCATTCACACGGGCTGTGGTGAATGCAATGTACTGCAAAGGACACGCAAGTCGATGATGATATAAAGCATAAATGTATTTTTAACCATAATGCAAATACAAAGTACTATATTAAACGTACATCTGGAAAAAATATATTATTCTCTTTCAGTTGTTGTGTTAAGGTAATTGTGTGTGGTAATTAAGATTTATGTCCGTTTATTAATTACATTACGAGTGTTTACGATAAATAATAAGTAGAATACACATTACCGAGATGAGACGTGTTTACGTACGACATGAAGCAATAATTCCCGCCATAAAATACATAAAGAAACAAAAGATAAAATGGTTGTGTCACGTGATAAGACAGAAAGATTAAATCACAACACAGCGAGCCTTCAATAAACGTTGCGAGAACACCAGACTCAAGGTCGACGACAAAAAATTAGATTAACGGAATATTAGAAACACTAGGACACATAAAAGCACGAGAAGCCAACAGAGAAACAAAAGATATCTCTCGATACTGAAAAACAAATGAGGAAGGAAGAAAGAAGAAGAACGTATATGGATGTAGAATGTGTACTTTTTGCGTGACTAAATCGTGTTCACCATTTCCCAACACTATCTGGTTAGAATCACAAGACTACACCCACGCCTGAATACTTATTGATTCGATGAACATGATAAAAAAAAGGTGGAGGCGAGCTCTGTACGCATGCAATAGGTAGAGTCATTGCAGAAGTTAAAAATACGTAGGGTCACCTTTGTCCCTGGACATGCGGGAGTACGGGAAATGAAAGAGCGGACAGGACGACGGTCAACCAATGGATCGGGCGGATCTCATCAATACCCTCCGAGATGTGGGAAGAGCACAGGACTTCGACAACCATGAGTCCACGTCACTCCTTCGGATGAAAGAGACGGGAGTTAAGATGGGCACAGCCAGAAACGAGAAACTTAGTGGGCGTGTAAGAAGACTTATCAACCAACACAGAACTGGAGTCGTCAGTCGTTGGACACTTCGAGATTTGCTGAGGAGGGGATCTGAGCACCTATAGACATGTTCGAAGTGCAGTGTTGATGACCCGCAAATAACTCAATAACTCAATAAACAATAACTCAATAACTCAATAACTCAATAACTCAATGACAACAGACGGAAAGTAAACCATGTCATTTACCATTAACTTCTGCGCCTTGGTGACCGCTTTGTGTAAATAGATCAATCAGGAAGTGAACACGATCTTAAGTCACGTTCTTGTCACGTGAATGTGGAAATGTGACAACCGCGTCTACAAGTCCGGACAAACAGGAACATCTGCTAAATTATCCCTTAAAACAAGTTCAAGAAAATAAATGCTAAAAGAAAAATTTTAATGTGTGGTCATGCAATCTAAGAACAAAAGGCGATAGTTGGATATAAGAAAGCAACAAGATGATTGGTACTATGAAATGTTTAACTCCTCCTAAGACCTATATATTTACCATATGTTTTTAATTTATTCAAGAACCTCTAAGATCTACATGAATTTATCTTTAAGACATGCAGGAGTTCAATGTGCTAAAAATGATGTCGAATTATCTTTAAGACACGCAGAAGTTCAATGTGCTAAAAATGATGTCGAATTATCTTTAAGACATGCAGGAGTTTAATGTGCTAAAATGATGTCGAATTATCTTTAAGACATGCCGGAGTTAAATGTTCTAAAAATGATGTCGATTTTTCTTTAGGACACGCAGAAGTTCAATGTGCTAAAAATGATGTCGATTTTTCTTTAAGACACGCAGGAGTTCAATGTGCTAAAAATGATGTCGATTTTTCTTTAAGACATGCAGGAGTTCAATGTGCTAAAAATGATGTCGATTTTTCTTTAAGACATGCAGGAGTTCAATGTGCTAAAAATGATGTCGATTTTTCTTTAAGAATAACAATATAGATCAGAGTCGTGTTCAATGTGAGCAATTTTACTTATCAATAAAAAAATCATTTCTCACACCACAATTAACTAACACAAAACTCACATTCATATTTTTACAAGCAAAAGTAGTAAAATTATTTTCAAATAAGAACACTGGGTGGTAAACATACTGCGTGGTAAACATACTGGGTGGTAAACATACTGGGTGGTAAACATTAGACTCAGGAAATTAACAGTGGCCGATGGAAGTTTACCCAGTTTTTAGTGGGAAAGGTGGGAAAGGAGGGAAAGGGGGAAAGGTAGGAAAGGTAGGAAAGGTGGGAAAGGTAGCAAAGGTGGGAAAGTAGGAAAGGTGGGAAAGGTGGGAAAGGTAGGAAAGGTAGGAAAGGTGGGAAAGGTAGCAAAGGTGGGAAAAGTAGCAAAGGTGGGAAAGGTGGGAAAGGTAGGAAAGGTGGGGAAGGTAGGAAAGGTGGGAAAGGTATGAAAGGTGTGGAAGGTAGGAAAGGTAGCAATGGTGGGAAAGGTGGGAAAGGTAGGAAAGGTGGGAAAGGTGGGAAAGGTAGCAAAGGTGGGAAAGGTGGGAAAGGTAGGAAAGGTATGAAAGGTGGGGAAGGTAGGAAAGGTGGGAAAGGTAGGAAAGGTGGGGAAGGTAGGAAAGGTAGGAAAGGTGGGAAAGGTGGGAAAGGTAGGAAAGGTAGGAAAGGTGGGGAAGGTAGGAAAGGTGGGAAAGGTGGGAAAGGTGGGAAAGGTGGGAAAGGTAGGAAAGGTGGGAAGGTAGGAAAGGTAGGAAAGGTGGGAAAGGTGGGAAAGGTAGGAAAGGTAGGAAAGGTGGGAAAGGTATTTTGATAGAACAAAAAAAGAACAAGTAGAATTAGAAACATAAAGAACAAGTAGAATTAGAAACATAAAGAACAAGTAGAATTAGAAACATAAAGAACAAGTAGAATTAGAAACATAAAGAACAAGTAGAATTAGAAACATAAAGAACAAGTAGAATTAGAAACATAAAGAACAAGTAGAATTAGAAACATAAAGAACAAGTAGAATTAGAAACATAAAGAACAAGTAGAATTAGAAACATAAAGAACAAATCCATAAAAGTAAAAAGTCAGTCAGTAAGTAAAAAAAAAAAAGTAAAGTACCACCGTCACGCCAAGTGGCTTATAGGGAATATGGTGTTAGTGACCATACATTTTACAGACCTTCGGCACATGATTTTTGGGGTAATATCGTCGGTATTACGCCCGTGCCGCTTTATCACACACAAAAAAAATTCGGTACCCATTAAAGGCTGGGTGAACCTGATTTTTCTTTAAGACATGCAGGAGTTCAATGTGCTAAAAATGATGTCGATTTTTCTTTAAGAATAACAATAAAGATCTGAGTCGTGTTCAATGTGAGCAATTTTACTTATCAATAAAATAATCATTTCTCACACCACAATTAACTATATAACACAAAACTCACATTCATATTTTACAAGCAAAAGTAGTAAAATTCTTTTCAAATAAGAACACTGGGTGGTAAACATACTGGGTGGTAAACATACTGGGTGGTAAACATTAGACTCAGGAAATTAACAGTGGTCGATGGAAGTTTACCCAGGTTTATTGGGAAAGGTGGGAAAGGTAGGAAAGGTGGGAAAGGTGGGAGAGGTGGGAAAGGTAGCAAAGGTGGGAAAGGTGGGGAAGGTGGGAAAGGTGGGAAAGGTGGGAAAGGTGGGAAAGGTAGCAAAGGTGGGAAAGGTGGGGAAGGTGGGAAAGGTGGGAAAGGTAGCAAAGGTGGGAAAGGTGAGGAAGGTAGCAAAGGTGGGAAAGGTGGGGAAGGTGGGAAAAGTAGCAAAGGTGGGAAAGGTGGGAAAGGTGGGAAGGTGGGAAAGGTAGCAAAGGTGGGAAAGGTGGGAAAGGTGGGAAAGGTAGCAAAGGTAGGAAAGGTGGGAAAGGTGGGAAAGGTGGGAAAGGTAGAAAGGTAGGAAAGGTGGGAAAGGTGGGAAAGGTGGGAAAGGTGGGAAAGGTAGGAAAGGTGGGAAAGGTGGGAAAGGTGGGAAAGGTAGGAAAGGTAGGAAAAGTGGGAAGGATGGTAAAGGTAGGAAAGGTGAGAAAGGTGGGAATGGTAACATGACTTGACCCATCATCATGTCAGAAAATAGGCTGACAAACAACTTCAGGGGCAGGTCAAGTTCATGAAGTAAATATCACTATTAAGAGTTCAAAAAACGTTTTTTTGAGACTGAAATGTTAAACAAAGTGTCAACGCGACGGCTTGTTTTGACAGTTTTGACACTAAGTTCATATAAATAAGTTCAACATCGCGACAAGTGATTGGCTGTGTATGGCCTGTACAAAGAGTAAGCAACAAGCTTATGCAAATGAGAAGGTTAACCTCATGTACACACGGAATTAGTAAGTTTAAAGTTATTGAATAGCAGAGTCCGAAATTTAAACTAGGCGAGCTTAGTTCTGCTTCGGCCGAACTGCTGAAAGCAGTTTGATAATAGTGTGGACTCCATAAGTTAAGTCAGTTAGAAAAGTCAGTTAAGTCAAGAGTCAGGACTCAATCAGTCAGGAAGAGTTAGTTAGTTGAGAAGTAAGCTGATAGAACAAAAAAAGAACAAGTAGAATTAGAAAACATAAGGAACAAGTAGAATTAGAAACATAAGGAACAAGTAGAATTAGAAACATAAGGAACAAGTAGAATTAGAAACATAAAGAACAAGTATAATTAGAAACATAAAGAACAAGTAGAATTAGAAACATAAAGAACAAGTAGAATTAGAAACATAAAGAACAAGTAAAATTAGAAACATAAAGAACAAGTAGAATTAGAAACATAAAGAACAAGTAGAATTAGAAACATAAAGAACAAGTAGAATTAGAAACATAAAGAACAAGTAGAATTAGAAACATAAAGAACAAGTAGAATTAGAAACATAAAGAACAAATAGAATTAGAAACATAAAGAACAAGTAGAATTAGAAACATAAAGAACAAGTAGAATTAGAAACATAAAGAACAAATAGAATTAGAAACATAAAGAACAAGTAGAATTAGAAACATAAAGAACAAGTAGAATTAGAAACATAAAGAACAAGTAGAATTAGAAACATAAAGAACAAATAGAATTAGAAACATAAAGAACAAGTAGAATTAGAAACATAAAGAACAAGTAGAATTAGAAACATAAAGAACAAGTAGAATTAGAAACATAAAGAACAAATCCAAAAAAGTAAAAAGTCAGTTAGTAAGTAAAAAAAAAAAAAGTAAAGTACCACCGTCACGCCAAGTGGCTTATAGGGAATATGGTGTTAATGACCATACATTTTACAGACCTTCGGCACTTCATTTTTGGGGTAATGTGGTCGGTATTACGCCCGTGCCGCTTTACAAAAAAAAAAAAAAATTCGGTACCCATTAAAGACTGGGTGAACCGGTCCGTGGTTGATATCGAACCCTACCTCTTTTCCATTGTAGTCCAATGCACTAACCACTGAACTATCGTGGCTCTCTGTCCATTTGTATCTTTTCTGTATGTGCAATGGTGCTTGTCTTCTCCAGTGATGTTACTTTACACTAACCTTCATAGTTGAAACCCTCGTATTTGACTGTCGCTACTATCTATCTATCTATTGACCTTTCGAGCCGTAATCGGCCCATAGGGCGTAGACCAAGATACTCCTTCTCTTATCTGAATTCCCGTTCTAGCAGTTTTCTTTTAAAGATATTTATCAAATCTCGCCATTTGTCTCTGTTCTGTACAAGCAGCTCTATCTCATTGAGGGAGCCGATTCCTGCTGCTCTTGCCTCTCTCATCAATGTTCTTCTCAGTGTCTCCCTGGGTCTTCCTCTTTTTCTTTTACCTGTTGTTTCCCATATGAGGGCTTGCTTTGCTATTCGATTATTATCTCTTCTCATCACATGTCAAACATATGACCATCGTCTTTTCTTTATTACTGAAGATATTAGTGGTTGATTGGCGATTTCTCTAATTTCCTCGTTTGTTTTAAATTCGTTCCACGCTATACCAAGTATTTTCCTTAGACATTTATTTTCGAATGCGTTCAACTTTGTTTCTATGTATCTTGTTGTTTTCCAGCTTTCACATGCATACGTAAGGGTTGATAGTACATTTAATCTGAATAGTCTAAGTTTTGTGTTTGTGCTGATGAGTTTTGATTTCCACAACTTTTCAAGGCTTCTGAAAGACATTGCTGCTGTAGCTATTCTGATTCTAATTTCTTTACTTGTATCCCCTTCTCGATCAATGTGACTTCCAAGATAGATAAAGTGATCGATCTTGTCGCTACTAGCTGCTAATTCAATGAACATATTCTGATGATGTTTTCTTATATTTTCAGTTCACATACACGAGCTCAGGGAAAGACAAAAGCTGGGAGTGTGAAGAAACTACTAGCAGCCAATCAGATACTTTGAATCTTTAAAACGACTGTAACACAGGAAAAAAACCATTTATTCTTAGTTTGCACCAATAGGGAACAACATACTTCCAGAACAAGGGTCATGGCTGGAGTAAAACTAATTCTAATTGGTTAGTGTATGCCTGTCATTCGTTGTATTATTAAATATTTTTATATTAGAGCCAGGATAAATGAAAAATTAAAAACAATTTTTTTAAAAAGGCGTGGAGCTTTACGAAATAAATGAACGACACAAGCCTGAACGGCGTTTCGTTTTTTTTTTTTTTACACGTAAAAACGAAACGTAAAAATAATATTATATTATTTTTATTTTAGATACTCCATTATTAGTTAGCTATGTATAACAAATTTTATTTACTTACATATTTGTGTGTGTATTATTTGTTTGCTCCTGCTGAAGGCGTATTGAGGTGAAACGTCGTACGTAATTGTTTCGACCATTTTTACGTAAAGCTTTAACCATACTTGTTTTTTCATTTTCTCTTTACAATCAGCTTTACATTTTCTCTTTACAATCAGCTTTACATTTTCTCTTTACAGTCAGCTTTACATTTTCTCTTTACCTTCAGCTTTACTGCAGCTTCGCATTTGTATGTATTTCATTGCCTTGTCACTTCCCTCTTCTCCCATATTAGTACCAGAAGGCAAGTCGGCTGACAACAACAGAAGTGGAATCTACATGTCACTAGATGATCCGTTAGCAGGGCACCCTCGAACTCCATTATATATACATACATATATATATATATATATATATATATATATATATATATATATATAATGTTACATCTTCTCAATATTCCTGTATGGCGCAGAAATATGGACATTAGATAAGAAAATAAGAAAACAGAACAGAAAATTGAAGCCTTTGAAAAAAAATATTTATAGAAGAATAGGTAAAATTGGATGGAAAGAAAAGAAAACAGAAAACAAACGATGAAGTTTTAAAACAACTAAAAATGAAAAGAGAATTACTAAATACAATTCAGAAAAGACAAATGAAATTTTTAGAGCATGTTAAAAGACACAACAGCCTAATAAAAGTAATATTGGAAGGGAAAATACAAGGTAAAGAGGCAGACCAAGACTAACATGGACGAGTAACATCAAAAGATGTACAAGTCAACCTATGACAATCTGCACCTCAAAGCAAGAGACAGAGTGGAATGGCGCTCCTTGGTAGCCAACCTTCGTTGCGGAGACGGCACTTAATGATAATATATATATACAGGGTGTTTATATCGTTGCGGAGACGGCACCCAATGATAATATATATATACAGGGTGTTTATAAAGTCGATGTGCAGTGAAAATATTTTATAAGTACGGAAAATTGTAACGTACATTTGTATTATTCATCTAGACATTTCTGCTCTTGGCTGGCTTGTGTTGGGTAATGTAGCTGTTCACACGATGAAGTTATGTTTACACCATGTGTTTAAAATGTCAAACACGAGCCTCAAGATATTTGTTGATCCGCCTCCTCATATTTCCGAAAATTTTCTGGATAATGACCGGTGATATTTGTTGGATCTGGGTGACTATTTCTGCTTTCTGGTCATTATTGTTTTCGGATTATTTAGATAAACTTTTCCTTTCAGCGCAGTCCACAGATAATAGTCAATCGGAGTTAGGTCTGGTGAACGAGCAGGCCAGATTCCATGTTAAACAATGCGATTTACAAATATGCTTTAGCAATAAGTATGTGATGTTGCGGCTGTGTGTGCTGTTGCCACATCCTACAGAAATCAGGCTTCTTTAATTCCCTCTATGTGAGGTGGGTTATGAATGGTTCCAAGATTAATGTTCCTTACCTTTAACTTTAAGCTTAGTTATTCCTTCAATAGAATAGAATAGAATAGAATAGAATAGAATAGAATAGAATAGATAGAATAGAATAGAATAGAATAGAAATAGAATAGATAGAATAGATAGAATAGATGTGATTTATTTATCTGAAACATTTTTTCTGCATCGAGACTTGAACGAGGGGCAGAATGGTATTTTCAGATTAAATGAAGAATTTCAACATAAACTAAACACGTTACAAAACATAAAACAGGTATAAATACATGTGTGAGAGCTGCCCATTATGTTTGTATGTGGATCAGAATGCTGGAGAAGAGGGAAGAACAATATTCTAATTGTTACTATTTTAAACTACAAACAGTCAGCAAATAGAAAACAAAACATTGCAATATTTTGACGAAACAAATCTAGGAAGAAGTGATTGTTCAAGAGGTGTAACCAAAAAATACAAGTACACAATGATAACAGGTTGAAAATGGAGCTCGATCTGTCTGTCACATAGTAAACTTTAGAGAGGAGGGTGACAGGGGGAGATCAAAGTGCTTCACACTGGGGGAGGTGATGATCAAGGATTTTGAGGACTTTAAAGTTGTTCTTTGTGCAATGGAGATGATATATTGACTAGGTTAGACTAGACTAGGTTAGGCTAGACTAGGTTAGACAAGACTAGACTAGGTTAGACTAGGTTAGACTAGACTAGGTTAGGCTTAGGCTAGACTAGGTTAGGCTAGACTAGGTTAGACTAGACTAGGTTAGGCTAGACTAGGTTAGACTAGACTAGGTTAGGCTAGACTAGGTTAGACTAGACTAGGTTAGGCTAGACTAGGTTAGGCTAGACTAGGTTAGGCTAGACTAGGTTAGACTAGACTAGGTTAGGCTAGACTAGGTTAGACTAGACTAGGTTAGGCTAGACTAGGTTAGACTAGACTAGGTTAGACTAGACTAGGTTAGACTAGACTAGGTTTAGGCTAGACTAGGTTAGGCTAGACTAGGTTAGACTAGACTAGGTTAGGCTAGACTAGGTTAGACTAGACTAGGTTAGGCTAGACTAGGTTAGACTAGACTAGGTTAGACTAGTTTAGACTAGACTAGTTTAGGCTAGACTAGACTAGGTTAGGCTAGACTAGGTTAGGCTAGACTAGGTTAGACTAGACTAAGTAAGACTAGACTAGGTTAGATTAGACTAGACAAGACGATTTTAAAATTCAAGGTCTTCTGCAGTGATACGAAGTTAGTGTATCTGAGGTTAAACCATCTTCAGTGCCTTCACAAGCATTAAGCGGCTGTGACATTTTATTTTATTATTTATTTTTTGCGCTCTCCAGCTTTCACCTCTGGCGAAGTCCTTAGAGACTAGGAACTGAATTTTGCGCGTTAATCCAATTTTTCCACGACAGTCGTGTGCACACGGGTCCCTCGCCGCACAGGCAGATAACTCAGTCGTCGGAGGCAATCGTATTTTTCCCGTCGATGAGTAATTGACGTTCCAAGCCGGGCCTCGCTGCTTAGACCAGGGATAGTTGCCGCAGAGAGAAATTGCAAATAAAAATCCCGACTAGTGCAGCCACGATTTGAAATCACACCTCCTCTGTCTCGAGACTGGCGGCTTGCCTCGAGACCAACCAGTCCCACCCGGAAGTAATGAAAGCAAGGGAACGTGTTGAGGAGAGAATCTGAACGCTATGAAGATGTTTTGCAACGAAGATGATTTGTCGACTAGCCTTGACTAAAATGATATGTTAACTAGCCTTGACTAAGATGACCTGTCGACTAGCCTTGACTAAGATGACCTGTCGACTAGCCTTGACTAAGATGACCTGTCGACTAGCCTTGACTAAGATGATTTGTCGACTAGCCTTGACTAAGATGATTTCTCGACTAGCCTTGACTAAGATGATTTGTCGACTAGACCTGACTAAGATGATCTGTCGACTAGCCTTGACTAAGATGATCTGTCGACTAGCCTTGACTAAGATGATTGTCGACTAGCCTTGACTAAGATGATTTCTCGACTAGCCTTGACTAAGATGATTTGTCGACTAGCCTTGACTAAGATGATCTGTCGACTAGCCTTGACTAAGATGATATGTCGACTAGCCTTGACTAAGATGATCTGCGACTAGACTTTACTAGGATGATATGTCGACTAGCCTTGACTAAGATGATCTGTCAAATAGCCTTGACTAAGATTATCTGTCGACTAGCCTTGACTAAGATTATATGTCGCTAGCCTTGACTAAGATGATCTATCAAATAGCCTTGACTAAGATTATATGTCGGCTAGCCTTGACTAAGACGATCTGTCGGCTAGCCTTGACTAAGATGATCTGTCGACTAGCCTTGAAGAAGATGATATGTCGACTAGCCTTGACTAAGATGATCTGTCGACTAGCCTTGACTAAGATGATCTGTCGACAAGCCTTGACTAAGATTATCTGTCGATTAGCCTTGACTAAGATGATCTGTGACTAGCCTTGACCAAGATGATCTGCCGATTAGCCTTGACTAAGATGATCTGTCGACTAGCCTTGACTAAGATGATCTGTCGACTAGCCTTGACTAAGATTATCTGTCGACTAGCCTTGACTAAGATGATCTGTCGACTAGCCTTGGCTAAGATGATCTGTCGACTAGCCTTGACTAAGATGATCTGCCGACTAGCCTTGGCTAAGATGATCTGTCGACTAGCCTTGACTAAGATTAAGTGTCAACTAGCCTTGACTAAGATGATCTGTCGATTAGCCTTGACTAAGATGATATGTTGACAAGCTTGACTAAGATGATTTGTAGACTTGCCAAGACTAAGATGATTTTTAGACTAGCCTTGACTAAGATGATCTGTCGACTAGCCTTGGCTAAGGTGATCTGTCGACTAGCCTTGACTAAGATGATTTCTCGACTAGCCTTGACTAAGATGATCTGTCGACTAGCCTTGGCTAAGATGATCTGTCGATTAACCTTGACTAAGTTGATCTGTGACTAGCCTTGACTAAGACGATCTGTGACTAGCCTTGACTAAGATGATCTGTCGACAAGCCTTGACTAAGATGATTTGTAGACTTGCCAGACTAAGATGATTTTTAGACTAGCTTTGACTAAGAATTATCTGTCGACTAGCCTTGACTAATGATAGATGATATGTTGACTAGCCTTGACTAAGGTGATCTGTCGACTAGCCTTGACTAAGATTATATGTCGACTAGCCTTGACTAAGATGATCTGTCGACTAGCCTTGACTAAGATTATCTGTCGACTAGCCTTGACTAAGATGATTTGTCGACTAGCCTTGACTAAGATGATCTGTCGACTAGCCTTGACTAAGATGATCTGTGACTAGCCTTGACTAAGATGATTTGTCGACTAGCCTTGACTAAGATGATCTGTCGACTAGCCTTGACTAAGATGATCTGTCGACTAGCCTTGACTAAGATGATCTGTCGACTACCCTTGACTAAGATGATCTGTCGACTTGCCTTGACTAAGATGATCTGTCGACTAGCCTTGACTGAGATGATCTGTCGAGTAGCATTGACTAAGATGATCTGTCGACTAGCCTTGACTAAGATGATCTGTCGACTACCTTGACTAAGATGATCTGTCGACTAGCCTTGACTAAGATGATCTGTCGACTAGCTTTGACTAAGATGATATGTCAATAGCCTTGACTAAGATAATCTGTCTACTAGCCTTGACTAAGATGATCTGGCGACTAGCCTTGACTAAGATGATCTGTCGACTAGCCTTGACTAAGATGATCTGTCGACTAGCCTTGACTAAGATGATATGTCGACTAGCCTTGACTAAGATGATATGTCGACTAGCGTTGACTAAAATGATCTGTCGACTAGCCTTGACTAAGATGATCTGTCGACTAGCCTTGACTAAATGATCTGTCGACTAGCCTTGACTAAGATGATCTGTCGACTAGCCTTGACTAAGATGATCTGTCGATTAACCTTGACTAAGTTGATCTGTGACTAGCCTTGACTAAGATGATCTGTCGACTAGACTTGACTAAGAAGATCTGTTGACTAGCCTTGACTAAGATGATCTGTCGACTAGCCTTGACTAAGATTAGTGTCAACTAGCCTTGACTAAGATGATCTGTCGACTAGCCTTGACTAAGATGATCTGTCGACTAGCCTTGACTAAGATGATATGTCGACAAGCCTTGACTAAGATGATTTGTAGACTTGCCAAGACTAAGATGATTTTTCGACTAGCCTTGACTAAGATGATCTGTCGACTAGCCTTGACTAAGATGATATGTTGACTAGCCTTGACTTAGATGATCTGTCGACTAGCCTTGACTAAGATGATCTGTCGACTAGCCTTGACTAAGATGATCTGTCGACTAGCCTTGACTAAGATTATCTGTCGACTAGCTTGACTAAGATGATCTGTCGACTAGCCTTGACTAAGATGATCTGTCGACTAGCCTTGACTAAGATGATATGTGGACTAGCCTTGACTAAGACGATATGTCGACTAGCCTTGACTAAAATGATCTGTCGACTAGCCTTGACTAAGATGATCTGTGACTAGCCTTGACTAAGATGATTTGTCGACTAGCCTTGACTAAGATGATCTGTCGACTAGCCTTGACTAAGGTGATCTGTCGACTAGCCTTGACTAAGATGATCTGTCGACTAGCCTTGACTAAGATGATCTGTTGACTTGCCTTGACTAAGATGATCTGTCGACTAGCCTTGACTGAGATGATCTGTCGACTAGCATTGACTAAGATGATCTGTCGACTAGCCTTGACTAAGATGATCTGTCGACTAGCTTTGACTAAGATGATCTGTCGACTAGCCTTGACTAAGATGATCTGTCGACTAGCTTTGACTAAGATGATATGTCACTAGCCTTGACTAAGATAATCTGTCTACTAGCCTTGACTAAGATGATCTGTCGACTAGCCTTGACTAAGATGATCTGTCGACTAGCCTTGACTAAGATGATCTGTCGACTAGCCTTGACTAAGATGATATGTCGACTAGCCTTGACTAAGATTATCTGTCGACTAGCATTGACTAAATGATCTGTCACTAGCCTTGACTAAGATGATCTGTCGACTAGCCTTGACTAAGATGATCTGTCGACTAGCCTTGACTAAGATGATCTGTCGACTAGCCTTGACAAAGATGATCTGTCGACTAGCTTTGACTAAGATGATATGTCAAGTAGCCTTGACTAAGATGATCTGTCGACTAGCCTTGACTAAGATGATATGTCAACTAGCCTTGACTAAGATGATCTGTCGACTAGCCTTGACTAAGATGATATGTCGACTAGCCTTGACTAAGATGATATGTCGACTAGAATTGACTAAAATGATCTGTCGACTAGCATTGACTAAGATGATCTATCGACTAGCCTTGACTAAGATGATCTGTCGACTAGTCTTGACTAAGATGATCTGTCGACTAGCCTTGACTAAGATGATCTGTCGACTAGCCTTGACTAAGATCTGTCTACTAGCCTTGACTAAGATGATATGTCGACTAGCCTTGACTAAGATGATCTGTCGACTAGCCTTGACTAAGATGATCTGTCGACTAGCCTTGACTAAGGTGATCTGTCGACTAGCCTTGACTAAGAAGATCTGTCGACTAGCCTAAGAATAGCGAGTTCAATAGAAGCACAGATCGAACCTCTTCTACTAGATTGAAGCGAATCATGGACGATAAGTAAGGCAACACAAAGAACATAGAGGTACATGAGATGTGGCTTATTAGAAAAATGCTACGAACTCCATCTTCTTCTTCTATCCTTCCTCTGCTGCCGTTGGCGTCGAGGGGAGAAACAATCTGCGATTCTTTGCTCTTCTGTTGGCCTCTTCTGATGTTATTCCTCCTAGTGACTCTAGTATTCCCTTTATCCATCTCTTTCTCGGTCTTCCTCTTAATCTGGCGTTTTCGTAGCGTTTATTTAAGGCTCTTTGAGCCATTGTTAGTTCTTTTTGTCTTGTTATGTGGCCGAACCAATTTATCTGTTGTTTCTGTATGTATTCGATGGCTGGTTCAATTTTGAGTTTCTTCCTCAGGTCAGTGTTTCTTACTCTGTCCCTTAAGCTGTTTCCTGTCATTCTTCTGATACATTTCATTTCGGTGGTCGTTATCTTTCTTACTGTTCTATAGTCCAGCGTCCAATTCTGGCACTGATAGCACAGAGTTGGTAGAAAAATTGATTTGTATATTGCCCTTTTTGTTTCCGTAGTTATTGCTTTGTTTTTCAATAGTGTTGATACTTGGCCTATAACTTGGCTTGCTTTGTTACACTTTATATCTATCTCTGTCTCTTGGTTATTGTCTTGTGTTAACGTGCTACCCAGATATTTAAAATTTTCTACTTGCTTCAAAGTCGTATTATCTATTATGATGTTTAGTTTTTCTTTCTTTCTCGCTATTGCCATTACTTCGATTTTGCTTATGTTGATCTTCATGTTGTATTGTTTACAAGTGTTGTTTAGCCTGTTGATATGTTCTAGTAGGTCCTCAGTTGTTTCATGTATCAGAACTTGGTCGTCTGCAAATAGTATTTCATTTATTTCTTCCTCTCTTCTTTTGTTTTCTAGTACGTATATACGAACTCCATGGATAGCAAAAATTACAAATGAAGAATATTTAACACGAACTGGAGAAACTATAAATATTATCAATATTATAAGGAAGAGACAGTCTACATTTATTGGACATATGTGAAAAGATAGCAATAAGAATAATATAACAACACGCAGAATGAATGGAAAGAATAGCAGAGGCAAACCAAGAGAAAAAATATTGAACAGCTTATCCAAATGGTATAATGAGAGATCACCAACTGAAATTATGACATGCATAAAGGACCGAGAGATGTAGAGAGACATGATCGCCTACGCCAACCAGCAAGGCACCTGATGCTGATGCTGATAATGACAGTGTGGGTTAGTCGTTGATACTCTACAAATGATAGCTCGGGCCAAGCAAGACGTTAAAAGGAAATAGGAGAGGTGGAGAAAAATAAGAAGAGGACAGTTAAAGTAATATATATTTCTGGGCATATTTCAGCACTTCTTGCTGCCTGTGCTGATGCCCAGATGCCCATTCAAGGATTTTTTTAATGTGCCCGGGTCAGCGTTCAACAGAGGAGGACGTAAGTTTTGTTTTAATGTGGAGTTTGTTGGTGGAGTTTGTTTTAATGTGGAGTTTGTTGGTGGAGTTTGTTTTAATGTGGAGTTTGTCGGTGGTGTTTGTTTTAATGTGGAGTTTGTTGGTGGTGTTTGTTTTAATGTGGAGTTTGTTGGTGGAGTTTGTTTTAATGTGGAGTTTGTTGGTGGAGTTTGTTTTAAATATGGAGTTTGTTTTAATGTGGAGTTTGTCAGTTCAGTTTGTTTTAATGTGGAGTTTGTCAGTGGAGTTTTGTTTTAATGTGAAGTTTGTCGGTGGAGTTTGTTTTAATGTGGAGTATGTCGGTGGAGTTTGTCAGTAGAGTTTGTTTTAATGTGAAGTTTGTCGGTGGAGTTTGTCGGTGGAGTTTGTCGGTGGAGTTTGTTTTAATGTGAAGTTTGTTGGTGAAGTATGTTTTTATGTGGAGTTTGTCGGTGGTGTTTGTTTTAATGTGGAGTTTGTTGGTGGAGTGTGTCGGTTAATTTTATTTTAATGTGGAGTTTGTTGGTGACATTTATTTTAATGTGGAGTATGTAGGCCATATACGTATGTGAAGGCCATATATATTTGTATTTGTTAATTAATTTCTTTATTGTATTGACGACATGCACGGCAACTTAGATTACTTCAGTGACTGACCTATTGTTCCTCTATTATTTATTCTTTCACTTTTGTTTCTCCTATGCAGGAGTAGACTTTGCTGGATTGTCACTTGGACGTAAGTAAAGCCAAAGTTGATATACCAGACCGTCTTACCGTTTTTGTTGTGTTCGTTTTATTTGAGGGGAACGGTTGGTCTGGAAGCAAGACGCTGGTCTCAAGACAATGAAGTTGTAAGTTCAAATCCCGGTTGCACTAGTTGAGATTTTTATTTATGATTTCACTTAGCGGTAACCATCCCTTGACTCAGCAGCGAGGCCCTGCTTGAAACGTCAATTACTCGTCGACGCGGAAAAAAATATGAGTAACTCAGAAGACGGAGTTATCTGCCTGTGCGGCGAGGGACCCCTGTACACACGGCTGCCATGGAAAAACGGATTAACACGCAAAATTCAGTTCCTAGTCTCTAGGGACTTCGTCAGAGGTGAAAGTTGGCGAGAGTCAAACAACAAAAAATCACTGACGCTGAACGCTTGCGAAAGCACTGAAGATGGTTTCACTATCTCCCTCCTCTCTCCCTCTTTCTCTCTCTCTCTCTCTCTCTCTCTCTGCTTCTTTATTTCTTTCTCCTACTTTTTCAGTTTCTCTTTGTCTATCTTTCACGTTCTGCTACTTTCTCCTCCTCCTCATCTTTGTCGCTGTCCCTTTTCCTTTCTTTGCCTCTCTCCCTCCCAGCAACACCTCTGTCTGTCCTGTTTTCTGTGCTCTCTCTGCCTGTCAGTCTCCCTGCCTGTTTATCAGTCTATCTACCTCTCACTGCCTGTCCGTCTCCCTGCCTGTTTATCAGTCTATCTATCTCTCACTTTCAACACTTTATCTGTTGATGGTTTCACTTCCGATTATTAACAATGTTAATAGACACACGTAAAATCAAGGATGCAAAAGAAGAACAGGTGAAACAGAGAAGGAGAAAGGATGAACCTCGTTATATTCCTCACAGTTGTTTGTCTATATCAAAAATGACATTTTAGTTCTAATCTTATAATGTTGCAGCATTTATAAATGAAAATGTCCAGGGCCTAGCATATTCCCCTCTTTCTCTCTCTCTCTCTCTCTCTCTCTGCGATCAGGACTCAGTCAGAGTAGGATTCCAGACTCCCACATGAAGTCAACTGTCAGGTTAACTGTGTTGATCGCCCCCACAGACAGAACGTCACATTTAGAGTCCGCCAGATCCACTCTGACTGAACACCCGTTAATACGTTGCACTGTGTTCTGCGCCACTGGCCCAGTGCATCCGATTTCAGCCAGCATTTTTTTCAGGTTTGCTTTCCTTAGCCTTTGATTGTCCCCAATCTTCCTGCAAGGCAGCAGATTGTCTTTTCTGTAGGGGGATTCTGCCCTTAGATGGTCTACCCTCCCAGGTTTACGAGCACCATCTGCCCGAGTCACTAGAGGTGACTAACACAGACATGCACACACAAAGATATGAGATGTGAATAACACAGACATGTACACAGCGATACGAGCCATGACTAGCACCGACACACATCAAGATATATGACACATGACTAACATAGACATGCATATAAAGCTATGAGATATGACTGACTTAGACATGCACACACAAATATATGACGCATACCTAACATAGACATACACACAAAGATATAAGATATGACTAACATAGGCATGCACACACAAAGATATGAGATGTGACTTACGTAGCCATGCACACACAAGAATATGAGATGTGACAGACACAGACATGTACGCACAAAGATATGAGATATGACTAACATAAACATGCAAACAAAGATATGAGATATCCCTAACCCAGACATGCACACACAAAGATATGACACATGACTAACACAGATACACACTAAGTTATGATATATTACTAAACTCAGACGCACATAAAGATAAGAGACATGATTAACACGGACACACCAAGATATGAGATATGACTAAGATGACACACATCTAGATATGAGCCATGGCTAGCACACACACACACACACACAACATACACTTAAGCTAAGATTTGATCCATGGCTAGCACAGAAACACCCAAGATATGAGCCATGACTAGCACAGAAAAACATTAAGATATGAGTCATGTCTTCACGGAAAAACACCAAGAAATGAGCCAAGTCTAGCACATAAACACATTGAGGTATCCATATGCTTGGGTTAGTCTGCAGACTTCTTAACGTGTGAATCATTGACATACGAGACGCAGGCTTCGATTAACTGTCCGCAGGTTTCGTTCAAACAGTTGTCCGGAGATTTGAGAATGCAGTCTGACACGTAGAACTTTCCCTTGCATGCAATGTTCCCGGCTGACTGTTCAGATGTGTCGTTGAAACAGTTGTCTGGACATTTGAGAGTGCTGTCTGACCCGTAGTACGTTTCCTTGCACGTGCAGTATGCACTTTCCGGGTCACATATGATGTCACAGCCATCAGAACACGTCTGTTCGCACTGTAGCCCAAAATTACCATCGGGACAAGTGTCATTACAGGTATAGCCAGGATGTATACATTGTAGTCATTTTCAAGATTTTTCCCACATAAAGGACAGACACTGAGACAAGACCTGGAGCAATCGTGTCCATAGACCCCATGTGAGCATTTGCCGTGACACGTACCAATGATGAAGTCGCAGCTTTTGCTACACCCACTATACACTGCACAAAACGACCAAGAATACCCGTCCAGACAATAGGTGTCTGCAAATGTTTGCGCCTCACACACCGTCGGTTCACTGCCGGCCTGCGAAATGATCGGTGAGAACTCAGTCTTAATGTGTGCCATTGGCGTTTGTGTGGTGACTACAATAGTGTTCATAGAAACATTTGGATATGATATATCATTAGACTGGAACACTACACCGCCACTGTCAGAGGAAGCCTTTAGAGTGGCATTCTTTACCCGAATCATAGTGCTAGCTTGATGATAGAATCGAATGGTGTGAATCTACTGGGGCGTGGCAAAGTTCAGATACCAGTAAACAGGACTGTTTCCACTTCTCAGTTGTGTGTGTGTGCAGTCATTGTTATAGAGATTGGTCCTTCTTTTGTCATTTACTGCGGCCTCTGGTCCACATTCGTCTCCTGTATAACAAGAATTAAACGTGTCGGCCTGGTTTGTGTTCTGTTTGAGAGCCACATTCCGACCCCCGCCTATGTGGATGGAGCAGATATTTGCAACTATCGACCTGCAATCATAACTTGTTGATCAGATCAGCCCAGAGCAAAAGACATCAATCTCGTGCTGACTAACTACAAACCTTGAATCATTGCTACATGAGGCAGAACCATTTAGTAATGTCGTGAAACTGTCCGGAACTATTAAGTCATTTGCATAAATCCTAAACCATGAGAACAGCAAAGATTGATTGAGAGTTGCCTCAACTGATGTAGAATTTGCGTCCGAGTTACAAGTGGTGTCGTTGTAATTAAACAGGAAAGTATGTTCAGAATTTTTAGGCGTATTTGTACACGAGAACCAAGTACTGACACTGGGGTCCAAAATATTCGTGCTGATAAATGTCATTGTTTGGGCATATCCCTGTAGTTTTGTCATAAACTCTCTCTCTCTCTCTCTCTCTCTCTCTCTCTCTCTCTCTCTCTCTGCGATCAAGACTCGATCAGAGTAGGATTCCAGTCTCTCTCATGAAGTCAGCTGTCTGTTTAAGCGAATCGATCGCCCCATATAATTTCTCCTCCAGGGAGGTGGGCGTGGACCACATTGCTCTTCTTAGGTCCGTGTACTGGGGGCAATCCTGTAGAACATGTTTTGTTGTCATATTGTCCAGTGTACAGTGGCATAGGCTGGTAGTTCCTATTTTGAATTTGGTGAACATGTGATTTCTCATTCTATTGTGGCCTGTGCGTAGGCGAAGTATGATGACTTGATCCCTCCTTGATAGTTGGTGGTATCCGTCACTCTCGTTATGCTTTGGGTGTTCACGTTTCCATTTTTCATGGAACTGACCCTTGAGGATGGATTTGGCTTCATCATAACTGAGTGGATTGTTCTCTTGTGGTAATCTCCCTCCCTCTTTCTTAGAATTGATATTTCATGAAAGTATTTTCAATTATTCAAACCTTACAGGGAAAGGTAATATATTTTAGCTAAAGGAAATATTAATGAATTATATTTTAGTAGAATAATATTCGTAACTAAGAGATCAAAGATTTCCAAATCTGGACAGTTTCCTGGATGCACTATTTAATTTTTAACCAGAAAAGTTGTTACATTTTAAGACATAGTGCACTGCCGGGGCCCGAAAGGTGAGTAAAGAATAGTGGCGCTGTACCCTACCAGGCATGTTCGTAAAAGGCGAGAAAGGAGGGTTGGGCATGGAACTATCTATCCCGTACTGTAAAAAAAAAAATAAGCCGAAAAAACTTCACAAACATGGAAAAGTCAAAGTTAAAAACAAACAAAAAATTGTCAACTCCAATGTTAAGTCAGTCCTATTATGTGGCTGTGAAACATGGAGAACAACAAAATTGACAATCATGAAAATACAGACTTTCATTAATGGATGCTTACGCAGAATAAAAGGATGGAAATGGCAGGATAAAATCACTAGCATAGAATTATGGAAATGTACCAGTCAGATACCAGTGGATAAAGAGATACAGCGAAGACGATGGCGCTGGATAGGACACACACTGCTGAAGCCAACTGAGAGTATTACACAACATTCCCTTTTTAGAATCCCCAGGTAAAAAGACAGAGAAAGACGAAGGAATTCTTGGGGAAGACTGATGGAAGTAGAGATGAAGATGATGGGGAAGGCATGAAATGATCTTAAAATAATGACAAGAAACAGAACGGCTTGGAAAGTGTTTGTTGAAGACCTATGCCTCACAGGGAGCTGAAAGTGTTTGTTGAAGACCTATGCCTCACAGGGAGCTGAAAGTGTTTGTTGAAGACCTATGCCTCACAGGGAGCTGAAAGTGTTTGTTGAAGACCTATGCCTCACAGGGAGCTGAAAGTGTTTGTTGAAGACCTATGCCTCACAGGGAGTCGAAAGGTAGAAGAAGAAGTTCGCGACATGAAAAGGACAAAACGATAACATTTCCTAGGGGTGCTGCAAAATACATAGTCAACTATGATTGACAGAGGCTACTATGTCTCTACTATGACCCTTCAAAAGTCTACCATCTTTTTATCTTTTGTTTATGTTATCTACATTTCTTGATATTGTTTTTTCGCTTTCCAGTAATTAAATAAAGGTGAGGTGCAGAATGGCTCAGACAAAAACAGCTTTCCAAACAAATGAGGAAGATACTATGTAATCCATTTTTGACAATAGAAACAATAAAAAGAGTTCTTAAATGTTAATGTAGAGCCTGTCTTAACATATGGATGTGAATCATGGGCAATATGACAATAGACAAGAAAATCACTGTGTCTGTAGAAATGTGGACTTACAGAAGAATATTGAGAATACCATTGACAGCTAAGAAGAGTAACGAAAACGTTCTGAGAGGGGTCAAAGCAAAAAGAGAGCTAATTTCCAATATTAGGAAGAAACAATCATCATTTTTTTTGTCATGTAATGAGAAGAGAACAACTGGAATATATTATAACAACAGGGAAAATTGAGGGACAAAGAGATAGAGGGAAGCAAAGAGAAAAGATACCAGACAGCTTAAGAGAATGGCTTGGCAGAAAGTCAACAACAGAAATGATAAATAACTGTCGAGATCGAAAGTTGTGGAGAGACATGATCACCTACGCAGTAGGCCCGGTACTTGATGATGATGATGACAATGATAATGACAATGATAATGATGATGATGATGATGACAATGATAATGATGATGATGATGACAATGGTAATGATGATAATAATAATAATGATGATGTTGATGATGATGACAATGATAATGATGATGATGACGATGACGATGATAATGATGATAATGATGATAATAATAATAATAATGATGATGATGACAATGATAATGATGATGATGATGATGATGATAATGATGATAATGATGATAATGATGATAATGATGATAATAATAATAATGATGATGATGATGCTGACAATGATGATGATGACGATGATAATGATGATAATAATAATAATGATGATGATGATGATGATGACAATGATAATGATGATGATGACGATGATAATGATGATAATAATAATAATAATGATGATGATGATGACAATGATAATGATGATGATACTGATGATGATGATGATGATGATGATGATGATGATGATGATGATGATGATGATGATGATGATGATGATGATGATGATGATGATGATGATGGTGATGATGATGACGATGATAATGATGATAATGATGATGATAATAATAATGATGATGATGAATAATTAAATATTTTTCTTTTCATTTCTTTTTATTTTCTTGAAGCTCGGAGGAACCTTGTAATGTCTCACGTCCCACTTGCGACAATACCTTATATATCTGTTATATCTGTTATATGTCCGCTGTACACGGTTCACGACCAGAAGAAAATATTGGTTCTATAAAGCTTTAAAAGAACTCGGTCTGATTATTTGTAAAGCCAGTCACAAAACATGAATATATTAGAAGATACAATTTTCTACCCCATTCAGGAATTTTCAATCCAATTCAAAAATATTCCTCCCCACATAAGAATTCTTCATCCCATTCATGAATTTTTCTCCCAATTCAAAAATTGTACTCACCATTCAAGAATTTCCCTCCCCAATCAAGAATTACCATTCTCATTCAATAGTAATTACTGTATCGTTGTCTCTGAAGCGTTTTTTACCATTTATTTTCAACAGAGATTTGCAAGCAATTAAGTGAGTATTGAGTTTTTTAATGATAAAATTACTTTCTAAAGCTACAGTTCTTTTTTTTTCTTTATATGGCTGTGAAACATGGAGAACAACAAAAGTTGCAATCATGAAGAAACAGACCTTCATTAATGGATGGTTGCGCACAATAAAAAGATGGAATTGGCAGGACAAAATCACTCATGTAGAATTATAGAAAAGTACAAGTCAAATACCAGTAGATAAAAATATACAACGAAGACGATGGCGCTGGGTAGGACACACACTGTAGAAGCCAGTGAGAGTATTACATGACATGGTTTTTTTGTTTTTTTTTAATCGCCAGGGAAAAAGACAAAGAGGGAGACCAAAATATTCTTGGAAAAGACAGGTGGAAGATGATGGGGAAGACATGGAATGATCTTAAAAGAATGGCAGGAAACAGAACGACTTGGAAAGTGTTTGTTGAAGACCTATGCTCCACATGGAGCTGAAAGTATTTGTTGAAGAACTATGCTATAGATGGAGTTGAAAGTGTTTGTTGAAGACCTATGCTTCACGGGGAGTTGAAAGTGTTTGTTGAAGATCTATGCTATACATGGAGTTGACAGTGTTTGTTGAAGACCTATGTTTCACGGGGAGTTGAAAGTGTTTGTTGAAGACCTATGCTATACATGGAGTTGACAGTGTTTGTTGAAGACCTATGCTATACATGGAGTTGAAAGTGTTTGTTGAAGACCTATGCTATACATGGAGTTCACAGTGTTTGTTGAAGACCTATGTTTCACGGGGAGTTGAAAGTGTTTGTTGAAGACCTATGCTTCACGGGGAGTTGAAAGTGTTTGTTGAAGACCTATGCTCCACAGGGAGTTGAAAGTGTTTGTTGAAGATCTATGCTTTACAGGGAGCTGAAAGTGTTTGTTGAAGACCTATGCTTCACAGGGAGTTGAAAGTGTTTGTTGAAAATCTATGCTTCACAGTGAGCTGAAAGTGTTTGTTGAAGACCTATGCTTTACAGGGAGCTGAAAGTGTTTGTTGAAGACCTATGCTTCACAGGGAGTTGAAAGTGTTTGTTGAAAATCTATGCTTCACAGTGAGCTGAAAGTGTTTGTTGAAGACCTATGCTTCACGGGGAGCTGAAAGTGTTTGTTGAAGACCTATGCTCCACAGGGAGCTGAATGTGTTTGTTGAAGACCTATGCTTCACAGAGAGCTGAAAATGTTTGTTGAAGACCTATGCTTCACAGGGAGCTGAAAGTGTTTGTTGAAGACCTATGCTTCACAGGGAGCTGAAAGTGTTTGTTGAAGACCTATGCTTCACAAGGAGTTGAAAGTGTTTGTTAAAGACCTATGCTACACAGGGAGCTGATAGTGTTTGTTGAAGACCTATGCTTCACAGGGAGTTGAAAGTGTTTGTTGAAGACCTATGCTACACAGGGAGCTGAAAGTGTTTGTTGAAGACCTATGCTTCACAGGGAGTTGAAAGTGTTTGTTGAAGACCTATGCTACACAGGGAGCTGATAGTGTTTGTTGAAGACCTATGCTTCACAGGGAGTTGAAAGTGTTTGTTGAAGACCTATGCTTCACAGGGAGTTGAAAGATAGAAGAAAACGAAAAGTACTTTGTGTAATGTGTTTCATAATTCATGTTTTTTTTATTTTATTTGTATTTTCATTGTCGTTGTTTCTAATTACCAAAGCAAAAAGAAAGGAATAACTAGAATATTAAAACAGATGCCAAAGCAAAAAATAAAAGGCATTAGTAAAATGTTCTAACAGGGGCCAATGCAAACAAAAAGGATAAAAACTTGAATATTCTAACAGAGGCTAAAGCAAAATAAAGGGATTAACTAGAATATTCGGGATTAACTAGAATGTTCTGATAGACCAAAACAAAAAAAAAGGAGTAATTGGAGTATTCTAACAGAGATCAAATAAACAGCAAAAATAATAATTAGAATATTCTGAGGCCAAAGCAAAAATTAAATGAGAAATAATTAGAACGTCTTAAAAGAGGCAGAGAAAAAAAAAAACTATAATGTTCTAACAGAGGCCACGGCAATATGAAAAGAATAACTAGAATGTTCTAAACACACACACACACACAAACAGGAATATCTTAGAGGCCAAAGCAAATAAGAATAGATCTAATGTTCTAAACACACACACACACACACACACACACACACACAAACAGGAATATCTTAGAGGCCAAAGCAAATAACAATAACTAGAATGTTCTAAACACACACACACACACAGGAATATCTTAGAGGCCAAAGCAAATAACAATAACTAGAATGTTCTAAACACACACACACACACAACAGGAATATCTTAGAGGCCAAAGCAAATAACAATAACTAGAATGTTCTAAACACACACACACACACACAAACAGGAATATCTTAGAGGCCAAAGCAAATAAGAATAACTAGAATGTTCTAAAGACACATACACACACACACACACACACACAAACAGGAATATCTTAGAGGCCAATGCAAATAAGAATAGATCTAATGTTCTAAACACACACACACACACACACACACACAAACAGGAATATCTTAGAGGCCAAAGCAAATAAGAATAACTAGAATGTTCTAACAGATTCAAAACAAACAGCGTATTATCAACATCAGAAAAGAAAAAAAAATGCATTTTGCTGCTTAATGAGAAAAGATAGAAACAGAGAGACAGGACACCGAACGAGTTTTATTATAAAGTCCACAACATAAATGATAAACAACTGTTAAGACAGAAAGTTGTGGAGAGACATGATCACTAACGCCAGTAGGTACATACCTGACGATGATAAAGATATTCCTTGGAAAGTGTTTGTTGAAGACCTATGCTCCACAAGGAGCTGGAGGGAAGAAGAAGAAGAAGTAATTATATACTTTAATAACTTTTATTTATTTATATCATTGTTCTTACATTAGTGTTGTTGTTTAATTTATTGCATGAAATAATGTGGCGTCGGTAATAGAGAGACGTAAAACAACTAGAGGAATTCAAGTTTTTAGGCACAATGTTCACAGAAGATGGAAAATTAGACAGAGAAATTGATATGAGAATACAAAAAGCAAATGCTTTCACATACCAGCTTTCACCATTGCTAAGACATCCAAACATTTCTATGCCAGCTAAACAACAAATGATAAATAGCATTTTCATACCAACTTTGTGCTATGAAAGTCAAACACGGACCCTTTCTAAATCACATTTAAGAAAGATCAATACATGTGAGATGCAATGCTTGAGAAAAGTAACAAACAACACAAGAAGAGATAGAATACCAAATGAAGCCATAAGAAAAATAGTGGGAACAAAACCCTGCCAAGAATATATAGAACAACAACAACTTAAATGGTTTGGTCACCTGGTCAGAATGAATCCTTATCAATCACCATCAAGGGCGTTCTTCTCGATAATGCATGGAAAAAGACCAAGAGGAAGACCCAGAAGAAGATGGATAGATGCAGTGACAGAGACATGTAACAACAAAGGAAAATCACTAATTCTGACAGTTCGAGCAGCTCAAGAACGATAAATGATATAAACCACGACACCTTTTAGGTATCAGTGAAAAGAGAAAAGAAGAAGATGGATAGATGCAGTGACAGAGACATGTAACAACAAAGGAAAGTCACTAATTCAGACAGTTCGAGCAGCTCAAGAACGACACATGATATAAACCACGACACCTGTTAGGTCTCAGTGACAAGAGAAAATAAGAAGATGGATAGATGCAGTGACAGAGACATGTAACAACAAAGGAAAGTCACTAATTCAGACAGTTCGAGCAGCTCAAGAACGACACATGATATAAACCACGACACCTGTTAGGTCTCAGTGACAAGAGAAAATAAGAATATGGATAGATGCAGTGACAGAGACATGTAACAACAAAGGAAAATCACTAATTCTGACAGTTCGAGCAGCTCAAGAACGACAAATGATATAAACCACGACACCTTTTAGGTATCAGTGAAAAGAGAAAAGAAGAAGATGGATAGATGCAGTGACAGAGACATGTAACAACAAAGGAAAGTCACTAATTCAGACAGTTCGAGCAGCTCAAGAACGACAAATGATATAAACCACGACACCTTTTAGGTATCAGTGAAAAGAGAAAAGAAGAAGATGAATAGAGAGACGTGAGGAAAGTTGTATAGACATAAGGTAGCGTCCATCACATATAGTAATAAAGTGTCATAACTTCATACTTATATGTTAGATTAAATGTAATAAATTCATACTTATATGTTAGATTAAATGTAATAAATTCATACTTATATGTTAGATTAAATGTAATAAATTCATACTTATATGTTAGATTAAATGTAATAAATTCATACGTATGTTTTATACTCAATACAATGATCGATAGCAAGTGTTAGAATTATAGAGATTCATATTTAAATGTTTGATGCACAACATTGTGGGCATGGATTTGATGTCATTTTATCAATAACAGCAATGACTATGAAACATATGGACATCCAAATGAATTAGGTTCAATACTTGTAAAAATAGGGAGCGATAGCTCAGTGGTTAGTGAACTGGACTACAAAGGACAAGTGGTAGGGTTCGATCCCAAACGACGGGTTCCGGGTTCACCCAGCCTTTAATGGGTACCGGATTTTTTTCTGGGAAAGTGAAGTGGCACGGGCGTCATACCGACCACATTACCCCAAAAATCATGTGCCGAAGGTCTGTAAAATGTATAGTCACTAACACCATATTCCCTATACGCCACTTGGCGTGACGGGGGTACTTTACTACTGTTCACTTTACTTGTAATATTAGAAACTTTCAACTCCAATGTAACATCAGTGCTATTGTATGGTTGTGAAACATGGAGAGCAACAACAATGACAATTACGAAGATACAGACCTTCATTAAAGAATGCTTGCGCAGAATAAAAGGATGGAAATGGCAGGACACAAGCATTAGCATAGCATTATGGAAAGGTACCAGTCAAATACCAGATGATAAAGAGATACAGTGTAGACGATGGCGCTGGATAGGACACACACTGCGGAAGCCAACTGAGAGTATTACATGACATGACCTTTTTTTTTGAACACCTAGATGAAAAGACAAAGAGAAAAACCTTAATGTTCTTGGAGAAAACAGGTGGAAGCAGAGATGAAAATGATGGGGACGACATGGAATGATCTTAGAAGAATGACAAGAAACATGGCGGCTCGGAAAGTGTTTGTTGAAGACTTATCCTACACACGAAGCTGGAGGGAAGAAAAAGATATAATTATATACTTTAATAACTTGTATTTATTTATAACATTGTTCTTACATTAGTGTTGTTGTTTAATTTATTGCATGAAATAATGTTACCTTTTTATCATCCCTGACTCAATCTTCATTGTTATCATGTTCAGTGATGCTTGGAGGGAAAGAGGCCTTGTGTAAGTATAAGATGTACTTGTACGGTTACGATGTCACAGACAAAATTGCGATCGTTTTTTTTTTACTTATTGACCCAATAGTTAAAACTTGTATTATTTCCTGTATATGCTGTATTCTTGGGTGTGTTACTTTAAATGTGTTTAATTTACTTTAAATTCTTTTTTTTTTCGTTCCTTTTCCTTTTTTTTCCCTTCGATTTCTTCATCTTTTTCT
The DNA here is from genome assembly GCA_032433765.1 of Megaustenia siamemsis. Lineage (NCBI taxonomy): Eukaryota > Metazoa > Mollusca > Gastropoda > Stylommatophora > Ariophantidae > Megaustenia > Megaustenia siamemsis. Next base: position 63,642,798 of record JAVIAB010000126.1, read on the forward strand.
ATTCTACTTTTCATATATCTGCTGCCACTATTCTTTCTCTAATTCTACTTCTCCTAAAACTAATTCTTTTTCTATATCTCTTGCTTCTTTTTTTAGTTCCGGTTCTTTTCTTTGCTTTTTTTCTTCTTTTCTTTTCCTTTTTTTTCTTCTTCAACCACTATTATATGTTCCTATTTTTTTCTGCAACTGCTTATATCTATCTATCTTTCGTTCGCCCGAAGTATTGTCTATATCAGTAATGTCGTTTCCTGTATAAATTTCACTGTCTTTTGTAATTCTTGCAGTGGTCCATATAGTTTTGTCTGCTGTGTTGTATCTATGGGCCAATGGATTTTCCTCAGTCTACTATATTCAGTACAGTCTTGAAGTATGTGTTCAGCAGTCGCAACTGCTTCTTCTATTACAACCTAAATTTCTACTTGTACCTAATCTTTCTTTTCAACTCAGTCATCTACTTCTAATTAATCTTCCCTTCTACTTAATGTTTTAATTCAATATAATCTTCTACTTCTACTCAATCATCTACATCTACTTGATCATTTACTTCTAATCTTCTACTTAGTTATCTAACTCTACTTAATCTTCTACTTAGACATAAAACTCTACTTAATCTTCTACTTAGACATAAAACTCTACTTAATCTTCTACTTAGTTATCTAACTCTACTTAATCGTCTACTTATTCATAAAACTCTACTTAATCTTCTACTTAGTTATCTAACTCTACTTAATCTTCTACTTAGTCATCTACCTCTACTTAATCTTCTACTTAGTCATTTAACTCTACTTAATCTTCTACTTAGTCATAAAACTATACTTAATCTTCTACTTAGTTATCTAACTCTACTTAATCTTCTACTTAGTTATCTAACTCTACTTAATCTTCTACTTAGTCATAAAACTCTACTTAATCTTCTACTTAGTTATCTAACTCTACTTAATCTTCTACTTAGTCATCTACCTCTACTTAATCTTCTACTTAGTCATTTAACTCTACTTAATCTTCTACTTAGTCATAAAACTATACTTAATCTTCTACTTAGTCATCTAACTCTACTTAATCTTCTACTTAGTTATCTAACTCTACTTAATATTCTACTTAGTCATCTACCTCTACTTAATCTTCTACTTAGTCATTTAACTCTACTTAATCTTCTACTTAGTCATCTACCTCAACTTAATCTTCTACTTAGTCATAAAACTCTACTTAATCTTCTACTTAGTCATCTACCTCAACTTAATCTTCTACTTAGTCATAAAACTCTACTTAATCTTCTACTTAGTTATCTACCTCTACTTAATCTTCTACTTAGTCATAAAACTATACTTAATCTTCTACTTAGTCATCTACCGCTACTTAATCTTCTACTTAGTTATCTACCTCTACTTAACCTTCTACTTAGTCATCTACCTCTACTTAATCTTCTACTTAGTCATCAACCTCAACTTAATCTTCTACTTAGTCATCTACCTCTACTTAATCTTCTACTTAGTCATAAAACTCTACTTAATCTTCTACTTAGTCATCTACCTCTACTTAATCTTCTACTTAGTCATCTACATCTACTTAATCTTCTACTTAGTCATCTACCTCTACTTAATCTTCTACTTAGTCATCTACCTCAACTTAATCTTCTACTTTGTCATAAAAATCTACTTAGTCATAAAAATCTACTTAATATTCTACTTATTCATCTACCTCTTCTTAATCTTCTACTTATTCATCTACCTCTACTTAATATTCTACTTAGTTATCTAACTCTACTTAATCTTATATTTTTTTTCTACTTCTAATACTTCGTTTTCTTCCTCTATCCTCTCTTCTAAATATTCCACTTCAGTTTCTTCCCCATCTCTTACTTTTACTTATATTTCAGCTTCACCTCGTTCTTATCCTTCTGCTACTATTTCTTCCATTACTAACTTGTACTTCTTCCATTTCTAACTTGTACTTCGTTCATCTCTAACTTGTATTTCTTCCATTGCTAACTTGTATTTCTTCCATTGCTAACTTGTATTTATTCCAGTACTAACTTGTATTTCTTCCTTTGCTATCTTGTATTTCTTCCATTGCTAAATTGTATTTCTTCAATTTCTAACTTGTACTTATTCCAGTACTAACTTGTACTTCTTCCTTTGCTATCTTGTACTTCTTCCATTGCTAACTTGTACTTCTTCCATTGCTAACTTGTACTTCTTCCATTGCTAACTTGTACTTCTTCCATTGCTAACTTGTACTTCTTCCATTGCTAACTTGTACTTCTTCCATTGCTAACTTGTACTTCTTCCATTGCTAACTTGTACTTCTTCCATTGCTAACTTGTACTTCTTCCATTGCTAACTTGTACTTCTTCCATTGCTAACTTGTACTTCTTCCATTGCTAACTTGTACTTCTTCCAATTCTAACTTGTACTTCTTCCAATTCTAACTTGTACTTCTTCCATTGCTAACTTGTACTTCTTCCATTGCTAACTTGTACTTCTTCCATTGCTAACTTGTACTTCTTCCATTGCTAACTTGTACTTATTCCAATTCTAACTTGTACTTCTTCCATTGCTAACTTGTACTTCTTCCATTGCTAACTTGTACTTCTTCCATTTCTAACTTGTACTTCTTCCAATTCTAACTTGTACTTCTTCCATTGCTAACTTGTACTTCTTCCATTGCTAACTTGTACTTCTTCCAATTCTAACTTGTACTTCTTCCATTGCTAACTTGTACTTCTTCCAATTCTAACTTGTACTTCTTCCATTGCTAACTTGTACTTCTTCCATTGCTAACTTGTACTTCTTCCATTGCTAACTTGTACTTCTTCCATTGCTAACTTGTACTTATTCCAATTCTAACTTGTACTTCTTCCATTGCTAACTTGTACTTCTTCCATTGCTAACTTGTACTTCTTCCATTTCTAACTTGTACTTCTTCCAATTCTAACTTGTACTTCTTCCATTGCTAACTTGTACTTCTTCCATTGCTAACTTGTACTTCTTCCAATTCTAACTTGTACTTCTTCCATTGCTAACTTGTACTTATTCCATTGCTAACTTGTACTTCTTCCATTGCTAACTTGTACTTTTTCCATTTATAACTCTTCCTCCTCATAAACTTCTACTCTTCCTAACACTACTCTACAAGTCACTACTCTCGTTGTGAATTAATAAACGATTTGTGTTACTCAAAAAGAGTAGTAATTGTTACATTGATTTCTTTTGTTTCAGCCGATGGGATGGGAATGGCGGCTAAATGGCTTTCTAATCGTAAATATGTTTTCCTTTTTGTCAGATGTAGCTAACTTTGAATAAACACGATATCTTTTACTTGGTACAGGACCGTCAGCTTTGTAAGTTTAAATAACTCTGGGTTAACGATATTATTGTAATGAACTGAAACGCACCAGTCAACACGGCTTTAAAATGGGTACAAAGTGTTCCCTAGCGTTCGGCTTCTCGTGGCAAGGCACAGTGCCAAGGAGTACGTGTTCGATCCTGCTTCGGACCATATATTGTTCTTTGTTTTTTTTTCTGTTATTGTTTATTTGTAATTTTTTTCTGAGTGCTGTAAAAGATACCTCTTCCTTCTATGATTCGCTTAAAAATGGGTGCCGAGCTAGTTTGGGTCTGATGTAATGCAAACCATGTCATTCATAAATATGCCAACGGTAATACACACAAATTATTGAGCACTAAGGAAAACATCAAATAAGGGAGCCGCGATAGCTCGGTGGTTAATGATTTGGACTACAAAGGATAAGAGGGCGGGTTCAATCCTGATCAACGGCTTCCGGGTTCACCCAGTCTTAAATAGGTACCATATTTTTTTCTGGGAGAGTAAAGCGGTCTATCTCTTCGTCCCTCAATTTTTCCAGTTGTTACAATATATTCCAGTTGTTCTCTTCTCATTACATGGCCAAAAATGATGATCGTTTCTTCCTAATATTGAAAATTAGCTCTCTTTTTGCTTGGCCTCTCTCAGAACATCTTCATTACTCTTCTTAGCTGTCCATGGTACTCTCAATATTCTTCTGTAAAACCACATTTCTACAGACTCCAGTGATTTTCTTGTCTGTTGTCCTATTGTCCATGATTCGCATCCATATGTTAAGACTGGCTCTACATAACATCTAAGAACTCTTTTTCGAGCAGGGGTGGTTGAGGGTAAAAGGAAATTAGCCATCTATAGCTCACACAGAGAAGAGGTAAATAGCTGCTGTAAATCTGGTAGAGAGGAGCTAGTAGTGGGGTGTGACGTATACCCCTACAAGGTAAAGTGACAGTTGCACATAAAAGGGAACACAAGAAAATACTGGGGGGGCCTCGGTAGCCTAGTTGGGAAAACCACCCGACTGGACTACCGACGTTCGGACAACCCGTGTTCGATTCCCGCTGGGAGCAGTGTGAATTGTACTCGTGGTTGGAAATTTTAAAAAAAAAAATTACCCCCACGGTCGACCCAGCCGTTGGCAGAAATGGGTACCAGGGTATTATCCTGGGAAGGTGAGGAATGTCGCTTCGCATCTGAGTTTCGATGCTTGAGGCTACACTATACAGAAATATCCGAACATTTCTGGATAGGTGGCCGAGCACATATGGGTATATACTCGCGTGCTAAGACGCCGGTTCATGTCTCGTACTTTACCTTGACCTTTACAAGAAAATACTGACGTTTCGGGCTACATGCGGCCAAACACAAACTGACAACGAAAAAAATATAAACTCCACTACATCTAGAATATGCAGGACACGTAACTCAAGGACACATACAAATAGAATTTAAAAAACTAACATAGCTGAAGACGTCACAAGCTTGGTGTGTTTTCTGTAAAATTTGTCAGCCCTTCGGCTTTCAATGTAGGTGGCAGTGGTTCAAGTCTGGCGAAGATGAATATTTCACTCCCCTGTTTTATTTATTAGTTACGGAACTTTTGTTTGTTTATTACTTTAGTTTAAATTCATACATTTTTTACAAAATAGGGTGAAAAACTGCGATCATCAGCGAGCTACTTGAAACATGAGCGTTTTGCTATAAAACTCCGAGGTTTCTAAGGGAATAAGAGTTCAGTTAGAAAAAATGTTGGGGTTAATTGAAAGTATTGGATTGTAGGGAAGCCGCGATAGCTCAGAGGTTAATGAACTGGAACTAGTAAAGACAAGAGGTCGGGTTAGATCCTGATCGACATCTTCCAGGTTCACCAAGCCTTAAATTGGTACTGGATTTTTTTTTGCGTGAAGTAAAACGGTATTGGTGTAATGCTGACCACATTACCGCAAAAAATAATGTGCCCGAAGTCTTTAAAATATATGGAGAATTAACACTATATTCCCTACAGGACACGTGACGAGACGGAGCTCTTCACTTTATTGAGGTGTGTATGTCGAGTCTACATAACATTAAAGAACTCTTTTTCTTGACAATTGAAACACGAAAAAGAGTTCATAAATGTTATGTAGATCAGTCTTAACATATGGATGTGGATCATGAACAACGGACAACAGACAAGAAAATCACTGGAGGTTGTAGAAATGTTGATTTACAGAAGAATGTTCAGAATACCATGGACGGTTATAAAGAGTTATAAAAACATCCAGAAAGAGGCCAAAGCAAACAGAGTACATTTTCAATATTAGGAAGAAACAATCATCATTTTTTTTACCATATAAAGAGAAGGGAACAGTGGGAATATATTGTGACAACTGAGAAAGTTGAGGGTCGAAGAGATAGAGGGAAGCAAAGAGAAAAAACACCAGACAACTTAATTCTTTCAGTACGTTTCGCCGCATAGTACGTCACTCTAAATTTGATTAGCATGAACCGTCATCAAACCATATATTTTTACATGTCTTGTATCGTCTTGGTATTGGTGGAATATAATACCTTGTTCAATTATCTAAAAATGCATATATAATATGTTATATGTTAGATAAATATAAATATGTAGATTGATTCTTAAAACCATGAACAATTTTGTCTCTAAAATCTCCTCCGTTGCATTGATAAAAAGCTTCCGTACGGAAAGAGTTAAGAGAATGACTTGCCAGATGGTCAACAATTGAATTGATAAATAACTGTAGAGATCGAAAGTTGTGGAGAGCCATGATCACCTACGCCAGCAGACAATGTACTTGATGATGATGTATGCCAAGTGTATTATTTTATAGAAAGTGGCGATTAGTAGTTGCTACGAGTTTCGTGTCCTGTGCTGAAATCGCCTTGTATGATCAAGGGAGAGACTGGATTACTTACGGGCATAGTCTAAGTATAGTATCATACATTGTATAAGTATAGTATCATACATAGTCTAAGTATAGTATCATACATAGTCTAAGTATAGTATCATACATAGTCTAAGTATAGTATCATACATAGTCTAGGTATGTCTATGGCTCTATGCTGAAGAATGCATGACTAGTTTGGTCTTGTGTGTTTCTTGAAGGTTTCTACTCTCTTATGAGGCAATTAATCATTTACGAATTTCTACTGAAGCCATTTCATGATTTATCCGCAAATTGTCATTAAGTCAATGACGTGTCAGACAACGAACGATCTGTCCGCCAATTGTCATTAAGACAATGACGTGTCAGACAGCGGACGATTTATCCGTCAATTGTCATTAAGTCAATGACGTGTCAGACAGCGGACGATTTATCCTTCAATTGTCATTAAGTCAATGACGTGTCAGACAACAAACAATCTGTCCGCCAATTGTCATTAAGTCAATGACGTGTCAGACAGCGAATAATATGTCTGTCAATTGTCATTAAGTCAATGACGTGTCAGACAACAAATAATATGTCCGCCAATTGTCATTAAGTCAATGACGTGTCAGACAGCGAACAATCTGTCCGTCAATTGTCATTAAGTCAATGACGTGTCAGACAACGAACGATCTGTCCGCCAATTGTCATTAAGTCAATGACGTGTGACGTGTCAGACAACGAATAATATGTCCGTCAATTGTCATTAAGTCAATGACGTATCAGACAACAAACAACCTGTCCGTCAATTGTCATTAAATCAATGACGTGTCAGACAACAAACAATCTGTCCGCCAATTGTCATTAAGTCGATGACGTGTCAGACAACAAACAACCTGTCCGTCAATTGTCATTAAATCAATGACGTGTCAGACAACAAACAATCTGTCCGCCAATTGTCATTAAATCAAAGACGTGTCAGACAACAAACAATTTGTCCGCCAATTGTCAATAAATCAATGACGTGTCATACAACAAACAATCTGTCCGCCAATTGTCATTAAGTCGACGACGTGTCAGACAACAAACAATCTGCCCGCCAATTGTCATTAAGTCGATGACGTGTCAGACAACAAACAATCTGTCCGTCAATTGTCATTAAGTCAATGACGTGTCAGACAACAAACAATCTGTCCGTCAATTGTCATTAAGTCAATGACGTGTCAGACAACAAACAATCTGTCCGTCAATTGTCATTAAGTCAATGACGTGTCAGACAACAAACAATCTGTCCGTCAATTGTCATTAAGTCAATGATTTGTTGATCGATGATCTGTCAGTCAATAATTTGTCAGTCATTAACTTGTCAGTCAATGATCAGTCAAACAATGAATGAATTGTTAGTCAATAATTTGTCAGTCAATCAACGATCTGTCAGTCAATAATTTGTCAGTCATTAACTTGTCAGTCAATGATCAGTCAAACAATGAATGAATTGTTAGTCAATAATTTGTCAGTCAATCAACGATCTGTCAGTCAATCATTTGTCAATCAATAATTTGTCAATCAATAAGTTGTCAGTCAATAAGTTGTCAGTCAACGATATGTCAGTCAAGGATATGTTAGTCAATGATGTGTTAGTCAATGATCGGTTAGACAATAGATGATCTGCCAGTGAATGATATATTAATGAACAATCTGTCAGACAATGAATGATCTCTCCGTCATCATCTGTCACATACTGAATGATATGTCAGTCAATAATTTGTCAGTTAATTATATGTTAGTTAACGATCTGTCACTCATTTATCTATCAGGCAATGGTCTGTCGTTCAGTGATTTGACGGCCAATAACATCTCGGTCAGTGATCTGCCAGTCAATGATCCGTGAATCTAAGATATGTCAGCCAACGATATCTCAGTCAATAATCTGTCATTTTAAAAATGTGAATCAAAGATATGTTATCAAATGATCTATCTAGTAATTATATGTCATCAGCTTTTGTTATGTGTAATATGTATATAATAAGGAGAAATTAGCAACAACAACAAAAATCTGATTTATGGTTTTCTTTTTTTCCAGAAAGAATTGGCAGCCACATCGCTGGAGGGGCTGATCCACAAATGCAGTGTACGTGTTTGGTGTTAAACGTTCGATTTACGTTCATTCATTTACCGGTGTTTCGTTTCATTAATGGTCTATGCCCATATGTCTATTACCGGTGTTTCGTTTCATTAATGGTCTATGCCCATATGTCTATTACCGGTGTTTCGTTTCATTAATGGTCTATGTCCATATGTCTATTACCGGTATTTCGTTTCATTAATGGTCTATGTCCATATGTCTATTACCGTATTTCGTTTCATTAATGGTCTATGTCCATATGTCTATTACCGGTGTTTCGTTTCATTAATGGTCTATGTCCATATGTCTATTACCGGTATTTCGTTTCATTAATGGTCTATGTCCATATGTCTATTACCGGTATTTCGTTTCATTAATGGTCTATGTCCATATGTCTATTACCGGTATTTCGTGTCATTAATGGTCTATGTCCATATGACTATTACCGGTATTTCGTTTCATTAATGGTATATGTCCATATGTCTATTACCGGTATTTCGTTTCATTAATGGTCTATGTCCATATGTCTATTACCGGTTTTTCGTTTCATTAATGGTCTATGTCCATATGTCTATTACCGGTATTTCGTTTCATTAATGGTATATGTCCATATGTCTATTACCGGTATTTCGTTTCATTAATGGTCTATGTCCATATGTCTATTACCGGTATTTCGTTTCATTAATGGTCTATGTCCATATGTCTATTACCGGTATTTCGTGTCATTAATGGTCTATGTCGATATGTCTATTACCGGTATTTCGTGTCATTAATGGTCTATGTCCATATGTCTATTACCGGTATTTCGTGTCATTAATGGTCTCTGTCGATATATCTATTATTTTCTTTACAAAATTGCCTTGTTCATAGAAATGTCAATTACGAGACAAACATACGTTGGACAGTGAATGGAATGATAGCAATTAGTGACTCATAGCTGACTGATCTTTTCAGAGACTGTGACTCATAGCTGACTGGTTATTTGAGTCGGTGAAACATAGCTGACGAAGACTATATTCCACAAACTTGTTGTGGTTCAAATAAGACGCTGACTACTCTGGACTGTTCTAAATGAATAGGAGGAAAACAAAAGGGAAGGTAGACCCGGTAAAAAAATGTCGTACTGAAGTTGAATAGGCTGGTCAGAAAACACACATAATACAACCTGTTGTAAACCACGTCACTGCACAACTTTCTTTTATCCCACATTTCATGTTGGACGTGGCACGGAAACAATTGTCACATTTTGGAAATGGTATTAGCCTATCGAGTATACGTGCCGAGCTTTGTAAGGAAAATGCGTTAAAAGAACATCGGTCATGTGCTGAGAATGAATGAAGAAAGACTTTATCGTCAGGCATTCAAGTGGAAACCACCTGGTAAAATAAAACAAGGTAAAGGAGAATCTCTACTCAAAATAATGAATAGGGAAGCCTCAACCATGGGACTAAGAAACAACAAAGAACTACAAGAATTAGCTGCAAATCGTCAGTCGTGGTAAACTATGATTTCTGTTCTATGTGCCGTTTTCAGCCCGAGAGGAAAATGAATTAGATTACCAGAAGTCCTGATTTAGAAGGACATGTCCAGGGATGTGAAAAACCCGAATGTGAAAAGTCTGCGACGGTGGATGGGGCGGAAGAATCATAAATGATCAACGGCCTAGAAAGGGGAAACAGCAAAGTGTGTGATACACATGTGGCATATTCAGGACACGAAAGACGAATGTGGCAGATCATCGTAAAAGAGATTGGAGCCTCATCACGTATCATTCCGAAGAAAGCCATAGAGAGCAATTCTAACTATTGTTTTAGGAACGGACTAAAAATAACGACATGGAATGTTAGAACCTTATACCAACAAGGAAAATTAGAAAATATGATGGTAGAAAACAGAACAGAAAATTGAAGCCTTTGAAATATGGATTTATTTAAGAATAGGTAGAATTGGATGGGAAGAAAAGAAAACAAACGATGACGTTTTAAAACAACTAAAAATTAAAAAAGAACTACTAAACACAATTCAAACAAGACAAATGAAAATTGTGGGGCATGTTAAAAGACACAACAGCCTAATAACAGTAATAGTGAAAAGGGAAAATACAAGGTAAAAGAGGCAGAGGCAGGCCAAGACTAACATGGACGAGTAACATCAAAAGATGGACAAGTCAACCTATGACAATCTGCACCATCAAAGCAAGAGACGGAGTGGAATGGCGCTCCATGATAGCCAACCTTCGATGCGGAGACGGCACTCGATGATGATGTCCAGGGATACGTTACCGGTGTAAGCTTGCAGCATATTGCAACCTGGCTTCACTGTTCAAGGAATAGGATGGGTTATCTGAATAGACATATCACATTATCCTTGATACGACACATGTTATCAGAAGTGAAGGATTGAGAGAAAAAAACTCGAAATAATTCCCACCATAGGGTACATCAAAAATACATCAGATAAAATGGTTTTGCCACGTGATAAGGCAGAAAGATCAAAACACTATACAATGAGTATTCAATAAACGCTTCGAGAACACCAGACCCAAGGGCAGACGAAGAAATGATGGATTGGAAGAATATTAAAAACATAAGAAACAGCAGCAGACGATGCCAATAAAAGAGCAAAATACCGCAAATTATATCTCTTCTCGACGCTGATAGGCGTATGAAGAAGGAAGGAAGGAAGGAAGGAAGGAAGGAAGGAAGGAAGGAAGGAATGAAGGAAGGAAGGAAGGAAGGAACGAAGGAAGGAAGGAAGGAACGAAGGAAGGAACGAAGGAAGGAAGGAAGGAAGGAAGGAGGGAGGGAGGGAGGGAGGGAGGGAAGGAAGGAAGGAAGGAAGGAAGGAAGGAAGGAAGGAAGGAAGGAAGGAAGGAAGGAAGGAAGGAAGGAAGGAAGGAAGGAAGGAAGGAAGGAAGGAACGAAGGAAGGAAGGAAGGAAGGAAGGAAGGAAGGAAGGAAGCAAGGAAGGAAGCAAGGAAGCAAGGAAGCAAGGAAGCAAGGAAGCAAGGAAGGAAGGAGATATAAACTACCAATAATTAGTAAGTTTTTTTAGTCCACGATAGAAAACTACGACTTACACAAGGATTCTGTGCACAGAGGAGCATGGATAAGATAGGATTCAATAAGATAAGATAAGATATGATGAGATAAGATAAGATAAGATAAGATAAGACTTGGATATGGGACTAAATAAGAGAAGAAATTAGTTTAAATGGCTATTATCAAAGAAAAAAAAAACATTCTGTATATATGAAGTGTTAGTTCCATTCTATAGATGACAATTAAATACTACGGTCACAACGAAAGTCTGGAAAGAACAATAAAGAAAGGCAAAGTTCCTCGGCGACGCATCAGTGGCAGACCAATAGGAAGGTGGTTTCAAGACATGAAGGAGACCTAGAACATGGCAACGGAAGAAGTTGAAGATCTGGCTAGAGACGGGGATTCTTTCGGACGGGGCTATGATGAATGCATCGTTCTAGAAAGGTCATGCGAGCTGATGGATATATTAATTTCATTACAATAGAATAGGGCGTCGCGATAGCTCAGTGGTTAGTGAACTGGACTACAAAGGACAAGAGGTAGGGTTCACCCAGCCATTAATTGGTACCGGATTTTTTTCTGGGAAAGTAAAGCGACACGGACGTAATACCGACCACATTACCCCAAAAATCATGTGCCGAAGGTCTGTAAAATGTATGGTCACTAACATCATATTCCCTGTACACTTGACGTGACGGTGGTACTTTACTTTTTACTTTTTATTACTATAGAATAAAAATATTTGAAGTATTAATAATCGTATTTAATTATTACTTTGACAGGTCTGTACAGTCAAGCAACTGGTGGCATGATGCCTGGAGCTATAGGAAGTAAGGTTATAACTTATTATAAGAGCTCCGAAAAGCTTTCATTGGAAGTGAACTTTAATTTGCATTTTAAATGAAGTGAAATAAGCTGTGATGGTGTTAAGAAATATTACATTCTCGTTAAATTTACTTCTATTACTCTTATCATATTTTAAAAAAAATATTTAATAATTCATTTAAACTTTCTTTATCGCTGAATGTTCATCATCATGTGTCATACCGGTTGACGTAGGAGATTATGTCCCTCCACAATCTTCTATCTACAGTGCATCGTATCAGTTCTGTTGTTGACTGTTTTCCATGCCAGGACACCAAGCTATCCAGTATTTTCTCTCTTTGTCGTCCGCGATCTCTCTTTCCTTTTATTTTGCCAGTTGTAACCAAGTATTCCAACTTTCCTCTTCTCATGATGCGCCCAAAAAATGTTCTTTCTGAGGTTTTTTAGGAGATGTCTTTTTATGTTGGCCTCTTTGAGAACTTCCTCATTGAGGATTAATTATGTGTAAAAAAATAAAATTCAATGAGCTTTAATTACTAAAAATGATTAATTAATTTTAACAATTATTCCAATGAGCTTTCCTTGTCTGCAGACATCGCCTACTGTTTACATAAAACTCAAAAGAGCATTACGGAGGCAAAGTTGCTTCCCAGCAGCAGAGCTGGAAGTTGTCATCGACTCACAGCGGATGGCTTGCGACAGGATTGGTGAACCAGAACCATCCAGATCCTACTCCACCTCCCCGTGGTACCTCTAGTAACAGACTAACCTGTCTAGTCTGGCCAAGCGAGTAGGGATCGAAGAGGGAAGACAACCGAGTACTCAAAAATAGCATGCTGAAGTCGGATGTGTTGGGCCAAATGGCGCAAATATCACAGTTTTGCTGCAAACCATAAAACGTGCACTTAACGTCCTCTTAAGGGCGGATAATGAGAAGGTGTATTCCTTTAGTCATCGGGCGAACGCAAGCAAGCAAGCATGCAAAATAGCATTACTTGTGAGCAAACATTAATTAATTCAAATAAACCTTTCACTGCTGTCATAAAACACCATATTATTATTATTATTATTATTATTATTATTATTATATTATTATTATTATTATTACTCCAAAGAGATTTCTTTGTGAGCAAGTACAATTTAATTTGGTATGAAAAACTAGATTTCATTGCTAGAAAACAGAAATTCTTATTTAAACTAAAATAATGTATGGATTGTTAACAGACATAAACTTCAATTGTGTAATATTTCACCTACTTATGATTTCCACTTTACAATCCACAGCCAGAGACCCAGGCAGTAAGTTGTAACTATTTCTCGTTATGTTTCCATGTCTGTCTTTTTAACTGCATATGTGTTATCGAATTTGAGTTATTGAGTTATTTGTATGCCATCATCATCATCGAACATGTCCATAGTTATCGAACTGAATGTTAATTATGTTTAAATAAAATTAAATGAGCTTTAATTACTCATCATCATCAAATACCGGGTCTGCTAGCGTAGGTCATGTCTCTCCACAAATTTCGATCACGACAATTATTTATCATTTCTGTTGTGACCTTCTGCCAAGCCATTCTCTTAAGCTGTCTGGTATCTTTTCTCTTTGATTCCCTCTATCTCTTCGTCCCTAAATTTTCCCAGTTGTTACAATATATTCCAGATGTTCTCTTCTCATTACATGGCCAACAAATGATGATTGTTTCTCCTAATATTGCAAATTAGCTCTCTTTCTGCTTTGGCCTCTTTCAGAACATTTCATTACTCTTCTAAGCTGTCCATTATATTCTCAACATGCAGAAACCATTAGAGGCTACATCTGGAAAGTGTTCCTTGTTGAAGTTTCCTCAAATTCCAAGTCCGTTTTGTTGCAGGAGCTACTGAGTTAATTATTCTGAGCACACCGTGAGCTGTGCGTTTCATACGTTCTGATCGTATTTCGATATTCCTATTGTTTACGATGAATGATGATATCGTATGACGGAGAACAAATGGCTGTGTTCACTTTCTGTACGGTTTCGCCTTATGTCTTTTGGCGTGTGCTGAGGCTGCTATGCTGCATCTAACTTTCTTTGTCTGGGAGATGAGATATTAATTTGAATGATTCCACTGGCACGGGCGGTTGAGCAATTGTGAATTTTAATTCGTTTGCAATGACACCTGGGCTTTCCATAACCATAACCATTCTCAACGTTCTTCTGTAAAACCACATTTCTACAGTTTCCAGTGATTTTCTTGCCTGTTGTCCTATTGTCCATGATTCACATCTATATGTTAAGAATGGCTTTACATAACATTTAAAAACTCTTTCTCTTGTTTCTATGTCAAAAATGGAGATTGAACTTTATACAAGTAAAGGATTAATTATTAAAAGGACATTAACAAATAGTTAGTAAATGTGTGTTTTAGTAACGATAATAAACCTTACAAAAGAAAGCAATTTACAACAGTAATGACAGAAGGCAGGGAGCCGCGATAGCTCTGTGCTTGATGAACTGGACTACAAAGGAAAAGAGGTCGGGTTCGATTCTGATCGACGGTTTCCGGGTTCACCCAGCCTTAGATGGGTACTTGATTTTTGTAAGGGAAACTAAAGCGGTAAGGTCGTAATATAGACCACATTACCCCAAAAATCATGTGCCGAAGGTCTAAAATAAATTATGGTCACTAACGTCATATTTCCTATACATCACTTGGCGTGACGGGGGCTCTTTACTTCTTTTATGATAGAAGATTCATTTTATGATCAGAGAATGAGCAGAAGATTACAAGATAGTACGCAGGAGACAAAAATGGTGAAAAAGAGAGCATGAGAGAGAAAGTGAGCATGTGAGAGTTGTTGTGACGGATTGCCACGAGTTGATGCGAGCATGTTGCCCTTTGACTCATTAGATGTGGGGGTCGTAATGGCTTTCTTGACATTCCCGGCTCTTACTGGAGAAGTTGGAGTTCGGCTGTCCCAGGCTATGCTGGGAGACTACTAGTCCAGCCCAGAGGTACTGCAATACTGGGTCCTCTATATCAGTAACAGCCACCACTACAGGGAACACGGAGATCCTAGCTTCTGTTAGCCAGTCTGGTTCGACGCAGACTGTTTCCAGGGAGACCACGAGGAGGTGGAACTGCTAGGTCTTGGTCAGCTGATGGTGCGCTGACCCTGCTATTGCGACCGCAGGTCACAGGCGCTTCTGCTCCCCCGAGCATGTGAGAGAAAGAGAGCATGTGAGAGATAGTGAGCATGTGAGAGAAAGAGAGCATGTGAGAGAAAGTGAGCATGTGAGAGAAAGAGAGCATGTGAGAGAAAGAGAGCATGTGAGAGAAAGTGAGCATGTGAGAGAAAGAGAGCATGTGAGAGAAAGAGAGCATGTGAGAGAAAGTGAGCATGTGAGAGAAAGAGAGCATGTGAGAGAAAGTGAGCATGTGAGAGAAAGAGAGCATGTGAGAGAAAGAGAGCATGTGAGAGAAAGAGAGCATGTGAGAGAAAGAGAGCATGTAAGAGAAAGTGAGCATGTGAGAGAAAGAGAGCATGTGAGAGAAAGTGAGCATGTGAGAGAAAGTGAGCATGTGAGAGAAAGTGAGCGAGAGAAAGAGAGAAAGATAAAAACTATGAGATACTGAGGGTTAAAAATCAATGTTGACAAATGTTAATATTTAATCTTCCTTTTTCAGACATGTTTGGAGATATTATGACACGGGTATGTGAAGTGTGTTTTTGTTGCTATGTGTGTTGTGCGTTTTTGTTGCTATGTATGTTAATGTTTTTGTTGCTATGTATGTTAAGTGTGTTTTTGTTGCTATGTATGTTAAGTGTGTTTTGTTGCTATGTGTTTAAGTGTGTTTTTGTTGCTATGTACGTCTTATTTCTCTTTGTTAGCACATGCTTGTTTGTTGCTAAATGTATTTAAGCTACTAGGTGTTGTAAATGCTTGCTTTCATGGATGGTTGTAATATTGTTATATGTATTTTTGTTTCTATGTGTATTTTTGTTGCTATATGTATTTTTGTTGCTGTTTCCTGTGTTTACTATAGTACAGTTTTCCTGTGACAAAATGTAACTTTATTGCTGGATATTATATATCAACTGTTAAGTTATTTAAAACGTTGTACAGACAAATGTTATGTTATATTATGTTATGTTATGTAATGTTACGTTATGCTATGTTATATTAAATTAGGATCATCATCACAGCACTCCGGACACACCCATAGGTGCTCCGACCTTCTCCTCAAAATGTTCACCAGCACACCACGACTAATTGTGCCAGTTCGGTGTTGGTTGACAAATCCACTCATTAGTCCATAATATCGCTCTGTTCTGGCAACACCGATCTTCATCCCCTGTGCACACAGTCTAGATAGCCATGTATATGTACTTCTGTCAGAGTTCTTTGCTCGACCCATCTCTCGTAGATTGCTGATGATATCTGCCCGATATGTGGGCTGTTCAGCAGATAATATTGACGAACTGACTAGTCTGTCTTCTCTGTCGTTGCCTTCAATACCAGCGTGACCCTGTGCGTTCAAATAATATTTTGTTATGTTAATGATAATTGTATGTAGCGCTACATTCTTTCGCTTATTTCTCTGTATACACGGTATGGCACACACACACACACACACACACACATAATATATACATACTCGCGCACACACAGACATACAATATACATATACAGTATACACTATATACATATACATTTACACTATATATACTCGTATACATATATATATATATATATATATACACACACACACACAAAATCAACGTTTTAGCAGAGTTCGGCCGCACAAGAATCCAGCAGATCTGCTTCTCCATCACGGCAATGGGTGCCCTCACACAAGTCTGGCATACACGGGAAGCAATCACCAGATTGGGTTGGACTGTATTCCCCCATCCACAAAACAGCCCTGATCTGGCACACGCTGATATTCATCTCTTTGGTCCACTTAAACATACCCAGGTGGAACAATGTTTGTAGGTGATGAAGGAGTGGTTCCTGCAGCGAAGAAATGGCTACACGATCAAGACAAAGACTGGTACATGCAAGGAATACATGCACTTGTTGCGCGCTGGCGTAAGTCTGTACAAGTGGATAAGGATTATGTTGAATGCTACCGATGTTTACATGACATATCCCTATCATCATCATCAAGTACCGGGCCTACTGGCGTAGGTGATCATGTCTCTCCACAACTTTCGATCTCGGCAGCTATTTATCATTTCTGTTGTTGACCTTCTTCCAAGCCATTCTCTTAAGCTGTCTGTTATTTTTTCTCTTTGCTTCCCTCTATTTCTTCGTCCCTCAATTTTTCCAGTTGTTACAATATATTCCAGTTGTTCTCTTCTCATTACATGGGCAAAAAAATGATGATTGTTTCTTCCTAACATTGGAAATTAGCTCTCTTTTTGCTTTGACCTCTCTCAGAACATTTTCATTACTCTTCTTAGCTGTCCATGGTATTCTCAACATTCTTCTGTAAAACCACATTTCTACAGACTCCAGTGATTTTTTTGTCTGTTGTCATATTGTCCATGATTCGCATCCATATGTTAAGACTGGCTCTACATACCATTTAAGAACTCTTTTTCTTGTTCATATCCCTATTTTTTGTGTAAAAATGCCATATTTTTGAACAAGCGGTTCCCGAGAAATCCGCTGTGATGGATTACTTTCTGAAAGCACTAAGTATATGCGAACTACAAATGAGACGGAATGTGCTTTTAGTTACAATGAAACCAGACCAAATGCACCAAGAGCATTTAAAGAACATCAAAACAGAGAGTAAGAGGAGGACCAAAGAAAAGATGGATAGATGGAATAAAAGACATATTCAAAAACCAAAATTGTTCCTTTTTAACAACAACCAGATACGCCAAAGAAAGATGTTCCACTTATGAAAAAAGAGAATCAAACAACAAGCAAGTCATTATCTAGAGACACCATAGTATAACTGACAACAACCTCCTTTCTCTGTGACACTTTAATGCATCAGCCGCTAGATAAAAGAAAAAAGAAAAGAACGAAGGAAAATTAATCCGTGGTTTCTTGGCGACTTGAACTGATCTCTTGGGTAGTGAGATCCGATGTCTATTCTTCTCAGATTACAGCAATAAACAGGGGGTCCCGTGTGCATGCGCGCACGTTAAAGAGTCCTTGACAATTAAATCAAAAAGAGCAGGCTGCGCAGGCAAAACTGTCAGCAGAAACTTACCCACACCGTGAAAACCGACCTACGGAGTTCGTGCATGTGACCCAAGATTCTCCTCGAATTTTCTCGAGAGATTTTGGAGAGGGATATCGGAGCACCTATGTATTGGGCCGGTGTGCATGGATGATGATCTTAACATTACCAACATCTGACTATTTTAACAACACTTGTTTTATTTAACGTGCCAATTTTTCTAGACCTTATGAAAATATAAACCTGTTTTACATTTTTTTTATTTCATTTGTCTTTTTAACAATTAATTTTGGCATTTACTCTTTCGTCAGTAATCGAGTACCCGATGATATTAGGTAAGTATGAATATATTACGATTACAATTACCACCCCTGTTGCTGAACAACTGTAAACAGATTTAACTATTTTTTTTTTAACCTTATCATTATTTTCTGTTTAAATACCTTCATATTTTCCATTATTTGTTTTATAATAGACGCCTCGACAACTTCATTATTTTCTGTTTAAATACCTTCATATTTTCCATTATTTGTTTTATAATAGACGCTTCGACAAATTCATTATTTTCTGTTTAGACACATTTACTGTGCAATACATTTTTGACAACAACAACAAGAATAAGAGTACTTAACATGCTATGTAGAACCAACCTTAACATATGGATGTGAATCATGGACAATGTGACAACAGACAAGAAAATAACTGGAAACTATAGAAATGTGGTTTTGCAGAAGAATGTTGAGAATACCATGGACAGTTTAGAAGAGCAATGAAAACGTTCTGAAAGAGGCAAAAGCAAAGAGAGAAATAATTTCCAAAATTAGGGAGAAAATCATTATATGTTGGCCATGTAATGAGAAGAGGACAGTTGGAACATATTGTGACAACTGAGAAAATTGTGAGATGAAGAAACAGAGGAAAGCAAAGAGAAAAGATACCAGATAGGTTAAGATAATAGCCTGGCAGTAGGTCAACAACAGAAATGATAAATAACTGTCGAGATGAAATTTGTGCAGAGACATGATCACCTACGCCAGCAGGCATGATACTTTATGATGTGATGATGATGATGATGATGATGATGATGATGATGATGATGATGATGATGGTGATGATGATGATGACACATGTTCAAGAATGGGAAGACAGCGATGAAGTACATTGGATAATATAAAAGGAAGATGTGTTTGTATCTCTCTCTCTTTCTCTCTCTCTCTCTCTCTCTCTCTCTCTCTCTCTCTGAGATCAGGACTCAATCAGAGTAGGATTCCAGACTCTCACATGAAGTCACCTGTCAGCTTAAGTGTGTTGATCGCCCCCACCCCCAGACAGACAGAACATCACAATTAGAGTCTGCCAGATCCACTCTGATTTATGTGTTTGTTTGAAATCAAATTAATTGTTTATGAAAACCTCAGCTATAGTTAAATTGTACATTTTTGTTGTGCTAGATCCGTGCACAGCCCCACAATGCAACGGGAAAGTCAACCCCACAGTCTTGCTCATGCAGGCTTTTGCACCCATGATGAGGATGGGAGGCGGGATGGGAGGAGGCATGGGAGGATTCCCTGGTGGTACGATGAACCAATTTCCAGCAGGTGAGATGTGGCTGGTGATATTAATGTGCTGTTATTATTATTATTAAGTATTATTATTTTATATTTTATATAACCAATGATGGAAAATGCAAAACTGAAATAAACAAAAGAATAGGTATGGCAAAAAGTCATTTTAATGCCATTAAAAATATACTACAAATATCAGCAGGGCTGAAACTAAGAATGGCAAAATGTTATATCTTGTCAATATTCCTGTATGGTGCAGAAACATGGACATTAGAAAACAGAACAGAAAATTGAAGCCTTTGAAATGTGGATTTATAGAAGAATAGGTAGAATTGGATGGAAACAAAAGATAACAAAAGATAAAGTTTTAAAACAACTGAAAATAAAAAGAGAACTACTAAATACAATTAAGACAAGACAAATGAAATTTGTGGGGCATGTTAAAAGACACAACAGCCTACTAAAAGTAATTTTGGAAGTAAAAATACAAGGTAAAAGAGGCAGAGGCAGACCAAGACTAACATGGACGAGTAACATCAAAAGATGGTCAAGTCAATCTATGACAGCCTGCACCATCAAAGCAAGAAACAAAGTAGAATGGCGATCCATGGTAGCCAACCTTCGTTGCGGAGAAGGCACACGATGATGACGACGATGATTAATATTTATTATTATTATTTATTATTATTAATTGTATACCTACCTGGGTCTATTATCATCACCGTCAGACTATCTTGTACAGAAATTGACACCCACATTGGTAAAGCTACTACCACCTTCGCCCGCCTTTCTAGACGCGTTTGGCAAAACAGCAAACTGACAACTAAAACAAAGGCCGCAGTTTACAACGTCTGTATCATCAGCGTACTTTTATATGAATGCGAATCATGGACAATTTATGCAAAACCAAGAGAGAAGGCTAAATACATTCCATATGCGACGTCAGCGCCGTATTCTTGATATCACTTGGAAGGACAAAGGGACAAACGTAGAAGTCCTCACTCGCACAGGCCTCATGGTCACGCCTGTCAAACAATGTAGGTTAGGCTGGCTTGGCTACTTACACTGTATGGAAGATGTTCGCATACCAAAAGATATATTTGATGGACAACTAGCATATGGCAAAATAACTAGGGGAGCCCAAAACTCCAATTTATAGACGTGTGTAAACGTGGCATGAAGATTCTGAACATAAACCCTGCAGCCTGGAAGGACAGGGGAGCCGCGATAGCTCAGTGGTTAGTGAACTGGACTACAAAGGACAATAGGTAGGGTTCGATCCCAACCGATGGCTTCCGGTTCTAATTTCGAGTATAGAGCCTCCACTATAGAGTATAGAGCCTCCACTATAGAGTATAGAGCCTCCACTATAGAGTATAGAGCCTCCACTATAGTGTATAGAGCCTCCACTATAGTGTATAGAGCCTCCACTATAGAGTATAAAGCCTCCAATATAGTGTATAGAGTCTCCACTATAGTGTATAGAGCCTCCACTATAGAGTATAAAGCCTCCACTATAGAGTATAAAGCCTCCACTATAGTGTACAGAGCCTCCACTATAGTGTACAGAGCCTCCACTATAGTGTATAGAGCCTCCACTATAGTGTATAGAGCCTCCACTATAGTGTATAGAGCCTCCACTATAGTGTATAAAGCCTCCACAATAGTGTATAAAGCCTCCACTATAGTGTATAGAGTCCCCACTATAGTGTATAGAGCCTCCACTATAGTGTATAAAGCCTCCACTATAGTGTATAGAGTCTCCACTATAGTGTATAGAGCCTCCACTATAGAGTATAGAGCCTCCACTATAGTGTACAGAGCCTCCACTATACGCGGTCACATCTTTTGATGGAGTGCGGTCCAGTGCTCTCTCCCCGGATGCCTGACCTTCCCTGACCAACGGCCAGGTACCCACTTTTGTCCAGCTGGGTCGACTGGCAGGGACGAGCGTGTTTCGAAGAAGAGGTGGAGGAGGAGGTGGAGGAGGAGGATGAGAATAAGGAAGGGGGGATGAGGAGGTGGAGGAGGAGAAGAAGGAAGGGGGGATGAGGAGGTGGAGGAGGAGGATGAGAATAAGGAAGAGGGATGAGGAGGTGGAGGAGGAGAAGAAGGAAGGGGGGATGAGGAGGTGGAGGAGGAGGATGAGAAGAAGGAAGGGGGATGAGGAGGTGGAGGACGAGAAGAAGAAGAAAGGGGGAGGTTGAGGATGAGAAGAAGGAAGAGGGAGGAGGAGGAGGAAGGGGGAGGAGGAGGATGAGAAGAAGGAAGGGGGAGGAAGAGGAGGAAGGGGGAGGATGAGGTGGTGGAGGAGAAGAAGGAAGGGGGAGGAGGAGGAGGAGGAAGGGGGAGGAGGAGGATGAGAAGAAGGAAGGGGGAGGAGGAGGATGAGAAGAAGGAAGGGGGAGGAGGAGGAGGAGGGGGAGGAGGAGGATGAGAAGAAGGAAGGGGGAGGAGGAAAAGGAAGGGGAAGTATGAGGAGGTGGAGGAGTAGGAGGATGAGAAGAAAGAGGTAGGATGATGGGGATGAGAATGAGGAAAGGGGAATAGGAGGAAAAGAAAAGGATGGGGAAGATTTAAACGACGACGAAGAAGAGAAGGAGGATGAAGTAGAAAAAGAAGAAACATCTCATTCAACTTCAACCTTCTCATGTTACTCCGTGAAAAAATAAATAAATAAATGACGTCAGTGTTTTGTTTTCTTCTTTCCCTTGCCAGTAGGTCAGAACCCACTCCTGGCAGCCATGATGCCCCAGCAGAACGCGATCCCAGTAGTCCCCGCAACACCTGCGCTCAATGGTAACAGCTTCTTACTCAAATTTGTATTTCAATACATCATCATCATGATCATGAAGTGCCATGCTTGCAGAGTATTACATGTAATAAGGACATACAGTATTAGATCTAATTGGAGGCGAAGGCGCGCCTCCCAGCACCAGAGCTGGAAGTTGTCAGCGATCCACAGCTGATGGCTTGCGCCAGGATCGGTGAACCAAAACCATCCAGACCCTGCTTCACCTCTCCGTGGTGCCTCCAGTAACAGACTAACCTGTCCAGTCTCGCCAAGCCAGTAGGGATCGAGAGGTAGTCAAAAATGTCGTGCTGAAGTCGGATGTGTTGAGTCGAAAGGCGCAAATATCACAGTTAAACTGTAAACCACAACACAACGCAGACACGCCCACTTAACGTTCTTTTAAGGGCGAATGATGAAGAGCTACACTCCTTTGGTCATCGGGCGAACGCAAGCAAGCAAGATCTAAAAATTAGGGCTTGAGACACAGACTTACACACATGTGTTTTCGGTTACTCAAGAATTCTGAGAAAGATCGCGAGTGTCTGTGCTCGACTGCAGTGATTAGAGTCTCTGCGATGGTCTATTCTAATAAGTGTCTGCTTAAACTTCGTCCCAAGGGAGGTAATGTGTAGGATAATGGTGTAAGAGGTAATGACGCGCTGACACACTTGCTATAGTTCGTTCGACAAATTCGTGCCCACAGAGTTGATCAATTATCTCGGAAACTGTTTGATGAATTTCTGTAATTCTTTTTCGTGAAATTTTATTTTTTCACCGACCTTCAGATTTTATAACATTTAAGTACACAGGTAGTCTGAATTTTGCACAAATCGTTTTTTGTTATATAATTTTAGGAAAAAATAAAACCGCGTGCTCTAAACATTAGATTTTACTGTAAATTATGTTAATTTTCTAACAATGCAAGCCAAAGGCGTATCCGTATCACATTGAAGAGGGTCACAATTGTTTATTTGATTTATATCTTCGTCATAGAGATAGGTAATTGCAAAAGTGCCTGTACAATAACACAGTTAGTTTTTGCATAGTGATGAATTTACACTTTAAACACTTCATGATTTTAAAAATCAAGTAGTCACTTCACAACAGCTTACAAATTATCACACGCAAAGGAATATACATTAAATATTAAATATTTTATCAAAGTACGACTCTGGACCTATTTAATTAACAAGAAACAGGAAATGACAAAAATGGCACGTCTTTCAAAATCACGTTCAACAAGTGCGAGCAAGTGCTAAGATTATGTGGATAAACAAGTGCCATTTTGCCTTTTTAAATGGCAATGTTGATTACAACAAATGTGGGTATTGTAAATTCCTAAAAATTAGGACAACCAAGAAAATCATATTTTTATATACCTTTAAGAAAGAAAAACTTTTCCTAAATGCATGACAGAAGGGAAAACAAACAGGCTTAGGGTCGGTGAAAAAATAAGATTTCATGAAAAAAAATTATTGAAATTCATCAAACAGTTTCCGAGATAATTAATCAACTCTGTGGACATGAATTTCTGAACGAACTATATATAGTTTGATTGGTGTGGAGTGCTGAAAGGCAATGGACCGCTATGATATTCTAAATTGTCTAAAGCAATGGACCGCCATGATATTCTAAATTGTCTAAGGCAATGGGCCGCGATCATATTCTAAACTGTCTAAGGCAATGGACCGCGGTGACATTCTTCTAATTGTCTAAGGCAATGGACCGCGATGACATTCTAAATTGTCTAAGGCAATGGACCGCGATGATATTCTAAATTGTCTAAGGCAATGGACCGCGATGATATTCTAAATTGTCTAAGGCAATGGACCGCGATGATATTCTAAATTGTCTAAGGCAATGGACCACGATGATATTCTAAACTGTCTAAGGCAATGGACCGCGATCATATTCTAAATTGTCTAAGGCAATGGACCGCGATCATATTCTAAATTGCCTATGGCAATGGACCGCGATGATATTCTAAATTGTCTAAGGCAATGGACCGTGATGATATTCTAAATTGTCTAAGGCAATGGACCGCGGTGACATTCTTCTAATTTGTCTAAGGCAATGGACCGCGATGACATTCTAAATTGTCTAAGGCAATGGACCGCGATCATATTCTAAATTGTCTAAGGCAATGGACCGCGATGATATTCTAAATTGTCTCAGGGACTCTGGGCGAAAAAAAAAAAAAAAACGACTAAACAAAATGACACTGAAACTACAGCTATGAATGGACTTCACGAATACCATGTCAAGGTGGGAGATGCCAGACGAGAGCGCTGAGGAGGAATCCAATGAAGACTTGTCAACCAACACAATATCAGTGACGTTAGTCGCTCCACGTTGAGGGATATACTTCAGAAGAGATTTGAGCACTTATGGACTTGTCCTATGTGCAGTGAGGATGACCTGTCGGCTAAACTAAATTAAACACCCAATAACTATACACTGGAGTGCATCTAATAACTAGATGTGGGTTTACAAGAGTATAATAACTATATGTGGGTTTACAAGAGTATAGACAATAACTATACACTGGAGTGCATCTAATAACTAGATGTGGGTTAACAAGATTATAGACAATAACTATATACTAGGGTGTATCTAATAACTAGATGTGGATTAACAAGAGTATAGACAATAACTATACACTAGAGTGCATCTCATAACTAGATGTGGGTTAACAAGAGTATAGACAATAACTATACACTAGAGTGCATCTAATAACTAGATGTGGGTTAACAAGAGTATAGATTCCTCACTTTGTTATTAAGAAGCTGTATGGAAAGAGTGAGACACATGACGGGAAACAGCCTCAGAAATAAGATTAGAAATGAAGAACTGAGGAGAAAAGTTGGTAATAAATCCCGTCGTTGAATACAAAAAAGAAACAACAGATAAAATGGGGTATGTGACAAGACAGAAATACCAAAACACGACGAATCTTAACTAAGCGCTGAGCCAATACCTGACACAATAAATGTTGATTTGTAGAAAAAGGAGAATTGGTTGGAAGGAAAAGAAGACAAACAGGGAAGTTCTGAACGAACTGAGAATAAAATAGAACTAGTTAACATAATTCCTAAACGAACTGAGAATAAAATAGAACTAGTTAACATAATTTCTGAACGAACTGAGAATAAAATAGAACTAGTTAACATAATTCCTAAACGAACTGAGAATAAAATAGAACTAGTGAACATAATTTCTGAACGAACAGAGAATAAAATAGAACTAGTTAACATAATTCCTGAACGAACTGAGAAAAAAATAGAACTAGTTAACATAATTTCTGAACGAACTGAGTATAAAATAGAACTAGTTAACATAATTTCTGAACGAACTGAGAATAAAATAGAAATAGTTAACATAATTCCTGAACGAACTGAGAATAAAATAGAACTAGTTAACATAATTCCTGAACGAACTGAGAATAAAATAGAACTAGTTAACATAATTCAAACAAGAGAACTAAAGCTGTTAGGATTCCTTTACCTGGCCCTTTTGAGATAGATAAATACTACCTTGTTTGTGGATTTTGTATCTATATTTGTTGTATTGAACCCGATGAAAGCTTTTGCCGAAACGTCAGTTTGTCTCGTCTCTCCTTAAGTTCACATGTATAATATCATTTTATGTTTATTTAATGTTTCCAGCAGCTCTGCTTGCATGATATTTATTGTATTGTATGTTATATCATATATTAGGTTCAATATCGTACGCCGGTAATATTTCATTTTCAACAAATCAAGTGTTATGATGATGATGATGATGATGCGGTCGCCCGATGATTTGAGGTATTCTAGCGGATACGAACCGTAGACTTCCTCCTCGTCATCAGCCCTAAAAAGGACGTTAAGTGGACGTAGTTACGTTGTGTTGAAGTTTGCAGTGTAACACTGTGATATCTGCGCCTTTCGGCCCAACACATCCGACTTCAGCCGACATTTTTGAGTACCGGGTTTGTCTTCCCTCTTCGATCCCTGCTCGCTTGGCCAGACTAGACAGGTTAGTCTGTTTCTGCAGGCACCGTGGAGAGGTGTAGCAGGGTCTGGATGGTTCTGGTTCACCGATCCTGGCGCAAGCCATCAGTTATGAGTCACTGACGACTTCCAGCTCTGGTGCTGGGTGGGGCGCGCCTTCGCCTCCAAATCAAGTGTTATGAATGCGACCTTCCATCGTCTAAGCTTGTTCTGCGCTTTACGTCACATTGATGCTGTTCATGGCCGTTGATGGATTTGCTTGATGCAAGTTATTTATATGTTCTCATTAAATGTGAACTGCTTCGTCAGCCGCAGTTTTATCTCTGTAGGAAATTTGCACCGTGTTCTGTTCGTCGTAGGCTACATTCACTAGAGTAATCAAGAATCTAAAGGGCGCGTCATTGCTGTGCTTGCGCCATTGTTATGTGTGCCAAGTCAACGTAATGGCCCATCGTAAATCCCTAGACCGACCGTACGCTAATCTTACGGTCTGTTGTTTGATGTGCGACGGGGATAATCTGACGACTAACTGTGTGTTTATATGTTCGGAATTGGAGTCAACAACGATGGCCTAACATCATCAAGCGCTATACATTTTTAAAGAAATATGACGATCATCACTTTCGGGAGGACGTGAACTTCTGGTACATGGTGGATAGGCGGCAGGAACCATTGCTATCTATGCATGAAAAGTGTTCCTTGTTGCAGTTTCCTCATATTCCAAGTCCATGGGGGACTGGTTAGTCTCGAGGCAAGACGCCGATCTCGGGACAGAGAGGTTGTGGGTTCAAATCTCGGCTACACTGGTTGGGATTTTTATTTATGATTTCTCTCTGCGACAACCACCCCTGGTCTCAGCAGCGAGGCCAGGCTTGAAACGTCAGTTACTCATCGACGGAAAAAAATATGAGTACCTCCGAAGTCGGAGTTATCTGCCTGTGCGGCGAGGGACCCGGTGCACGCTGCTGCCAGGGAATAATGGATTAACAAGCAAAACTCAGTTCCTAGTCTCTAGGGACTTCGTCAAAGCTGAAAGATGGCGAACGCAACAACAGCAACATCAATATATTAGGTTTTTGTGCTTATGTCCAAAATTGTTGGAGAGCATGCTCGGCAGTTAGAATAGTCAAAGAAGACAGTGGTGCATACGTCATGACCATGAGTAGCATGACAATGGAGGTGATGGCAGTGACCAGGGCGCTCATCCGGTTAGAATCACAAGACTACACCCATGCCTGCATACTAAGTGATTCGATGAGCATAATTTTAAAAAATAAGTGGAGGCGGGTTCTGTACGCAAGCTATGGATAGAGTCGTTGCAGAAGTCAAAAATGCGTAAGGTAACCTTTCTCTGTGTCCCTGGACAAGCGGAAGTACGGGGAAATGAAAGAGCGGACTAGTTGGATAGCTGCGATGTTGTTGAAGACGGTCAATCAATGGAACGAGTTGACATAATCAATGACCTCCAAGTAGGTAAGGTAACCTTTCTCTGTGTCCCTGGACAAGCGGAAGTACGGGGAAATGAAAGAGCGGACTAGTTGGATAGCTGCGATGTTGTTGAAGACGGTCAATCAATGGAACGAGTTGACATAATCAATGACCTCCAAGTAGGTAAGGTAACCTTTCTCTGTGTCCCTGGACAAGCGGAAGTACGGGGAAATGAAAGAGCGGACTAGTTGGATAGCTGCGATGTTGTTGAAGACGGTCAATCAATGGAACGAGTTGACATAATCAATGACCTCCGAGATATTGGAAAGGAACAAGACTTCGACAACCTTGAGTCCACATCACTCCTTCGGATGAAAGAGATGGGAGTTAAGATGGTGCTCAGACAGAAAGGAGAAACATAGTGGCCGTGTAAGAAGACTTATCAACAAACACAGAACTGTAGTCGTTAGTCGCTGGACACTGCGAGATTTGCTGAGGAGGGGATCTGAGCACCTGTGGACATGTTCGGAGTGCAATGATGATGACCCGCAAGTAGCTCAATAAGTCAACGCCCTACTAAAAGTCATCTTTGAGGTTAAAATACAAGGTAGATGAGACAGAGGCAGACCAAGATTAAAGTGGGCTGGTAACATTAACAGATGGGCAGGTGAGCCTATGAGAAGATGCGCTATCAATGCAAGAGACATAGTTAAAAGGCGCTCTATGGTAGCCAACCTTCGATGTGGAGACGGCACCCAATGAATTATATTTATCATGTCGATTGTTTCATAATAATGAGAAAGGCATTAAAAACCTTTCTTTACAGCACTATTCCTTTTTTGAGGTTTGCCGGGGTGGGGGGGGGGGGGGGCTTACGGGACCAAATAATAAAAGTCGCTTGTCCAGTGCTGTCGCCACGAAGTGTTTATGTCTAAGATTTTTTATCTATCTTTCGTTCGCCTGAAGTATTGCCTGTATCTGCAATGTCTTTTCTTGCATACATTTTACTGTTGTTTATAATTCTTGCAGTGGTCAATATAGTTGTTCCTGTAGTGTTGTATATATGTTAATACTGGCTCTAGATAACATTTAAGAAATCTTTTTCTTGTTTCTATTGTCAAAAATGGATTGCATAGTATCTTACTCATTTTTTTGGAAAGCTGCTTTTGCCTGAGCCATTCTGCATCTCACCTCTGTTGTACATCTACCATCTCACCTCTGTTGTACATCTTCCGTTACATAAACATGATAATCGACCGTTGATTGATTATTGATTTCGATCTACTCGCAGCAACAAACACATCTCCTGTGGTGCCAAATGTTGCTGCTCCAACATCGCCAGCTCAAGCTAACCCCTTGATGAACATGCTACAGAACCCACAGATGATGCAGGTAATCTATCACAGTTTGGCAAACAAATTATTTTGATTGTATTGTCTTCAACCGTTGTAACTCTATACATGTAATTCTAATGTTAACAAAAGTGTAATCTCTATTTTGTTGTTTTCAACCGTTGTAACTCTATACAGTAATCCCACAGTTATCGCGGTTAATAGGGACCAGAACCGACCGCGATAAGTGAAAGATCGTGAAGTAGTGTCACCCTCTCATTGTTAACATACGTACATTTTTTGTGTATGTATAATATCAATAAGTGTATATGAAACCATATAAGTGCATATGTTATCATTAGAAATTTAAAGAATAGTTTCAAACATGTCAATAAAATATTGATAGTACAAATAACATACATCAAATAATGTTTTTTTTAATAATGATTCCCTAATTTTGAATTTTTGAACAATCCGCGATGTACTGAGGCCGCGATAAATGAACAGCGAAGTAGCGAGGGGTGACTGTATTTCTAATGTTAACAAAAGTGTAATCTTTATTTTGTTGTCTTCACCTGTTGTAACTCTATCTTTATAATGTTAACAAAAGTGTAATCTCTATTTTGTTGCCTTCAACTCTTGTATCTCTATCTGTCTAATGTTAACAAAAGTGTAATCTCTATTTTGTTGCCTTCAACTGTTGTATCTCTATCTTTCTAATGTTAACAAAAGTGTAAAATCTATGTTGTTGCCTTCAGCTGTTGTATCTTTATATTTCTAATGTTAACAAAAATGTAATCTCTATTTTGTTGCCTTCAACTGTTTATCTTTATATTTCTAATGTTAACAAAAGTGTAATCTCTATGTTGTTGCCTTCAATTGTTGTATCTCTTATCTTTCTAATGTTAGTAATAGTGCAATCTCTATTTTGAGCTATTTGTGGGTAACATCACTGTACTCTGAATATGTCTATAGTGCTGAGATCCCCTCCTCAACAAGTCCCGCAGCGGTCAGCGACTGACGACTCCAGTTCTGTGTTGGCTGATAAGTCCTTTCGCCAACTAAGCCTATCATTTCTGGTCGTGCCCATCTTAACTCCCATCTCTTTCATCCGAAGCAGTGACGTGGACTCATGGTTGTCAAAGCCATATGCCCTTCCCGCATCTCGGAGAACATCAATGACGTCTGCCTGATCCATTGGTTACCCCGCTTTCAACGACAGCAAAGCTAGCCAACCAGTCCGCTCTTTCATTTCCCCGTACTCCCGCATGTCCAGGGACGTAGACAAAGGCGATTCTGCATATCGTTGATATCTGAAATGACTCTGGTCATTGCCTGCGTACAGAGCCCGCCTCCCCTTTTCTTATCATGTTCATCGAATCACTTAGTATACAGGCGTGGGTGTAGTTTTGTGACTCCAACCAGATGAATGCCATCACCTCCATCGTCATGCTACTCGTGGTCATAACGTACGCACCGCTGTCTTCTGTTACGGTTCTGCCTGCCAAGAGTGCAGTGCTGTAAATGCCCATGCACTACTTTGGTGTCGTATTACGGATCCGTCCGTATAGATGACTGCATCTTCCCTGCCGTTGTTGTCCAAAATGAGGGCGCTAATGCCGCATCGACCGCGACTGGATTATGCTCCCTGCACTTCCTGTGGAGTGTGACAATGCACGAGAATATGTTCCTGAATGACGTAGGCATCAGTATCCACTCCTCGCCAGCGTTGATAATGGTAAGACCACAGCCATATTTGGGGAGCCGCGATAGCTCAGTGGTTACTGAACTGGACTACAAAGGACAAGAGGTAAAGTTCGATCCCAACCGACGACTTCCGGGTTCACCCAGCCTTTAATGGGTACCGGATTTTTTTCTTGGAAAGTAAAGCGGCACGGGCGTAATACCGACAACATTACCCCAAAAATCATGTGCTGAAGATCTGTAAAATTTATGGTCACTAGCACCATATTCCCTATACGCCACTTGGCGTGACGGGGGCTCTTTACTTTTTTTTACTACAGACATTTTTGGTGACATCTTTTCTCGGACCACCATTGATTTGCCTCTTCTTAGCCTGTCACTGTTGTAGTGCAATGGATGCTCTTTATCTGCACTTATCTTGATGGTATGCTCCCTCTACAGATGATGCAGCAACTAATGATGAACATGTATATGAGGAATCCAGGTCAGGGTGGGTCAAGTCCAAACCCAATGGGGGGCGCAGGATTCCCAGGCTTCCCTTCACTTGGCGGTTTGGGTGGCTTTCCAGGATCAATGTTTCGTAAGCTGTCTATGTACATCTGTCTTGTCTATGTACATCTATCTTGTCTATGTACATCTGTCTTGTCTATGTACATCTGTCTTGTCTAGTCTATGAACATCTGTCTTGTCTATGTACATCTGTCTTGTCTAGTCTATGAACATCTGTCTAGTCTATGAACATCTGTCTTGTCTATGTACATATGTCTTGTCTATGTACATCTGTCTTGTCTATGTACATCTGTCTTGTCTATGCATATGAGTCCTGTCTATGAACATCTGTCTTGTCTATGTACATCTGTCTTGTCTATGTACATCAGTCTTGTCTATGAACATATTTCTTGCCTATGCACATCAGTCTTGCCTATGCACATCAGTCTTGTCTATGCACATCAGTCTTGTCTATGCACATCAGTCTTGTCTATGAACATCAGTCTTTCCTATGAACATCAGTCTTGTCTATGCATATCAGTCTTGTTTATGCACATCTGTCTTGTCTATGAACATGTCTTGTCTATGCAAATCAGTCTTCATCTATGAACATCAGTCTTTCCTATGAACATCAGTCTTGTCTATGCATATCAGTCTTGTTTATGCACATCTGTCTTGTTTATGCACATGTCTTGTCTATGAACATCAGTCTTGTTTATGCACATCTGTCTTGTTTATGCACATGTTTTGTCTATGCAAATCAGTCTTGTCTATGAACATCAGTCTTGTCTATGCACATCAGTCTTGTCTATGCATATCAGTCTTGTCTGTCTTATCAGCCATACATTAGTTATATATGTAAACATCTAAGGAAAACAATAGAGCCATTGTCACCTGCCACGCATGTTGTAAGATGTAACTAAGGAGGCTGAAGGTTTTTGCCAATGCTACAGAGTTTGTGCATCTGAGCTAAAGCTATCTTCAGTGCATTCACCAGTGTGTGCGGGCATGCTTCATATTATGAAATGTGCTGAGGAGGCAGGGCCAGATTAAAACTCAGTGAGGCTCTAAGCTGGACAAAGCAAAATGAAACATTGAGGCTCTGAGCTGGGCTAAACTAAATGAAACATTGAGGCTCTGAGCTGGACTAAGCTAAATGAAACATTGAGGCTCTAAGCTGGACTAAGCTAAATGAAACATTGAGACTCTGAGCTGGGCTAAACTAAATGAAACATTGAGGCTCTGAGCTGGACTAAGCTAAATGAAACATTGAGGCTCTGAGCTGGGCTAAGCTAAATGAAACATTGAGGCTCTGAGCTGGGCTAAGCTAATGGATATAAAATAATAGATATAAATAATATAGAATATATAAAA
The DNA here is from genome assembly GCA_032433765.1 of Megaustenia siamemsis. Lineage (NCBI taxonomy): Eukaryota > Metazoa > Mollusca > Gastropoda > Stylommatophora > Ariophantidae > Megaustenia > Megaustenia siamemsis. The sequence continues at coordinate 63,675,843 of JAVIAB010000126.1, forward strand.
ATAGATAATTGGTTAACCAATGGATCAGGCAGACAGGCTGGCTAATTGTGCTATCATTGAAGACAGTCAACCAATGGATCAGGCAGACAGGCTGGCTAGCTGTGCTGTCATTGAAGACAGTTAACCAATGGATCAGGCAGATAGGCTGGCTAGTTGTGCTGTCATTGAAGACAGTTAACCAATGGATCAGGTGGACAGGCTGGCTAGTTGTGCTGTCATTGAAGGCAGTCAACCAATGGATCAGGTGGACAGATTGGCTAGCTGTGCTATCATTGAAGACAGTTAACTAATGGATCAGGCAGACAGGCTGGCTAGCTGTGCTGTCATTGAAGACAGTTAACCAATGGATCAGGCAGATAGGCTGGCTAGTTGTGCTGTCATTGAAGACAGTTAACTAATGGATCAGGTAGACAGGCTGGCTAGTTGTGCTATCATTGAAGACAGTTAACCAATGGATCCGATAGACAGGCTGGCTAGTTGTGCTGTCATTGAAGACAGTTAACCAATGGATCAGGTAGACAGGCTGGCTAGTTGTGCTGTCATTGAAGGCAGTGAACCAATGGATCAGGTGGACAGATTGGCTAGGTGTGCTATCATTGAAGACAGTCAACCAATAGATCATGTAGACAGGCTGGCTAGTCATGCTATCATTGAAGACAGTCAACCAATAGATCAGGTAGATAGGCTGGCTAGCTGTGCTGTCATTGAAGACAGTTAACCAATGGATCAGGCAGATAGGCTGGCTAGTTGTGCTGTCATTGAAGACAGTTAACCAATGGATCAGGTAGACAGGCTGGCTAGTTGTGCTATCATTGAAGGCAGTCAAGCAATGGATCAGGTGGACAGATTGGCTAGCTGTGCTATCATTGAAGACAGTCAACCAATCGATCAGGTAGACAGGCTGGCTAGCTGTGCTATCATTGAAGACGGTCAACCAATAGATCAGGTAAACAGGCTGGCTAGTTGTGCTATCATTGAAGACAGTCAACCAATGGATCAGGTGGACAGATTGGCTAGCTGTGCTATCATTGAAGACAGTCAACCAATGGATCAGGTGGACAGATTGGCTAGCTGTGCTATCATTGAAGACAGTTAACCAATAGATCAGGTAGACAGGCTGGCAGTTGTGCTGTCATTGAAGACAGTCAACCAATGGATCAGGTGGACAGATTGGCTAGCTGTGCTATCATTGGAGACAGTTAACAATGGAACAGGCAGACAGGCTGGCTAGCTGTGCTGTCATTGAAGACAGTCAACCATTGGATCAGGCAGACAGGCTGGCTAGCTGTGCTGTCATTGAAGACAGTCAACCAATGGATCAGATGGACAGACTGGCTAGCTGTGCTGTCATTGAAGACAGTAACGAATGGATCAGATAGACAGACTGGCTAGCTGTGCTGTTATTGAAGACAGTTAACCAATGCATCAGGTAGACAGGCTGGCTAGTTGTGCTGTCATTGAAGACAGTCAACCAATGGATCAGATGGACAGACTGGCTAGTTGTGCTGTCATTGAAGATGGTTAACCATGGATCAGGCAGACAGGCTGGCTAGCTGTGCTATCATTGAAGACAGTCAACCAATGGATCAGGCAGACAGGCTGGCTAGATGTGCTGTCATTGAAGATGGTCAACCAATGGATCAGGCAGACAGGCTGGCTAGCTGTGCTGTCATTGAAGACAGTCAACCAATGGATAAGGCAGACAGGCTGGCTAGCTGTGCTGTCATTGAAGACAGTTAACCAATGGATCAGGCAGACAGGTGGCTAGCTGTGCTGTCATTGAAGACAGTTAACCAATGGATCAGGCAGACAGGCTGGCTAGCTGTGCTGTCATTGAAGACAGTCACCAATGGATCAGATGGACAGATTGGCTAATTGTGCTGTCATTTAAGACAGTCAACCAATGGATCAGGCAGACAGACTGGCTAGCTGTGCTGTCATTGAAGACAGTTAACCAATGGATCAGGCAGACAGGCTGGCTAGCTGTGCTGTCATTGAAGACAGTCAACCAATGGATCAGGCAGACAGGCTGGCTAGCAGTGCTGTCATTGAAGACAGTTAACCAATGGATCAGGCAGACAGGCTGGCTAGCTGTGCTGTCATTGAAGACAGTTAACCAATGGATCAGGCAGACAGGCTGGCTAGCTGTGCTGTCATTGAAGACAGTTAACCAATGGATCAGGCAGACAGGCTGGCTTGTTGTGCTGTCTGAGATGCAGGAAGGGTACAGACTTCAATAACCATGAGTCCACATCTCTTCTTCAAATGAAGGAGATGGGAGTAAAGATTGGGTACATCCAGAGATAAGTGGCTTAGTGGCAACATAAGAGGACTTATCAATCTATACAAATCTGAGCACCTATGGCCACGGTTGGAGTGCAATGATGATAACCCACAAATAACTCAATAACAGAAAACATATCATAAATGAGAAAGTTTACAAAATTGTTGCTTATATAGGCCCACATAAAGAATGGTTCACAATAGCCAGATAAAAAAAAAATTATGTTGATATGGGCTGGATTGAAGGGTCCGGACAAAAGTATCTTCCAAAGAGCAGTGACAAGGCATGGATCCCCAGACACAAGAACAAAAATGGGTTGATAGCATCAAGGACTGGATGGAGGGAAAACATTTAGAAGCCAAAAATAGAGAAATTGAGGAAGATTATAAACAAGTTATGATGTTAGTAAGACTTTCAAGGAAGATATGAAATCAAACAACACAAGCAGTGTAAGTAAAAAGCTCATATACTGAAGGGAGGTCAAAAAGTAATGCACACCACTTTTTTTCTCGGAAACTATTCGGGCAAAATGTGTGAAATTTTCACAGATTGTAGCTGAACATCCCCTTGACACTACCTATTTGTCAACATAATCTCCGTCCAAGCGTATTGCCTTACGCCAACGCGAAACTAGGTCATGAATGCCTCGTTTGTACCAAGTTTTGTCCTGCTCGCGTAGCCATTTTTTAACTGCATGAATCACATCCTCATCATCGTCAAAGTGTTTCCCACGCAGGAATTTTTTGAGTGGTCCAAACAGATGGAAATCTGAGGGAGCCAGATCAGGGCTGTAAGGAGGATGGGGCAGTACAGTCCAACCAAATTTGTTGATTGCTTCCCGTGTTACCAGACTTGTGTGAGGGCGTGCATTGTCATGTTGAAGCAACACATCTGCAGATGGCTTATTATGCCGAACTCTGTGGAACCGATTTTTGAGTTTTGTTAGTGTATTGATGTAAGCTGTCGAGTTGATTGTCTCACCTCTTGTCATTACATCAACAAGAATCACACCATCAATGTCCCAGAAGACAGTGATCATCACCTTTCCGGCTGATAGAGATGTTTTGAATTTTTTTCTTTTTGGTGACTGCGGATGATGCCATTCCATTGACTGCATTTTTGTTTCAGGCTCATAATAATGTGCCCACGTTTCGTCACCGGTAACAATTTTTGACAAAAACATTTCTCCTTCAACACCGAAACGCTCCAACAATTCAGAACAGAATGTTTTCCTTTGAACTCTGTGATCATTTGTTAGGCACCGAGGAACCCGTCGAGCGCAAATCTTTGAATATCCAAGAGTTTTAAAAATTGCGATTGCACTTCCCTTGCTGACTGTAAGCTGTAATGCCAATTGCTGACTAGTGATACGCCTATCCTTACGAATAATGGCATCAGCCCGGTTTAACATGTCTGTGCTGGTAGCCGAGGCAACACGTCCAGAACGCGGTAAATCATGCAGCTCCACTCGTACACTTTCTGCAGCTTTAATTCTCTGAACCCAGCGACTAACTGTGCTCCTATCGACTGCAGAACATTTGTACACTGCACACAGTCGTTTATGAATGTTTGCCACAGTTTCTTTCTCCGCAACCAGAAATTCTATGACAATTCACTGTTTGTAACGGACATTGTTGACAAGCTCCATTTTAACGGTTCATAGATTGCGTAATATTTTTCAGAATGCTGTGCAATTTGGTGCACATAATTGGAACATGTCATATTCCAAGTGTGCAAAATTTCATATTCCTATCTTTATTATTAGCTAAAAAAAAAATTGGTGTGCATTACTTTTTGACCTCCCTACGTATTATTTATTTACACTATTTGTTGCAAAAAATATTTTAAAAAACCATTAAAGCGAGAGGCAACAACATCAGGCATCTACTCCCTCACCAAGACTGAGCAACTCGTCCAGAAAAGACCCATGTGGCAAAGACACAATGCAATCATGTGCAGGGTCTGACAGTTGAAAGATCTTCGGACACCAGCAGCAGCAGTAGTATTAGTAGTAGCCCCCATCAGTCATAGCTGAATATGGATTTTGCAGCACCCTTAGAAATGTTAATTTTTCTTTTCTTTTCTTTCGCTGTGTATTCTTTTTTTCTATGTTTTTGTATGTTGTAAAATATATGATATTTGAGATAATTGTGTATTCTCTTTTTCTATGTTTTTGTATGTTGTAAAATATATGATATTTGAGATAATTGTGTATTCTCTTTTTCTATGTTTTTGTATGTTGTAAAATATATGATATTTGAGATAATTGTGTATTCTCTTTTTCTATGTTTTTGTATGTTGTAAAATATATGATATTTGAGATAATTGTGTATTCTTTTTTCTATGTTTTGTATGTTGTAAAATATATATTTGAGATAATTGTGTATTCTCTTTTTATGGGGAGCCGCGATAGCTCAGTGGTTAGTGAACTGGACTACAAAGGGCAAGGGGTAGGGTTCGATCCAAACCGACGGCTTCCGGTTCACCCAGCTTTAAATGGGTACCGGATTTTTTTCTGGGGAAGTAAAGCAGCACGGGCGTAATACGACCACATTACTCCAAAAATCATGTCCTGAAGGTCTGTAAAATATAAGGTCACTAACACATAATTGGTTTCCGGTTGTTTCCAAAATGGAGGAATTATTTTCTCCGGCTTGGTATAGAACCGTTGATCAGAGGTTTAACAAGCCGCTATCGTAAAAACGATGTTGTTAATGAAACGTAGACCTGATACAGAATGTGTAAATTAGCAGTAGATAGTAGTGATAGTTTTTTCGGCCCTAAACAACAACAAAAATAGGATTCTGGAATGTGCGAACAATGGCCGCTCCGACGAAACATGCACAGGTCGCGAGCGAGATGGACAGATACGATCTAGATATTTTAGGATTAAGCGAAATGCGCTGGCCTGGAACAGGTAGGAGATCTATGATAATAAAATAGTAGTTTTTTCTGGAAGGGAAGATGGAAAACACCGTGAAGGAGTAGGCATAATGATGACAGACAAAGCTGCAAGAAGTTTATTAGAATGGGAACCGGTAAATAGCCGTCTGATACGAACACGATACAAAACAAAACATGGAAGACTTTCAATTATCAATGTTATGCGCCTACTAACGAAGCTGATGATGAAGTTAAGGATGATTTTTATAACCAACTGCAACAACTTATAAACAAAATACCAAAACACGATCTTTTAATTGTAATGGGAGACTTCAACGCCAAAGTAGGACAAGATAACGCAGGAGTGGAACATGTGATGGGGAGAGAAGGCTGTAATACAACAAGTCAGAATGGAGAAAGATTAATAGAATTATGTTTAATAGAAAATTTAGTTATAGGTGGGACATTATTTCCACATAAAAATATCCACAAAACAACATGGATATCTCCTGATGATAGAACATCAAATCAAATTGACCACCTATGTATTAAACAACAATTCAGATCATCATTAATAGATGTAAGAGCATACAGAGGTGCTGATGTTAATAGTGACCACAACCTGTGCATTGGGAAAATAAGATTAAAATTTAGAAACCAACAGAAGAGGTCAATTACACATAAAATTGATAGTCATAAACTGAAAGATGAAGCCATAAAGGAAAAGTTTAACATAGAGCTAAGTAATTGTTATTCAGCACTCGGTGAAATAGACTTAGATATCAATGAGATGTGGGACTCACAGAGCAAAATACTAATGACAGCAGCAGAAGCAAGTGCTGGACTGAAGAAAATGGAAAAACGAGCTTGGATCTCAGACACCACGTGGAAATACATCAAAGAAAGAAGAGAAGCGAAGAGAGCCATGACTAATGTAAAGACAGATCTTGGAAAGGTCTGGCAAAAGCAACATACAAAGAATTAGACAACAAAGTGAAAAGTTCAGCAAGAAGAGATACAAGAGCTTATATAGACAATTTGGCAGAGAAAGCAGAAACAGCTGCAATTACAGGAGACAGCAGAACTCTTTATACTGTGCAAAAGATGCTGACAAACACCTATACATCCAGTGGAACACCAATTCTAGACAAATCTGGATCAATGCTAACAACAAGCGCAGACATAAAAGCCCGTTGGGCGGAACACTTCAAAGAAATTCTTAACCGGCCACTACCCACAGTTTAATAGATTTTGAAACTGAAACACCAGCAGCAGAATTAAATGTAAATTTAGATGACTTCACCTTGAGTGAAATAGAAACCACCTTAAAGCTTATGACCAATAACAAGGCTGCTGGAGAGGATAAGTTAACAGCTGAGATCCTCAAGGCAATTGATAGCCATAATCTAATACATCTCCAAAAAATGTTCAACATCATTTGGAAAACAGAGAAGACGCCTCATAAATGGAAAAAAGGAATCATTGTTAAGATCCCAAAAAGGGCAATCTTAGAGATTGTAACAACTGGAGAGGCGTGACACTTTTGTCAGTTGCCTCAAAGTTATTCTGCAAAATCATCCTAAATAGAATACAGGATTCAATAGATACAGTAATGCGTGAAGAACAGGCTGGGTTTAGAAAAGGGAGAAGCTGTATGACCACATTTTCACTCTATGACTTATATTGGAGGAACACATTGAAAAGCAAAAACCTTTGTACTTAACTTCATCGACTTCAAAAAAGCATTTGATAGTATTCATAGAGATTCTTGTGGAAAATTCTGAAGCAATGGTTTACCATCAAAAATCATAAATATTATCAAAGACATGTATGATGGTTACACATGTGCAGTTCGAACAGAGGAAGGACTGAGCGAATGTTTCCCAATAGAAACTGGGGTTAAACAAGGATGTATTTTATCGCCCTTGTTATTTGGAATTGTTATGGACTTCATAATGAAGAAATGCTGCACTGGTAATAAAGGCATCGAATGGATACAAGGAGACCATTTGGAGGACCTCGACTTTGCTGATGACATAGTCCTCATCAGCAGTCAGATAAAAACGATGCAGGAAAACACAAATGAACTATCATCAATAGCCAGCAAAATTGGGCTTGAGATCAATCATGAAAAGACTAAAGTCATGACTAGTTTAATTCCAACAAGTGACAAAATATACATGGAAAACAAACCAGTAGAAGAGATCGATCACTTATCTATCTTGGAAGTCACATTGATCGAGAAGGGATACGAGCAAAGAAATTAAAATCAGAATAGCTAAAGCAGCAATGTCTTTCAGAAGCCTTGAAAAGTTGTGGAAATCAAAACTCATTAGCACAAACACAAAACTTAGGCTATTCAAATCAAATGTACTATCAACCCTTACGTATGCGTGTGAAAGCTGGAAAACAACAAGAGATATAGAAACAAAGTTGAACGCATTCGAAAATAAATGTCTAAGGAAATACTTGGTATAGCATGGAACGAATTCAAAACAAATGAGGAAATTAGAGAAATCGCCAATCAACCACTAATATCTTCAGTAATAAAGAAAAGACGATGGTCATACGTTGGACATGTGATGAGAAGAGATAATAACCGAATAGCAAAGCAAGCCCTCATATGGGAAACAACAGGTAAAAGAAAAAGAGGAAGACCCAGGGAGACACTGAGAAGAACATTGATGAGAGAGGCAAGAGCAGCAGGAGTCGGCTCCCTCAATGAGATAGAACTGCTTGCACAGAACAGAGACAGATGGCGAGATTTGATAAAATATCTTTAAAAGAAAACTGCTAGAACATAAAAATCCATATAGGAGAAGGTGTATCTTGGTCTACGCCCTATGGGCCGGTTACGGCTCGAAAGGTCAATAGATAGATAGAACACCATATTTCCCTATACACCACTTGGCGTGACGGGTGTACTTTACTACTTTTGTTTGTTTTTTTTTTTTTTACTTTTTCTATGTTTTTGTGTGTTGTAAAATATATGATATCTGAGAAATTAACACCTCGTAACCCAAGCCAATTATTTCTAAATTCTTTTCAGTATGATCCCAATATGCAAGTGTGACAAGTACAACAATCCAGTGATGCCCATTCCATTGAAAAAAACAGTTTCTGACGTACATGAGGGTGTTACCATAAACATATATCATAATTAAAAGTCTAGAATGGTATATGAAGAAAATAAATACAACAACAAACTCAATACTGCAGAAATCTTGAGCACAGAATTTATACCCTTCAAAAACACATAATACAGATAATGCACAGTTGTTTATCATTGATACTTTAGTTAATATGCTCTAGTGTGTCTTTCCAGGAAGATAAGATACATATGCTTCTTCTAATATACATTTCAAGTGATTAGCAGCTGTATCTTGAAATTTTAAAACTTTTGTGGTTAAAACTGCAACTCTTTTTGTTATAAGTATAAACTACTAACATGTTACTCGTTAATAAATATTTACTTTAAAACTTGTAAGTTTTTGTGCCTGGTGTTACAATGTTACTACTTCAATAAAATATATTAATTTTATTCTTTTTTTTTTTTAGTTGTTCGCCAGTTTTCGCTTCTGGGAAAGTCCCTAGAGACTAGGAACTGAAATTTGTGTGTTAATCCATTTTTCCCTGGCAGCCATGTGCATAGGGGGGTCCCTTGCCACACAGGCAGATAACTCTGTCCTCAGAGGTACTCATATTTTTTCTGACGATGAGTAATTGACGTTTCAAGGCGGGCCTCATTGCTGAGACCAAAGGGTGGGGAGACTAGGAACTGAAATTTGTGTGTTAATCCATTTTTCCCTGGCAGCCATGTGCATAGGGGGGTCCCTTGCCACACAGGCAGATAACTCTGTCCTCAGAGGTACTCATATTTTTTCTGACAATGAGTAATTGACGTTTCAAGGCGGGCCTCACTGCTGAGACCAAAGGGTGGTTGCCGCAGAGATTTGAATTCACAACCTCTCTGTCTCGAGGTTGGTATCGTGCTCGAGACCCACTAGTCTCCCATATATCAGTTTTGAGAATGAGTGGAATGTACTGGAATCAGGACATCTTCATACATAATATGACAAAATGTCCAAGTTTAGAACTAAAATACCACTTTCTGATGAAAACAAACAGCTGTGAATGGAACAAAAAACAAAAAATTGAGGAAAAAACATCCAATAGCAAACTCCATCTGTATTTTTTTTTCCCCTCCATTCGACAGCTTTTACCTCTGACGAAGTCCCTAGAGACTAGGAACTGACTTTTGCGCATTAATCTGTTTTTCCCTGGCAGCCATGTGCACAGGGGTCCCTCGCCATACAGGCAGATAACTCTGTCTTTGGAGGTACTCATATTTTTTCCTTCCATGAGTAATTAACGTTTCAAACTGGGCCTCGCTGTTGAGTTCAGGGGTGGTTGCCACAGAGAGAAATCATAAATAAAAATCCCATCTGGTAAGTTGGGCACAGCCAGAAATGAGAAACTTAGTGGGCGTGTAAGAAGACTCATCAACCAACACAGAACTGGAGTCGTCAGTCGCTGGACACTGCGGGACTTGCTGAGAAGGGGATCTGAGCACCTATGGACATGTCTGGAGTGCAATGATGATGACCCACAAATAACAAGAAAAGTTATCATTAACAAGTTAGCTTACTCTCACAATCTTCTATGAATGTAAATTATTAGCCTTATAATGTTTAGCTCTCCTTATAATGTTTAGCTCTCCTTATAATGTTTAGCTCTGTGCTTCTTCTTCATCTTCTTCTGTGATCATGGCTCATTCAAACTAGGACTCCGGACTCTCTTATGAAGGCACCTGTCTATTTCAGTGATTCGGTTGATCCATAGAGTTTCTCTTGCAGGGAGGTGGGTGTGGGCCACATTGTCCTCCTCAGGCCTGTGTGATGGGGACAGTCCTGTAGAACGTGTTTTGTTGCCATGTTATCCAGGGTACAGTGGCATAGGCTGGTAGTTCCTACTTTGAGTTAGGTGAACATGTGGTTTCTCATTCTGTTGTGGCCAGTGCGTAGGCGAAGTATGATGACTTGATCCCTCCTTGATAGTTGGAGGTATCCATCCCTCTCGTTATACTTTGGGTGTCCTTGTTTCCATTTTTCATGGTACTGGCCTTTGATGATGGATTTGGCTTCATTGTAGCTAACCAGAAGGTTCTCTTGTGGTAATCTCCCTCCATCCTTGGCTAGTTTGTCTATGCATTGGTTTCCTTGTATATTGCAAAGTGATGGTATCGACTGGATGACCACTCTCTAGGAGTTATTGCATAGTTGGTCTAGGGTTGTTCTCAAGTTATATAGCTCAATGTTCCTGGGGTTTTTTAGAGCTGTTAGGATTGACAGTGCATCGGTCAACATCTCCAATTTCATGTTATTTTTGTTCTCTGTACTTCTTAACACTTTCTGTTTGATCAAACTTGGATAATAATTGACATACATTATCTAATTAAACATCTGCAGTAAATTCAATTTTTGTCAGTTTCCGGTTGTATCCAAGATGGAGGAATTATTTTTCTCCAGCTTGGTATAGAACCGTTGATCAGAGGTTTAACAAGCCGCTATCGTAAAAACGATTTTGTTAATGAAACGAATATCTTCAGTAATAAAGAAAAGATGATGGTCATATGTTGGACATGTGATGAGAAGAGATAATAACCGAATAGCAAAGCAAGCCCTCATGTGGGAAACAACAGGTAAGAGAAAAAGAGGAAGACCCAGAGAGACACTGAGAAGAACATTGATGAGAGAGGCAAGAGCAGCCGGAATCGACTCCCTCAATGAGATAGAGCTGCTTGCACAGAACAGAGACAAATAGCGAGATTTGATAAAATATCTTTAAAAGAATTGAAAACTGCTAGAACAAAAAATTCAGATAAGAGAAGGAGTATCTTGGTCTACGCCCTATGGGCCGGCTACGGCTCAAAAGGTCAATAGATAGATAGTAAATTGAATATGTTATTTTGTTTGCGTACGCCAGCTTTGTATCCCTAGTAAAGTCCCAAGGACTGAATTTTGCATCAATATCACTTTTTCATATTTCTCACACCGACAGCCATGTGCTCAGGTGTCCCTCACCATACAGGCAGATATTCTCTGGCTTCAGAGATACTCTCATATTTTTATTGTCGTGAGTTTTAAAGTTCTGAGTAGATTTTTCCTATTAATTTTGCCTGGACAGTGGCCATTTTTGGATTGCTCTTCTCAATTTCAAAATGACAAGGGTTCTTTAACAAGCACAGAATACACATAGGACTTCCTATGTTTCGCTGTTTTCCGAGAGCGCTACACATCGGATCACACTACCCAGGGACCAAGGGAGGGTAAAGTCACAGATTTTACTTTTTTATTACTTTTTTTTTTAATCCTCACCAATCAGCATCAAGTGCGTTCTTCTCGAGAATGCATGGAAAAAGACCAAGAGGAAGACCTAGAAGAAGATGGATAGATGCTGTGACAGTGACATGTAACAACAGAGGAAAATCACTAATTCAGACAGTTCGAGCAGCTCAAAAACGACAAATGGTATAAACCACGACACCTTTCAGGTATCAGTCAAAAGAGAAAAGAAGAGAAGAAGAAGATTACTTTTTTTTTAATTTTATTTTCCACCACATTTGGTGGGAACCGAACCCAGGACCTTCTTGTCCAGAGGCCGACGTCTTACCTCTAGACCACCAAGTCTCCTAGTTCATATATTCAAACCCACCCTCGTGTTTTCAAGTCCATGAATCACTACTCTACCACAGCTCATACATTCATGACAAAATCTCATTCACTATAATATCCACAACAACACTTGCAACATTACTTTAAATCTTCACTGGTTACAAAATAAATATGAAAAGTTGTGTTTATCACGACAGTTGTTCTACCACATCAACAGCTTCAGAGAAGTTAGCTACCACTCTGAAGGGAGGTGGGTTTATTTTTCTCTCATCTCCTTCTCTGTACTTGCCTGCAATCAAATTAACAGATGATAACTAGTGGTTTTTTTTAAATTATAAAATCAATTTTATTTCTTTCTCTCTTTCTGGCATTCATCCATTAGCTACTAAAGGAATGAAGTCCTCCTCATTGTCCATCCTTAAAAGGAAATTAAGTGGGTGTAAACGCATTCTGTTGCATTTATTTATGTCTTTCGGCCCAACATATCAGACTTCAGCACAACATTATTGAGTACCAGATTGCTGTCCCTCTTAGGTCCCTACTCACTTTGCCAGACTAGACTGATTAGTCTGCTATTGAAGGCACCACAAAGAGGTGGAGTAGAGGGTCCCAGCCTTTTGACCTGTCAAAACAGCTCTTTGGGACAGGGCTCACAGGCTCCTCTACCACTTTATGGTGAAGAATCATCAGAGGAGCAAATTTGTATAGATGCTCTACTTCTACTTCTTCTACATTTCAGCTCCCTGTGGAGCATAGGTCTTCAACAAACATTTTCCAAACTGTTCTGTTTCTTGCTATTCTTTTAAGATCATTCCATGTCTTTCTCATCATCTTCATCTCTGATTCCATCTGTCTTCTCCAAGAATATGTTGGTCTTTCTCTTTGTCTTTTTCCTTGGGGATTCCAAAAAAGGGCCTGTTGTGTAATAGTCTCAGTTGGCTTCCATGGTGTGTGTCCTATCCAGCGCCATCATCTTCACTGTATCTCTTTATCCACAAGTATTTGACTGGTACATTTCCATAATTCTATGTTAGTGATTTTGTCCTGCCATTTCCATCCTTTTATTCTGCGAAATCATCCATTAATGAAGGTCTGCAATGCTTTGGCTTGTTCATGTTAGTGAAGTATTTTTCAGCGTATTATTGTTACAGCACAGGATAGCCTGTCCCATGCCCAACCCTCCTTAGTTGCCTCTTTCGAATATGCCTGGTAGGGAACAATGCAACAATTCTTTACTCCCCTTTCAGGCCCCAGAAGCGCATGGGCACTGATGCTCTACTGGTAAGGTTTTAATGCACAAAACCTCATTTTAAAGTCGAACATCTATTGAGTTATCATGTTGAATGGTGTCAGATCTGATTGGTCATGGCTGAGGCCATCAGAGCTGGCTCATGCCAAATTTATTTGACTCTAGAAAAGCCAAAAGACTAATTATGGTAATGGTGACTGATGTATCTCTTCTTGTATATAAGACCACCATTATTCTACTCAGACAGTAAAGGTAAAGGTAAAGTACGAGACTTGAACCGGCGTCTTAGCACGCGAGTTTACACCCATATGTGCTCGGTCGCCTATCCAGAAATGTTCTACTCAGTATGCATTATAAGTGCTCCTATCTCTTTCATGATTACCCAATAAGATCTTGTCACAGTGCACAATCTTCACTGCATTTGCTCTTTTCAATTTCAGATGCCGAGGGTCTTTTTAATGCTCAACTTGAACATGGACTAACATTTTATCATTTGCCTCAGATAGGACTATCTATCTATCTATTGTCCTTTCGAGCCGAAGACGGCACATAGGGCAGAACCACAATTTCAAAAACAGAAACCTTGCGTGCCAAAAGGGCACATACTGCAGAGATCACTGCTTCTAAAATCTATGGCTCTGTTTCCATAACAATACTTTTTACAATGACAGCTTGTCAAGCCATCGATCAATCTCCTTAGTCGCCTCTTACGACATGCCTGGAAGGTCACAGTGTCACTATTCTTTACCTCCCTCATAATGAGGCCCCGGTAACACACGGGACCAGATAGGACTAGGCATGCAATATCGTCTACCTTGAGGATTAAAAAGGATTAATAAAAAAAAGAAAAACTTGACAAGCTAGGCCTGAAGAGATAGAGGGAAGTCAAGAGAAAAGATACCAGACAGCTTAAGAGAATGGCTAGGCAGACGGTCAACAACTCAACTGAAATGATATATAACTGTTGAGATCGAAAGTTGTGTGGATAGGCATGACACTTGATGATGTCTACTTAACATCTTATCAAGGCGAATGATGAAGAGGATTATTCGTTCCTTTAGTAGTCATCACGTTTAAAAAAAAAACCTTTTGATAAATGTTTGGGGAATATGATGTTATTGACAATATATAGGCCCATGACAACAGTATATTGTTGGGTGATGTAGTCAGTATCATGCAAGCTGTCTTTACTTCCCAAGAAAAAAGGTAAAATGGTACCTATTTTTAGATGCTGCTCATCGAGTGAACACCATAAATAAAAAAAAAGAAAAATTTGATAGAAACTAATTTTGGGGAGCACTATAGAGAGATGTCGTGAAATCTTGATCAACTTCTTGTTGCTGATCCTGCCTTTGCGACCACCACATGTTGCCTAGCTCATGCTTTTTGAACCTAGTCTTACTTTATCTAAGACTGTGAGTTAGGTACATATTTTCAGATAAGTTAACTGACGCATAACCTTATGAATTGATAAAAAATTATACACAAATCTGTGGTTGTCATGCTCATCACATATGCAGACACTCACAAAGAACTTCACCTTTCTCTCCAAGACAAATCTAAGACAAACATTTAGACTGTTTAGACTAGAATCCCTCTCATCCCCAATCTAAGACAAACATTTAGACTGTTTAGACTAGAATCCCTCTCATCCCCAATCTAAGACAAACATTTAGACTGTCTAGACTAGAATCCCTCTCATCCCCAATCTAAGACAAACATTTAGACTGTCTAGACTAGAATCCCTCTCATCCCCAATCTAAGACAAACATTTAGACTGTCTAGACTAGAATCCCTCTCATCCCCAACCTAAGATAAACATTTAGACTGTCTAGACTAGAATCCCTCTCATCCCCAATCTAAGACAAACATTTAGACTGTCTAGACTAGAATCCCTCTCATCCCCAATCTAAGACAAACATTTAGACTGTCTAGACTAGAATCCCTCTCATCCCCAACCTAAGATAAACATTTAGACTGTTTAGACTAGAATCCCTCTCATCCCCAATCTAAGACAAACATTTAGACTGTTTAGACTAGTATCCCTCTCATCCCCAATCTAAGACAAACATTTAGACTGTTTAGACTAGAATCCCTCTCATCCCCAATCTAAGACAAACATTTAGACTGTTTAGACTAGAATCCCTCTCATCCCCAATCTAAGATAAACATTTAGGCTGTTTAGACTAGAATCCCTCTCATCCCCAATCTAAGACAAACATTTAGACTGTCTAGACTAGAATCCCTCTCATCCCCAATCTAAGACAAACATTTAGACTGTCTTGACTAAAATCCCTCTCATCCCCAATCTAAGATAAACATTTAGACTGTTTAGACTAGTATCCCTCTCATCCCCAATCTAAGATAAACATTTAGGCTGTTTAGGCTAGTATCCCTCTCATGCCCAATCTAAGACAAACATTTAGACTGTCTAGACTAGTATCCCTCTAATCCCCAATCTAAGACAAACATTTAGACTGTCTTGACTAAAATCCCTCTCATCCCCAATCTAAGATAAACATTTAGACTGTTTAGACTAGTATCCCTCTCATCCCCAATCTAAGATAAACATTTAGGCTGTTTAGGCTAGTATCCCTCTCATGCCCAATCTAAGACAAACATTTAGACTGTCTAGACTAGTATCCCTCTAATCCCCAATCTAAGACAAACATTTAGACTGTCTAGACTAAGATTCCTCTCATCCCCAATCTAAGACAAACATTTAGACTGTCTAGACTAAAATCCCTTTCAGCCCCAATCTAAGATAAACATTTAGACTGTCTAGACTAAAATCCCTCTCATCCCCAATCTAAGACAAACATTTAGACTGTCTAGACTAGTATCCCTCTCATTCTCAATCTAAGACAAACATTTAGACTGTCTAGACTAGTATCCCTCTCATTCTCAATCTAAGACAAACATTTAGACTGTCTAGACTAGTATCCCTCTCATCCCCAATCTAAGACAAACATTTAGACTGTCTTGACTAGAATCCCTCTCATCCCCAACCTAAGACAAACATTTAGACTGTCTAGACTAAAATCCCTTTCAGCCCCAATCTAAGACAAACATTTAGACTGTCTAGACTAGTATCCCTCTCATCCCCAACCTAAGACAAACATTTAGACTGTCTAGACTAGAATCCCTCGCATCCCCAATCTAAGACAAACATTTAAACCCACCAGTCTGGACTAGAATCCCTCACATCCCAATCTAAGACAAACATTTAAACCCACCAGTCTGGACTAGAATCCCTCACATCCCCAATCTAAGACAAACATTTAAACCCACCAGTCTGGACTAGAATCCCTCGCATCCCCAATCTAAGACAGACATTTAAACCCACCAGTCTGGACTAGAATCCCTCTCATCCCCAATCTAAGACAAACATTTAAACCCACCGGTCTGGACTAGAATCCCTCGCATCCCCAATCTAAGACAGACATTTAAACCCACCGGTCTGGACTAGAATCCCTCGCATCCCCACAGCCTGTGCTCCATCAATATCATCCTTCACATCCTGCAGGAATGTATCACAACAGTGGCATTAAACATACAACAAATGTACATAATCTACAACAGCATACTATGTATACAACAACAGCACATGCAATGATGGAAAAACAAATAACAGCAAAAGCAGCCGCATAATAGTAAAGAGGAGACAAATAATAATAAATAAATACTATTAAATAGGGAAACTTCCGAGGCAATAAAGGGAATAATAGAAGGAAAAGGTATGTATTAGCACTCGGAAAAAATGACAAATAAACAACAACAGAAAAAAACAAAATTAATTAGCTGAGTGGCCATGTACCAAGCGTTCGGCTTCTCGTGGCAAAGCGCAGTGCCAAGGAGAACGGGTTCGATCCTGCTTCGGACCATATATTGTTCTTTGTTTTTTACTGTTGTTGTTTATTTGTCATTTTTTTCCGAGTGCTAACACATACCTTTTCCTTCTATTATTCCCCAGCATAATAGTAAATAAGGGTGCCCTACGACAAGTTTTAATATGATGTAGCAGAGTGAAGTATTAAACTTTATAATATTATGCCAAGGTATTTGGAGGTAAGGGGGCCAGTCCAATTTATTGATTTCATTTACTTTCCCTATTTTCAAACAAGGAAATAACACTAGAGACAAAACAGTCACTATACAATACAATTTTCATTCCCATTTTCTGCTCTCGTCTGTTCAGGACTTGTTCTTTAGCTGAAATGCCCTAAGTCACGTTGACACAAATTTTGTCCTCATATGACGTAAATAAGCCCCATCTCCTGACAAAAATGTTGGTGTTTCTAACCTACATTTAAGATTTCTGTCTAAATAGCTTTAATTAATTTTCCTGCATTTCTGCTATAAAAACAATTATTGTTTATATAAAGCTGGCAACATTGTCATGCCTGTTGCTTCAGTTCATCTCACAAATTTGATAAAATAACAATTTCTGCCTAAAAGTTCAGTGTTTACGACTTTCAATAATACCGGCACAGCGAGCACAAACAATATATCTCAACTTTAAATGCAAATTTAACAAAAGTGAAACAAACAAAAAATTATGACATTCACTTTTACTCACTGAAATTATTAAATTGTATAATCGTATATAGATTTAAAATGTAAATATAAGGGATTAAATGTCGTGAATTAAACAGATTGTAAAATATTACTAATATCACCTAGAGATAACCTAATGCTTTGACCTACTTAAACACTATATTCATAAATCATAGAAAATAAATATCAGAGCAGGACAGGAGAAAGATGTTCGGAAGACATGGCAGACCAAAATCCTCAGAAGTAGAACAATGGGACACAGTGGTCAAGTGGCTTGAGAGCATGCCTTCATAAATTAGGTCTCAGATACTGTCGTCCGAAACTGCTGAGCACCCAGAGTTTCAAACACATCACACCAGACTAGGTCCTCAAAAGGGTAGGAATTAAGGAAAAAATGTATAGTTCATAGAATGAGGGGGGGTGAATCATAGGAGGAAGAGGTATTACAGCACTCAGAAAAAATGACAAATAAACAACAACAGAAAAAAACAAAGAACAATAAATGATCCGACGCAGGATCGAACCCATAGGAGTTAGTAATACGGGTTCAACCCTGCTTCGGACCATATATTGTTCTTTGTTTTTTTCTGTTGTTGTTGTTGGTTATTTGTCATTTTTTCTGAGTGCTGTAATACATACATCTTCCTTCTATGATTCCCTGAATTATCGCCTTGGAAGTTTCCCTCTTTAATAATATTCATTTATTATTATTTGTCTCCTATAGTTCACAGAAGTTCTCATGACAAACTATGGGGAGTTGAGAACAGCTTCAAGTGCACCATTCTGTACATGACTCTTGCAGGCCTGGTTAAACAACAAAAGTCGATTACTAAACAAATTCTCATAAATCATAATGTAAATTTTTTATCAAGTAATTTCCCATAATTTTTATTTTTCTTTGTCTGTGTTCCCCCCATGATTAATATTATTTATCACTCACCATTATAGTAGTAGTAGCCTTTGTCAGTCATAGTTGACTATAGTAGCCTCTCTGTCAGCCCTAGTTGGCTATAGTAGCCTTTCTGTAAGCCATAGTTGACTATAGTAGCCTCTCTGTCAGCCATAGTTGACTATAGTAGCCTTTCTGTAAGCCATAGTTGACTATAGTAGCCTCTCTGTCAGCCCTAGTTGGCTATAGTAGCCTTTCTGTAAGCCATAGTTGACTATAGTAGCCTCTCTGTCAGCCATAGTTGACTATAGTAGCCTTTCTGTAAGCCATAGTTGACTATAGTAGCCTCTCTGTCAGCCATAGTTGACTATAGTAGCCTTTCTATAAGCCATAGTTGACTATAGTAGCCTCCGTCGGTCAAAGTTGACTATGGATTTTGCAGTGCCCCTAGAAATGTTATTTTTTCTTTTCATTCGTCGTGTATTCTCTTTTTAAATGAATCTCTCTGCATCTTGTTTGAGTTGGATCTTTAGAGCGTGTTTCCAAAGATTGCGGTCTACTGCTATTTCTTCCCAGGCTGCAGGGTTTATGTTCAGAGTCTTCATGTCAGATTTACACACATCTATAAATCTGAGTTTTGTGCACTTCCTAGTTCTTTTGCCATCTGATAGTTGTCCATAAAGTATATCTTTTGGTATGCGGCCATCTTTCATATGGTGTAAGTGGCCACGCCAGCATAAGCTACATTGTTTGAGCAGGGTGTAGATGTTCAGGAGGCCTGTGCGAGTGAGGTCCTCCACATATATCACTTTGTTGCTCACCATTATAAAAACATTAAGTGGGCATAGATGTGTTATGTTGTAGTTTGCAACATTGCAGTTATATTTTCATTTTGGCAGAACACATCCAACTTCAGCACTGCATTTTTTAGCATTGCATTGCCCTTCCTCTTGACCCCTAATCACTTGGTGGGTAGATTGTTATTCTGTTCCCAGCAGCAGTAATGGGAGGTGGAGTAGGGTCTTGATCAGCTCTGTTGTTCACTGATCCTGACACATTCAGTCAACTATGAGTCGCTGACCGCTCATAGCTCAGTCGCTGGATGGGCGTTTTGCTCCCAGCAATTAATATTTTAAAGTTTCTCACTATGACACATTCACAGACCAAACACTTACATTTGCTATCATGATACACTACAGGCTAAACATTTACATCTCCTATCATGATACACTACAAGCTAAACACTTACATCTGCTATCAATGATACACTACAAGCTAAACACTTACATCTCCTATCATGATACACAACAAACCAAACACTTACATCTACTATCATGATACACTACAAGCTAAACACTTACATCTACTATCAATGATACACTACAAGCTAAACACTTACATCTCTTATGATACACTACAAGCTAAACACTTACATTTCCTATCATGATACACTACAAGCTAAACACTTACATTTCCTATCATGATACACTATAAGCTAAACACTTACATCTACTATCAATGATACGCTACAAGCTAAACACTTACATCTCCTATCATGATACACTACAAGCTAAACACATCTCTTAACATGATACACTACAAACCAAACACTTACATCTCCTATCATGATACACTACAAGCTAAACACTTACATCGCCTATCATGATACACAACAAACCAAACACTTACATCTACTATCATGATACACTACAAGCTAAACACTTACATCTACTATCAATGATACACTACAAGCTAAACACTTACATCTCTTATGATACACTACAAGCTAAACACTTACATTTCCTATCATGATACACTACAAGCTAAACACTTACATTTCCTATCATGATACAGTACAAGCTAAACACTTACATCTACTATCAATGATACGCTACAAGCTAAACACTTACATCTCCTATCATGATACACTACAAGCTAAACACATCTCCTAACATGATACACTACAAACCAAACACTTACATCTCCTATCATGATACACTACAAACCAAACACTTATTGGTTATTGGTTATGAAAGGCCTCGGTATCAATGCAAACAAATCAAAACCCATAATTGCTCAACCGCCCGTGCCAGTGGAATCATCCAAATTACTAACTCATCCCCCAAACAAAGAAAGGTAACTGTAGTCCCCATCGTAGCAGTCTCAGCACACACCAAAAGACATAAGGCGAAACCGCGCAGAAAGTGAACACAGCCAACTGTTTCCTGTCATACGATAGCGTCATTCGTCGAGAAACAATTGGAATATCGAAACATGATCAAAACGGATGAGACACACAGCTCACGGTGCGCACAGAGCACTTAACTCAGTAGCTCCTGTAACAAGCCGGACTTGGAATATGAGGAAACTGCAACAAGGAACACTTTTCAGACATAGCCTTCAATGGTTCCGGCCACCTATCCACCATATACTGGAAGTTCACATCCTCCCGAAAATGATGATCGTCATATTTGGAAAATGTATAGCGCTTGATGATGTTAGGACATCTTTTTTTTACTCCAACCGAACATATAAACACACAGTTAGTCGTCGGATTATCCCCGTCACACATCAAACAACAGACCCTATGGTTAGCGTACAATGAACGAAAAGGGTGCAAATTCTCCAAAGAGGAAAATCTTCGGTCGACTTGACGGAGCAGTCCACATTAATGCGTTTCAACGTGTAAATAACTTGCGTCAAACAATTTCAATGTCGGCCATTGAACAGCACTCAATGTGACGTAAACCGCATCTCAACACTAGACGGTGAAGGTCGCTTTCACAATACTTGACTTATCAAAAAGAAACATTGCTGTATGTACTCAGCGGCGCAGATTTGTCCGCTTCATCAGCGCAGATTTGCTAGGTAGAACATCATTTTGATTTCAACACAGAAAATTGCATCGGAGAGCCGAAATTAATCAGACTCCAGATGCGTTTTCTGCAGCGATCGAGAGAACGTGAAACGTTCCACCAT
Source organism: Megaustenia siamemsis (assembly GCA_032433765.1). Taxonomy (NCBI): domain Eukaryota; kingdom Metazoa; phylum Mollusca; class Gastropoda; order Stylommatophora; family Ariophantidae; genus Megaustenia; species Megaustenia siamemsis. The sequence continues at coordinate 63,697,358 of JAVIAB010000126.1, forward strand.
TTTGAAACGGAAGTCCATTATTTATCAAACACTTACATCTCCTATCATGATACACTACAGACCAAACACTTACATCGCCTATCATGATACACTACAAGCTAAACACTTACATCTCCTATCATGATACACTACAAACCAAATACTTACATCTCCTATCATGATACACTACAAACCAAATACTTACATCTCCTATCATGATACACTACAAACCAAACACTTACATCTCCTATCATGATACACTACAAACCAAACACTTACATCTCCTATCATGATACACTACAAACCAAACACTTACATCTCCTATCATGATACACTACAAACCAAACACTTACATCTCCTATCATGATACACTACAAACCAAACACTTACATCTCCTATCATGATACACTACAAACCAAACACTTACATCTCCTATCATGCTACACTACAAACCAAACACTTACATCTCCTATCATGATACACTACAAACCAAACACTTACATCACCTATCATGATACACTACAAACCAAACACTTACATCTCCTATCATGATACACTACAAACCAAACACTTACATCGCCTATCATGATACACTACAAACCAAACACTTACATCGCCTATCATGATACACTACAAACCAAACACTTACATCTCCTATCATGATACACTACAAACCAAACACTTACATCGCCTATCATGATACACTCAGAGGGCCTGCAACCAAACTCAGCAATAGACGACAAGAAAAAGTTCTCCGATGGCTTGCCCACGACCTCCGCTTCACAGTCTGCAGCATACTCTAGAGCAGCTACAAAGGGACCTACAAATGTTTGAAGAACAATCAATAATTTCTAGCATAAACAATTACTTTATGCTATGTTATTACATTATGTTGTCATGTCATTATGTTATGTTATATAAGGTTATGCTGGTTTGGCCACTTTAAAAAAAAAGTAAAGTACCCCTGTCATGCCAAGTGGCATATAGGGAATATGGTGTTAGTGACCATATATTTTACAGACCTTCGGCACATGATTTTTGGGGTAATGTGGTAGGTATTACGCCCATGCCGCTTTACTTTTCCAGAAAAATATCCGGTACTTATTAAAGGCTGGGTGAACCCGGAAGCTGTCGGTTGGGATTGACCCTACCTCTTGTCCTTTGTAGTCCAGTTCACTAACCACTGAGCTATCACAACTCCCGGTTTGGCCACTTACACCATATGAAATTGGGTCACATACCAATGATATATTTTATAGACAACTAGCAGATGGCAAAAGAACAAGGGGCGCCAAAAACTTTGATTTATATGTGTGTGTAAACGTGACATGAAGACTCTGAACATAAACCCTGAAGCCTGGGAAGAGATAGCTGCAGACCACAATCTTTGGAAACACACTCTAAAGCTCCAACTCTAGCAAGAAGCTGACAGATTAATAGAAAAAGAGAATACACGGCGAAAGAAATGAAAAATAACATTTCTAGGTGCACTGCAAAATCCATAGTCAACTATGACTAATGGAGGATACAACTACTATGTTAAGATGTTATGTTACACCATGATGTAAAATAAACATAAAACAGTATGAAGAAGATAAACTAATAGAAAGACAAGACAAACTACAATATTTCAGCAAAAGTTGTCACCAGGTGTAACATACAAACTATTAAAATTAAACAAAGAAATCCAAGCACAAAAATAGTTGTTTTCTTGTTTGATAGATACAAGGTATAGGTTCAGCCTAAGTACCTATAGGACATCTCTTTTCATCCTTCCTCATAAGACCCACTTTTTAATTTTTCACTGTTTGGCTCCCTTTGGTCTAATGAAATCCTACCAGCCTCGTCTGTTAATAATATAACCATAATCCACGTAAATCCTGGCCATGATTCTTTCTGCCATTTTTTAAAATCAGTGTTTTGTTTCCATGATGGATTTCTTGAATTTTAATAGTTTGTATGCTATACCTTATATATGATGCACCAAGAAATAATCCAAATTTTAGAAGGCACGAACCTAGACAGCAAAGATCTAAGAATAATAAAGAACATGTACTGGCAACAAACAGTGGCCATAAGAAGTGGAAATCAATTGGGAATATTTCAACAAATAAAACAGGGTGTTAGGCAAGGATGTGTGCTGTCACTAGATTTGTTTAATATGTATAATGAGATTATTTTAAGATCCATAAGGGGCATGCCTGGAATAACAATTGGAAGTCATAATATAAATAATCGAGGGTATGCTGATGATACAGTCTTAATCGCTAAGAGTGAAAATCAGTTACAATATATGTTAGACATTATAGTGAAAGAAAGCAAAAATAGAGGACTCAGCCTTAATAGCAAAAAGACAGAAGTTATGGTAACAACAAAGAAAAAGGCATTACCTCAGTGCACAATAAAGACAAGTGGAACAATATTAAAACAGGTAAATGAATTTAAATATTTGGGAACATTGTTAACCTCAGACGGAAGATGTACACAAGAGGTGAGATGCAGAATGGCTCAGGCAAAGGCAGCTTTCAAAAAAATAAGGAAGATACTATGCAATCCATTTTTGAGTACAGAAACAAGAAAAAGAGTTCTTAACTGTTTTGTGGAGCCAGTCTTAACATATGGATGAGAATGATGGACAATAGGACAACAGACAAGAAAACCACTGGAGTCTGTAGAAATGTGGTTTTACAGAAGAATGTTGAGAATACCATGGACAGCTAAGAAGAGTAATGAAAACATTCTGAAAGAGGCCAAAGCAAAAAGAGAGCAAATTTCCAATATTAGGAAGAAACAATCATCATTTTTGGGCCATGTAATAAGAAGGAAACAGCTGCAATATATTGTGACAACTGGGAAAATTGAGGGACGAAGAGATAGAGGGAAGCAAAGATAAAAGATACCAGACAGCTTAAGGGAATGGCTTGGAAGAAGGTCAACAACAGAAATTATAAATAACTGTTGAGATCGAAAGTTGTAGAGAGACATGATCACCTACGCCAGCAGGCCCAGTACTTGATGATGATGAATAATGATGATGAACCTGAATACAGTTTTTGCCGAAACCGTGTAGTTTGTCTTGTTTTTCTATTAGTTTAATTGCTCCATGCCATTCTATATTTATGTTATATGTTCTCTGCAGCTATACTGGTGTCCCCATATAGCATTTAATATTTTACATATTCAATATTTGTGCTTATCTACGCTATGATGCTATATTGCCATGTCTTCTTCTTCAGCGTTCAAGTCTTGTGAACATGCAATCTTGACTCTTTGTTCTGTTTCATGATGGAGTGTTAAGGGCAACATCATGACACACAATGACTTGGTCACATTGTTAGTACTTGTATGTGTTCTGATTTTTTTTCCCCCTAAAACCTGTGGCATTAACTGACACACTGTCTTCTGGCTGGATCTTTGGTTTTAACAGAGTAGTTTTTCTTCACTTGGAGTGGATGCCCGGCCAGGGCTGTTGGGCCTCACCAGGCCTGGCTGTCATGTCAAGTTGTTATATATGATTACATGTTTTGTTCCATTATGATGTTATTTTGAGCCGCGATAGCTCAGTGGTTAGTGAACTGGACTACAAAGGACAAGGGGTAGGGTTCGATCCCAACCGACGGCTTCCGGGTTCACCTAGCCTTAAATGGGTACCGGATTTTTTCTGGGAAAGTAAAGCAGCACGGGCGTAATACCGACCACATTACCCCAAATATCATGTGCTGAAGGTCTGTAAAATATAGGGTCACTGACACCATATTTCCCTATACGCCACTTGGCGTGATGGGGGTACTTTACTTTACTTTTTTTTTTTTTTAATGTTATTTTGTATGATATATGTAAATTAGAGGTTAGGTACAGAAATGCACAGACAAAAGCTGCATTCCAAATAATAAAAAAAAAGATATAATGCAACTCATTTTTGTCAATGGAAACAAAGAAAAAGAACTGGTCAGTATTATGTAAAACCAGACTTCACATATGTAAGTGAATATTGAACATTAACCCTCTGTAGCTATGCCGTTTTTCTTATTTTTTTTTTTTTTTTTTCAAAATTTGAAATAAAAGCAAGAAAATAAATAAAAATTTATCTACAGCACATTGTATGTTTGGATAATTTGCTCAGGAATTCAGAAAAGATATTAAATAAGAGAACTGCAAGGTTTTTTAGCGGAAATAATTGCAGAAACATCAATAAATTAAAAGCTAAAAAATGAGGCTCTTGTGTTTCTCGCATCAGCTACTAGAGCTGCATTCGTGGTAGGGAATGTGTTAAATGCTGAGAAATGCAGTTTTACAGAAGAATGTTGAGAATACCATGGATAAATAAAAAGAGCAATGCAGATAATGTTAAAGAGGCCAAAACTAAGAAAAATGATTACTTCCAACAAGAAGAAGCTATTATTTTGTTGGTCATGTAATGAAAAGGGAAAAATCGATTCATTCAAAACAAATTGCTGCAGAAAAATCCTTAACCTTGGATAATGAAAAAGAGCAATGAAGACACATTAAAAATAATTGACTTATAAACACCATTCTACAGAAATTAAAATGCTATGACATCAAAAGACACAGCGGGCTGGAAAGAACAATGGAAGGCATGGTTCTTGGGCGACTTATCAGGGGCAGACCAAGAAGGTGGTTTCACAACATCAAGGAGACCTTGAACATGACAATTGAAGAAGTGGGAGATCTGGTTAGAGACAGATTTTTCAGAAGGGCTGTGGTGAATAGGTCTTCAACAAACACTTTCCAAGTCGTTCTGTTTTTTGCCATTCTTTTAAGATCATTCCATGTCTTCCCCATCATCTTCATCTCTGCTTCTATCTGTCTTCTCCAAGAATTCCTTGGTCTTCCTCTTTGTCTTTTCCCCTGGGGATTCCAAAAAAGGGCCTGTTGTGTAATACTCTCAGTTGGCTTTGTGGTGAATGTAACGTTCTGCAAAGGACATGCGACCTGATGATGAATGAGAAGGGAACTGCTGGAATATATTGTGACAACAGGAAAAATTGAGAGAAGAAAAGATAGAGAGAAACAGAGAGAAAAGATACAAAACAGTTTAAGAAACAGTCTGGTAAGAAACCAACAAAAGAATTTGATAAACAGCTGTAAAGATAGAGAGTTGTGGAGAGACATTATCACCTACACCAGCAATCACAATACTTGATAATGATGATTGATTGATCAAATACTATATTAGGGGGCCTCAGCAGTCCAGTTGAGAAAAACACCCGACTGGGCCACCAATGTTCGGACAACCCGTGTTCGATTCCCACTGGTCGCAATGTGAATTGTACATGAGGTTGGAAACTCCCCCACCCTCGGTCGACCCAGCCGCTGGCAGAAATAATAGGTACCAGAGTAGTACTCTGCGAAGGTGAGGAATGCCACCCCACATCATGAGTTTCAATGCTTGAAGCAACACCATCCAGAAGTCTCCAAACACTTCTGGAAAGATGGCCGAGCACATATGGGTGAAATCTCACGTGCTAAGATGCTGATTCAAGTCTCGTACTTTACTTTCTATCTATCTATCTATTGTCCTTTCCAGCCGAAGATGGCACATAGGGCAGAACCACAATCTCAAAAACAGAAACCTTGCGTGCCAAAGTGGCACATATTGCAGAGATCACTGCTCTAAAATATATGGCGCTGTTTCCATAACAATACTTTTTACAATGACAGCTTGTCAAGCCATCGATCAACCTCCTTAGTCGCCTCTTACGACATGCCTGGAAGGTCACAGTGCCACTATTCTTTACTTCCCTCATAATGAGGCCCAATAACACACAGGAACACACAGTACTTTACTTTACTTATCCTTTATTAATCAAATTCACTGGCATGACATTCATTCTTACCTGGCCCCAAAGCCAATCCATCGTTACGTTTGAAGTATCTGGCCTTGTGTATAGCAATCAGGGATGAACCATTCTGGAGAAGCCTGTGACAACATATAATAAATTTTGCACTAGTTTTCTATGTCTATTTGTTGGATAACAGAACTTATGTGACTGCACTCTGGGAAGCCGCTAATGGGTAATTAGTACAATACTGCAGCTACTCTATGTTTGTATATCATCCTACATGTTTAAATACATATTTGTACGTGTGTTGTATGTTTGTTCCTGTTGAAGCTGTTTGTTCCTTTGCGCTGAAACATTGTTCTGATTTGTGTTGTCCACTTACTATGTCAAGTTTTAACCATACTGTTTTTTTCTATATACATTTTTTCCCATTCTCCTCACTATTAGCTTCACCACAGCTTCAAATTTTGATGAATTTATGTTCATTTATTTGCTTTGACCCTACTACTTGACACAGCGCATTGCCACCTGTGTTACAGCACACTGCCAGCTAAACAACCTAGACAAAAGTTGCTATTACTTGTGATGTCTTTCATGTATGTATAATCATGACTATAGTATAGGGTTACAAACACAACTCAGGAATAAATTATATATCTGTTATTGAGTTATTTGCGGGACATCATCATTGCACTCCGAACATGTCCATAGGTGCTCAGATCCCCTCCTCAGCAAGTCCCGCAGTTTCCAGCGACTGACGACTCCAGTTCTGTGTTGGTTGATAAGTCTTCTTACATGCCCATTAAGTTTCTAATTTCTGGCTGTGCCCATCTTAACTCCCATCTCTTTCATCCGAAGGAGTGATGTGGATTTGTGGTGGTTGAAGTCCTGTGCTCTTCCCACATCTCGGAGGGCATTGATGATGCCTGCCCGATCCATTGGTCGACCGTCCTCAACGACAGTGCAATTAGTAAACCTGTCCGCTCTTTCATTCTCCATACTCCCGAATGTCCAGGGACAATAGACAAAGGTGACCTTATGTATTTTTTACTTCTGCAATGACGCTAATCACTGCATGCGTACAGAGGTACAGAGCCCACCTCCACTTTTTTTATCATGCTCATCAAATCACTCAGTATACAGGCATGGGTGTAGTCTTGTGACTCTAACCAGTTGAATGCCCTGGTCACTGCCATCACCTCCATCGTCATGCTACTCGTGGTCATGACGTATGTACCATTGTCTTCTTTGACTACTTTGCCTGCCGAGCATGCTGTAAATGCCCATGCACTTCTTTGGTGTCGTTTTACAGATCCGTCTGTATAGATGACTGCATCTTTCCCATCGGTGTTATCGCAGATGAGACCGTTGACCTCCACATTGACCACAGCCGAGTTCTGTTCCCTACTTTTCCTGTCGAGTGTGACAATATACGAGAATGTCCCCTTGAATAACATAGGCACCGGTATCCACTCCTCACCAGCGTTGATATTGGTAAGTCCACAGACCTGTTTGATGACATCTTCTGCTCGGTCCATCTATGATTTGCCTCTTTTTAGCCTGGCACCTTTCCCTGTGTTGAGCTTGTGGTGCAAAGGATGCTCTTTATCTGCACTAATCTTCAGGTATGCTCGTGCCCTCCAGACCTTGATTCTGTCATCCATGGTTGGAAAGTCAAGAAGATATCTCATTGCTACACAGGGAGTGTCCCTCATACACCCCAAGATAATGCGCATGGCTTTATTTGGTATTTTCTCCAGCCTGTCAATTTGAGTCATACAGACAGTAAGAATTGCCAGGGCCTACTCGATTGGTGTGAGGACATCCCTGGAACAGAAGAGTAAGTAGCCTCTGCTCAATGGTGGCAGCTGCCATGACCTTCAAGGTGGCTAATCCTTTGTGGGATTTTGTAATATATCTGTATTTCCACTAAGATAAGCATCACCCGGATTGAGCAAGAACAAAATACTTGCATTGAAGACACATATATAGGACTAAATAGCATGTAAAACTACTTCTCATGCTGTTGCTATTTCATCCTATAATTATGTGTGTTTGAGAAATATAGATGTGTTCAGAGAGGAGTGATAATGATCCCAACATAAGATAACATTATTGTTGCTGCTGATGAGGATGGTGTTCATGTTGTAATTGTTATTGATCTTCTTTCATCCTAGCATTCACCTGTTAAGTGGACATGGATGTATGTTGTTGCTAGTTTACAGCACAGCTGCAATATCTATGCCTTTCGACTAGACACATCCGACTTCAACTTTGGTAGATTTGCTCAACAATTTTTGTCCAGACTGCAGCTATTTCTGGCCTACTCTTTTCATCTTTAAACTGCCAAGGGCTTTTTAATGTGTGCAAGTGCACTCTGGATCTACTGCAAGTGCACTCTTGTGCACTCTGGACCTACTGCAAGTGCACTCTGGATCTACTGCTAGTGCACTCTGGACCTACTGCAAGTGCACTCTGGATCTACTGCTTTTTTCACCATTTTCCAAGAGGGCTAGACATTGGATCTCACTACCCAAAGACAAGGAGAGGGTAAAGCCAAGAGGAAACTATGGGTACAATTTTTTTAAATTCCAGTCACCTGTGGCTGTCTGGAATTTTTCTGTGGGAATCAAACTCAAGACCTTCCTGTCAAGAGGCCGAATTCTTACATCTGGACCACTCAGTCCCCAATATTGATATTATTGTTTTGTTGTTGTTGTTATTATTGTTGTTGCCAGCCACTCTGATGACTCCAATACAACTATTCAGTTAACTACAGAGAGGCCAAGACAATCAAACAAAACGAAAGCAGAGCAAGCTGAAAATAAAAGCCACAAATAAATGAATTTTTTTTTTAGCACGTGGTTTCTTTGTGAGTTTACCCTGTCCTGATCTCTGGGAAGTGAAATCTGATGTTAAGTCCTCACGGATGATGGTGAAAAACAGGAAATCTCAAGTGTATCCTTAACAGTTAAAACTCTAAATTAGCAGGCCAAAATGGCCGCTTTTTTTTTTTTTACCCTGTCACGCCAAGTGGCGTATAGGGAATATGGTGTTAGTGACCATAAATTTTACAGACCTTCGGCACATGATTTTTGGGGTAATGTATTTGGTATTACGCCCGTGCCGCTTTACTTTCACAGAAAAAAATCTGGTACCCATTAAAGGCTGGGTGAACCCGGAAGCCGTCGGTTGGGATCGAACCCTACCTCTTGTCCTTTGTAGTCCAGTTCACTAACCACTGAGCTATCGTGGCTCCCAAAATGGCCGCTTCCTTGGCAGAAATTGGTAAATTAGAAATCTGCGAATGCTGAAGGATGGATGAGTCGGGTCAAAAGGTGCTGATATTATGGTTTGCCATAAACTAGTGAAATGTACTATCAACCATGATGTATGCATATGAGAGCTGGAAAACAACACAAAACATAGAAACAAAGTTGAACGCATTTGAAAATTAATGTCTAAGGAAAATACTTGGTATAGCGTGGAACGAATTCAAAACAAACGAGGAATTAGAGAATCGCCAATTAACCACTAATATCTTCAGTAATCAAGAATAGACGATGGTCTTATGTTGGACATGTGATGAGAAGAAATAATAACTGAATAACAAAGCAAGCCCTCAAGTGGGAAACAAAATTTAGGAGGAAAAGAGGCTTACCCAGGGAAACATTGAGAACATTGATCATGGAGGCAAAGGCAGCAGGAATCAGCTCCCTCAATGAGATCGATGCTTGCACAGAACATAGACAACTGGTGAGATTCAATAACAGATCTATGCAAGGATTAAGACTGCTAGAAAGGAAATTTCGAAACAGGGAAAGAGTATCTGAGTCTATACCTTATGGCCCGACTACGGCTCGAAAGGTCGATAGATAGACTAGTGACACATTGCAGCCATGGTTACATAATGGGTCAACATTAATCTCTTCACTACCAGACTTTTTTAAGAAAAAAGTACTGCCTGGTACCAGATCAAAAAAATAAGGCAAATAGCATTTATTCTTTAGAGAGGCATATCTCTGGATATGCCTCTCTAAAGGCATACTGCACCGACATGCTTAATTTATATACATTTATTTATGATAAATTCATGAGGAATTTGAATCTGTAAACATTATGTATTTGTGATGATTTAAAGATAAGTAAGAGAAAAAAATGTGTTTTTTTTTTTTTCATTGAAAAATTTCATTGAAAATTTGTGTACGTTTTTGTTCTGTTATATGTTACTTATATGTCTAAAAAAAGGTTACATCAAAAGATATAACAGAGAGTAAATATATTTAGTAATTTATCATCTTTATTTACAGTTTTATTATGACATTGGTATTCCAACTAGTTCAGTTTCATACAGGACAGTTCAAGCAAAGTATCAAATTCCACCTGACGTCATTGGTGAGAAAATGCAGGTGAAGCATTCAGAATCACAATTTACATCATTTCTCTCTTCCCCCCCCCCCCCCAATACAGGCAAAAAAAAACCTCAAAGAACAAAACAGATAGAATGGAAATAATATAGAAAATTCATGGCAATAATTATTGGTTACATCCCTTTTAAAAAAGAACAATAATGTTCTAAAGTAATGACAAGTATTCTCGTCTTAGGTACACAGTTCAAATATTTGATAGATGAGTATTCCCGTCTTAGGTACACAGTTCAAATATTTGATGGACGAGTATACTCGTCGTTGGGAGGGAAGGAGTTAGGAAGAATAAGAAAACTTAAGCCACTTGGGTGGAATCCATTTTCAAATAAATCATTTTCATTAATCACGGAGGACAGACCAGTCGTTTGAGCTAAGTTATTTTCATATACTTTTAATGGTACATTATTCACTTGTTACTATTTACGTCTCGAGCTCTTCCTCATTTTCTAATTTTTCTATTTTATATATCTCGACGCTCATCCTACCTCCCCTCATGAAGCCTCCTTTCTTATTTCAACATCTTACTTTCCTCTCTCTATCCACCTCTCCCTCCACTTGATCATCCAACATGTAGTTATAGATAATTGTGCTTCACCGTTTGTTGTCGTTGTCCCTGTATTCTGAAGAAGGCCACAGGCCAAAACATCAGTATTGTGTTGTGTTCCTTCCTTGTAAAGCTGTCACCATACCTTGGAGTGTTTATCACACCCCACTACTGCTCCTTGAATCCTTTTTAATGGATAACAAACTGTATACACCTAGAACAATAAGAACTAGATGATAGTGATGATAAACTTACCTCATTGCAGTATTCATATTTTCATAATTAAATTCTTCAGGTGCCAGGCCTATAACAACAGCATTTTGATCTTCCTGTGGTACGCCTACAAATAAAGGACAGTCAGTCATGACAATGTTCTACAAAACACAATCATCACATCAAATCACACCACATCAAATCAATTCACATCTTTGTATAAAATCTTGACTGCAATGATTTCCCAAGATTTGTTCGCTTGCTTCCTTGCTGGTATACTTTGTGCACAGATTCCCCAAGATCTGTTCTCTTGCTTCCTTGCTGGTATACTTTGGGCACAGATTCCCCAAGATTTGTTTGCTTGCTTCCTTGCTGGTATACTTTGGGCACAGATTCCCCAAGATTTGTTTGCTTGCTTCCTTGCTGGTATACTTTGGACACTTATTTTTATCTCTTCACATTTTCATTTCATCTAAAATACTGTCACCCATTTGCTCACACTCCTTACCTCTGACAGGATAAATTAAGACTTACAGTAATCATAAATCCTCAAAATACAGAGAATATTAAGACATACAGTAATCATGAATCCTCAAAATACAAAAAATATTCAGACTTACAGTAATCATGAATCCTCAAAATACAAAAAATATTCAGACTTACAGTAATCATGAATCCTCAAAATACAAAAAATATTCAGACTTACAGTAATCATAAATCCTCAAAATACAGAGAATATTAAGACATACAGTAATCATAAATCCTCAAAATACAGAGAATATTCAGACTAACAGTAATCCTCAAAATATAGAGAATATTAAGACTTACAAAATCATGAATCCTAAAAATACAGAGAATATTAAGACTTACAGTAATCCTCAAAATACAATGAATATAAGACTTACAGTAATAATTAATTAATCTTCTATTGCATAAACTTGTGAAGGAAAAAAATTATAATTGTTATATTTTATTAGTAACTATTGTTATTACTATTTTAATAATAATATGCCTAATTTATCAATAAACTTGACAAAATGTATGTACAAGTATATAAAACTGTTACTATCTGCAAAAAAAAGTAAAGTACTCCCGTCACACCAAGTGGCGTATAGGGAATATGATGTTGATGTTAGTGATCATAAATTTGACAGACCTTCGGCATATAATTTTTGGGGTAATGTGGTCGGTATTACGCCCGTGCTGCTTTACTTTCACAGAAAAAAATCCGGTACCCATTAAAAGCTGGGTAAACCGGAAGCCATCAGTTGGGATAGAACCCTACCTCTTGTCCTTTGTAGTCCAGTTCACTAACCACTGAGCTATCGCGGCTCCCTGTTACTATCTGTGGTTTCAAACATTTTCTTTGGAGGTAGGAAAGATTTGATGCCACTTCGCCATGGATACCTTCATTGCATAGAACTCCTCTACACATTTCTCTTTTAATCTTTAATGTTAGGCTGGCTATAAGTGTACATGTGATGGGGGATGGACAAGATTTAAGATACACATACATTTGGGAGCCCATAAAAAATTGAATGTTGGAAATCTCAGTGAGGATGAAGTTTTGAGGATTATATCTTGAGGATTAAATCTTGAGGATGACATCTTGAGGATGGTGTCTTAAGGATGAACTCTTTAGGATAAAGTCTAGAGGATAAAATCTTCAGGATGACATCTTGAGGATAATGTCTTGTGGATTCAGTCTTGAGGATAAAGTCTTCAGGATGAAATCTTGATGATTAAAATTTTGAGGATGAAGTATTGAGGATGAAATCTTGAGGATATAGCAATTTGGAATACAACACTGAACAAGTGGGAATACAACCAGAGAAGGAGAACTAGGTATGTGTACAACTAGCAAGCTACTTGAACCATCAGCATGCACACATTTTGCCATAGGCTGAAAGCAACCAAGCACTTATAGCATGTTCAATTTAACTACAACAATCCCTGAAAAGTCACTGTTATTCTCCAGTCCAGTATATCCCCAGGCAGACCCAGTAAAGGTATAATGTCATCAGTTAATAGTAAAGATAAATCAACAACAAACACATATCTTTTAACTTATATTTCTACAAAATGCGCACAACTTTCACCATCTTCGCTAAAATGTCATCATTTTAAAAATATCTTCAAATTCTGCACAAACCTTCAAAATCTTCTAAAGCTTTCTTGTCAACCATGAAAAAAGGTCTCAGTTTACGATCGTCAAGCAGCTTCCTTGCTGCTGATAATGAGGAGAACACTTCTTCACTGCGAACATTGAATCCAATCTTGTGGAGCCGAGCCAACAGGATACGTTTGCTCTCTTTTGTCGTGTTGGTAACAAATTTAATGGAAACATTTTCTCTTGATCTCAGTCTGTGTGAACAAGAAAGTCACAGTTTAAATAATGAAGATTGCTGCTCTAACAGAAAGAAAGACACATTTTATATAATGAAGATTGCTGCTCTAACAGAAAGAAAGGTACATTTTAAATAATGAATATTGCTGCTCTAACAGAAAGAAAGTCACATTTTATATAATGAAGATTGCTGCTCTAACAGAAAGAAAGACACATTTTATATAATGAAGATTGCTGCTCCAACAGAAAGAAAGCTACATTTTAAATAATGAAGATTGCTGCTCTAACAGAAAGAAAGACACATTTTATATAATGAAGAATGCTGCTCTAACAGAAAGAAAGACACATTTTATATAATGAAGATTGCTGCTCTAACAGAAAGAAAGTCACATTTTAAATAATGAAGATTGCTGCTCTAACAGAAAGAAAGACACATTTTAAATAATGAAGATTGCTGCTCTAACAGAAAGAAAGCTACATTTTAAATAATGAAGAATGCTGCCATATTAGATTTAGTTATTAACCAGCATAAATAATTTTGCCACACTTCTGGCAGTGTCAAAGGTGATAAGCTAAATTCAGCAGATGATAATGATATGGCTGTAGATAGCTCTGTTATTTGCTAATTAAACACATTCTGTATCTGACTTCTTAAGTGGCCTCTTTGATTAACCTGATGCCATCTCTGTTAGAGTGGAATTCAAATCCTGCTAAAGGTTGAGGTAATTTTTCTCTTCAACTTTGTGGTTTCTTTATGGTTTTACCCTCACCAGGTAGTGAAATCTGATGTCTAGTCCTCTCAGATAATTGGCACAAATTTTAAGGGCCTCGATAGCCTAGTAGGGAAAAACCACCTGGCTGGGCTATCAATGTTCTGACTCCCGCTGGAAGCAGTGTGAATTATACTTGTGGTTGGAAAAAAATACCTCTGCAGTCAACCCAGCCACTGGCAGAAATGGGTACCAGGATAGCATTCAGGGAAGGTGAGGAATGCCACCTTGCAATGTGAGTTTCGATGCATCAAGTGACACTATCCAGAAGTCTCCTAACACTTCTGGATAGCACATATGGGTGAAAAATCACATGCTAAGACGCCGATTCAAGTCTCGTACTTTACTTTTAATGGCACAAAACAGTAGGTCCCGTGTGCATTCTGTGCACGTTAAGGAACACTTTGTAATTGGGAATTGAAAGAAGTAATCCAAAGATGTATATATAGAACAACAACAACTTAAATGGTTTGGCCACCTGGTCAGATTGAATCCTCACCAATCACCATCAAGGGTGTTCTTCTCGAGAATGCATGGAAAAAGACCAAGAGGAAGACCCAGAAGAAGATGGATAGATGCAGTGACAGAGACATGTAATAACAAAGGAAAATCACTAATTCAGACAGTTCGAGCAGCTCAAGAATGACAAATGATATAAACCACGACACCTTTTAGGTATCAGTGAAAAAAGAAAAGAAGAAGAATCCAAAGATGGTCACTTCCCAGGAAAAAATTGATAGCGAAAAATCTACCCCAAAAAATGTCAAAATTCGACCAAAAAAAAACTAAAAAAATGAGAGTACCTCTGAAGTCTGAGAAGATCTGTCTGTAAAATGAAGGGCAAATGATGACACAGCTGCTGGTGTAGAAAAAAAAAACTGATATTCAGGCAAAATTTAGTCCCTTTAACTTTTCAAGAGATGTAAAGCTGATGTATGCAAACAAATAAATAAACTCAGCCTAAAAAGAGTACCTGATTTTTCTTGGAAAGTATGATAACCCTGCCATAATACCCACAAATATGTCACTGGTTTAAAAAAAATGTGGTCATGAACACTTTATTCAAAATAAATGTTAAGGCAGTCCTACACCACGGCTTCAAATCATGGAGGGAAACAAAGACAAATAGCATTAGACTCCAATATTTCATAAACTGCTGCCTACAACAGTTCTTTAATATTAAATGGCCAAATAAAATCACAAATCAAAAACCTTTGGGAAATAACTGTCCAGATGCCATTAGAAATGAAGATAAAAAAAAGGAAATGGGGATGGATCAGCCACACTTTGTGAAGACCACCAAACAATATTCCAAGAAGACAGTTAACAAACTGGAACCCATAAGGAAATAGGAAAGTTGGAAGGCCTAAGCAGACCTAGAGAAAAACCTGTAGAAGCAAAGGTTGCATGATGGAAGTGAGGTCACTTTGAGAAGGTAGCCTAGAATTGGGTTCATCCGCAGAGTGTTGTGGTAGCACTTTGCTCCACAAGAAGCTGCAAGGCATAAAGTTAACAACATCATCATCGAATGCCAACTCCGCAACAAAGGTTGCATGACGGAAGTGAGGTCACTTTGAGAAGGTAGTCTAGAATTGGCATCATCCGCAAAGTGTGGTGGTAGCACTTTGCTCCACAAGAAGCTGCAGGGCATAAGTTAACAACATCATCATCATCATCATTGAGTACCTACTCCGCAACAAAGGTTGCATGACGGAAGTGAGGTCACTTTGAGAAGGTAGCCTAGAATTGGCATCATCCGCAGAGTGTGCTGGTGCACTTTGCTCCACAAGAAGCTGCAAGGCATAAGTTAACACCATCATCATCATCATCATCGAGTGCCAACTCCGCAACAAAGGTTGCTCTGTCTCTTCCTTTGATGGTGCAGGTTGTCACAGGCTGGTTTGTCCATCTTTTGATGTTACTCGTCCATTTTAGTCTTGGTCTGCCTCTGCCTCTTTTACCTTGTATTTTCCCCTCCAAGATTACTTTTAGTAGGCTGTTGTGTCTTTTAACATGGCCCAAAAATCGGATTTGTCTTGTTTGAATTGTGTTTAGTAGTTCTCTTTTCATTTTTAGTTTTTTTAAGACTTCATCGTTTGTTTTCTTTTCCTTCCATCCAATTCTACCTATTCTTCTATATATCCACATTTCAAAGGCTTCAAGTTAACACCATATTCCAATATTTCGTATGATGAAGTACAGTTCAGCTGCATTCATTTTCGGTACCCCTTGGCCTTATGTCTTTTGGCATGTGCTGTAGCTGCTATGAAGGGACTACACTTGCCTTTTTTTGTAATCCTTTAATGAGATGAGATGGTAATTCGGATGATTCCACTGGCACGACGGTTGAGCAATTATGTATTTTAATTCATTTGCAATGATACCATGGCCTTCGATTAGTCACAACCATCCCTATATGCCAAGGAGGTTCATCTCATCTCTTAAAATAAATATAAATTTTCTCTGTGAAAGTAAAGAGGCTTGATGTAATACTGACCACCACACCATAATTCTATACACCACAAAGTTGGTACTTTTTAAAAGATCAATAGAAATGCCTCACCAAATGCTTGAGAGTGAGACTTACGGAGGAGGCTGCCTTTATATGGCCCCTCTAGTGGTACTATAGTATTTTTAACAGCAACCTGTTGAGTGCTTCAACAGCACCAGGAGTGGGATCATCATCAATATGCAAGGTCCCACTGAGGTCAACAAGAACAGCCTTGATGGACTCGGACATCTCTGATCTGTGATCTCAAGTCTCTTCAGAATCTAGTTAAAATGATTTGAAAAATATAAGGTTAGTGAAAAGTTACAATATATAAAATATATCACTTTTATGTCTAGTGAAAAGTTACAATATATAAAATATATCACTTTTATGTCTAGTGAAAAATTACAATATATAAAATATATCAATTTTATGTCTAGTGAAAAGTTACAATATATAAATATATTAATTTTATGTCTAGTGAAAAATTATAATGTATAAAAGAGATTAATTTTACGTTTAGTGGAAAGTTACAATATAAAATATATCAATTTTATGTCTAATGAAAAGTTATCATATAAGTGCGTCAGGTAGAGAGTCCGGCAATTTACAAAGAAATTGTTAAGGCATACAAGGCTATGCATTACTGTAAAGCCAAAGACACACTTCTTCTTCTTCTTCTTTTCTCTTTCACTGATACCTAAGAGGTGTCGTGGTTTATATCATTTGTCGTTCTTGTGCTGCTCGAATTGTCTGAATTAGTGATTTTCCTTTGTTGTTACATGTCTCTGTCACTGCATCTATCCATCTTCTTCTGGGTCTTCCTCTTGGTCTTTTTCCATGCATTCTCGAGAAGAACGCCCTTGATGGTGATTGGTGAGGATTCATTCTGACCAGGTGGCCGAACCATTTAAGTTGTTGTTGTTCTATATATTCTTGGCAGGAAAGACACACTATTGGTTGCAATTTCCCTTCAGCATATGACATGTGAGGTGTTATATGACATGTGAGGTGTTATATGACATGTGAGGTGTTATATGACATGTGAGGTGTTATGTGAAAGAGAAACTGGCAAGAAATTGATAGATATTTATGATTCAATCAGCTCCATGGGTCGGTCAGTCAATAAGTTTTGCATTTTAATTTGAAGAGGTCACAAGGCATTCGGAAAATTGGTGTGAACTTTAAATCTCTACATATTCTATATTCACCCTTTCAGGCAAAACACTAAAAACATGGCCGTGCCACAGAGATTTAAACTCCTATGAGGTGGTCAGTGCTCTTCTCGCTGCATGATTATCTTCCCCACCTTATATACTAAATGAGCCAAGAAAAAGAACCAATTTTCAATGTTGATCCTTTTTCCAGCTGGGTCGGTTACAGAAATGGACAGGAGGGACCCAAGAGTGCATACATACTCCTCAGACAACAGTTATTTATTGGACTGAATCCTCGTTCAATTCATCGCCAAAATTACTCAGTCGTTATTAAACAAACTCAGGCTAGTGCCGGGCAGTGTGAGTGACAATCGTCGCAATCAGTGTTATTTATATATACATGTATAAATTATTGGTAATTTCCTAGTTTGATCAGATATAGTATTTCAGTTTGGAAGAGTGATGTCCCCTAAAATATGTCTGCCAAAATACAGTGGTTCTACGCATTCTTGGCGTTGGGGTCATTACGCCGATTGGTAATCAACCGCACAATTCCCTTCGATCAGAAGATCATAATTAGGCCGAGTGGCGTCGTTTTTGTCACGCGTTATAATATATTTATAAATATTAATATTTAACACTAAAGCTAAACCTAACCCCTGGACCCAACGCCCAATCAACAGATACTCCGAAATGATTACATGCCAGCGTAATGACCCAACGCCAAGAATGCGTAGAACCACTGTATTTTGGCAGACATATTTTAGGGGACATCACTCTTCCAAACTGAAAGACTATATCTGATCAAACTAGGAAATTACCAAATTATTATATAATATACACTAGTAGTTACAGTAGAGTTGATTGAGTTAATATTTATGATTGGCAATTAATTGGTATGCTGTTGACCGTTGAATATCATGTTTCTGACTAACCAGAACCAGCATTATTTATTATATTATTTTATTGAACATAAACAACAGCAGAGTGAGAGCAGACTCACAGACTGCAGAGCAAGCAACCAAACCAACCAATCAATCTTCAATCTTCCAAATAATAATAATAATTAAAATAATTATTAATTTTTATTTAATATCAATCAATCCATGATCATGGACGGCTGCAGCGAAACAGTAAATTCATTCAATAATGACAATAACAACAAGAAGCTTTTAAAGTTAGAGCTTAGTAATTAACAAACATTGGGAAAGATGACAATTTATTTCAACGAAAATCATAAAAACAGCATTTCTCTTACCTCGGGGAGAGGTTTGTAAACAAAATTATCGATTCCTTTCTACTTTCTTTGCACTCGTGTTTTTACAAAAAAGTAATCGTAGTAATGTTAATTGTTAGTTGATCAAACTTGGTGAAGACCATTATGCCATCATTTCTTGTATTTGTTTTCTAGACAAATGCGTTTTAAATTTGCTTTACTACTTCCCTTAAGTGCACTGGCACATTTCAAATGTTACCCAATGCCCAAGCTTCAGTGGTGTGGACTATTGTTGAGTATCAAACTCGTTACTATGATGAGGTAATTGTGACGCTACATAGAATTTTTTTAAAGGATCAAGGCAAGGACAATGTATAAAAATGCTACGCTGAATGTGAAGTAGAATTGACAAAAAAAAGGGACAAAAAATGGTATGGCAAAAGTCATTAATGCACGGCACAACTTTGAACGACGTTTCGGCTCAATAGGCCTTCAGCAGGAACTAAGAAACAACACTCATACATATATCTAAGTAAATAAAATAAGTCTTTCATAGATAATTAATAATCAAGCATCCAAAATAAATAATTTCAAACTTAAATTAAAAATAATAAATTAAAAAGTCTTCCCTGTAAACAGCGCTGTGGCCAGAAGGAAAATGAACGAGTAGTGTAGAAGACGTGGTGTAGCTGACCAGCCAACGAGACTGTAAAAAAAATTGAAGGGTCCTAAAAAATATGTGGGGGGGGGGGGGGGGGGTATCGTCTAGGTTAACTCGATTGTAACGACACTGACAATGTCTATGTGTGTGTGTGTATATATATATATATATATATATATATATATATATATATATCATCAAGTACCAAGCCTGCCGGCGTAGGTGAACATGTCTCTCCACAACTTTCGATCGCGGCAGTTATTTATCATTTCTATTGTTGACCTACTGACAAGCCATTCTCTTAAGCTGTCTGGTATCCCCGCTATTTCTTCGTCACTCAATTTTCCCAGTTGTTACAATATATTCCAGCTGTTCTCTTCTCATTATATGGCCAACAAATGATGATTGGTTCTTCCTAATATTGGAAATTAGCTCTATTTTTGCTTTGGCCTCTTTCAGAACGTTTTCATTACTCTTCTAGCTGTCCATGGTATTCTCAACATTCTTCCGTAAAACCACATTTCTACAGCCTCCAGTGATTTTCTTGTCTGTTGTTATATTGTCCATGATTCACATCCATATGTTAAAACTGGTTCTACATAACATTTAAGAACTCTTTTTCTTGTTTCTATTGTCAAAAATGGATTGTATCTTCCTCATTTTTTTTTTAAAACTGCCTTTGCCTGAGCCATTCTGCATCTCACTTCTGTTGTACACCTACCATCTGAGGTTAACATTGTTCCCATATATTTAAATTCATTTACCTGTTTTAATATTGTTCTGTCTTTTTGCTATTAAGGCTGAATCCTTTATTTTTGCTTTCTTTCACTATAATGTCTAACATTTCGAATAACTCATTTTCACTCTTAGCGATTAAGACTATATCATCAGCATACCTTACTGGACTACAAAGGACAAGATCACAACCGACAGCTTCCGGGTTCACCCAAGTTTAATGGGTACCGGATTTTTTTCTGGGAAAGTAAAGCGGCACGGGCGTAATACCGGCCACATTACCCCAAAAATGATGCGCCGAAGGTCTGTAAAATATATGGTCACTAACACCATATTCCCTTTACGCCACTTGGATTGAGAGGGGAGGGGGAACATTTTACTTTTTTTTTTATCAGCATACCTTAGATTATCTTAAAATAATCTCACTATAAATATTAAACAAATCTGGTGACATTTATATATACATGTATATACATTTGAGAAAATACAGAACATCGCGGAGCAGTGGGCAATGCTCAAACAATCGATTCAACAAACATCACAAGAAGTAATACCAGTGACTAAAAGAATCAACAAAAAGAAATGTATGACAGAAGAAATATTACAACTAATGGGCGAAAGAAGAAAACATAAGAAAGAAAAACGGACATACAAAATATTGCACAAAGAGGTCTAAAACAAATGCAGAGAAGCAAAGGAAGGATGGTTAAAACAAAAATGTGAAGAAATGGAAAAAACAACAAAAGAAATCAAAATTTATGCACAATCAGTTAAATGAATTAACAGGAAGAAAAGAAATCAAATTTTCCGGATGTGTGAAATCAAAGGAAGGAAATATAATAATGTGACAGGAAAAGACAATGGAAAGATGGACAGAATATATCAGTCAAGTCTATGATGATGAAAGACCAGAATTAAACAATTCAAACAAAGACACGGGAACACCAATTATGCAGAGTGAAGTGGACGACGCAATTCATCACATAAAAAAAAAAGTAAAGTACCCCCGTCCCGCCAAGTGGCGTATAGGGAATATGGTGTTAGTGACCATAAATTTTACAGACCTTCGGCACATGATTTTTGGGGTAATGTGGTCGGTATTACACCCGTGCCGCTTTACTTTCCCAGAAAAATTCGGTACCCATTAAAGGCTGGGTGAACCTGGAAGCCGTCGGTTGAGATTGAACCCTACCTCTTGTCGTTTGTAGTCCAGTTCACTAACCACTGAGCTATCGCGGCTCCCTAATTCAACACATGAATAGAGGCAAAACTCCAGGTCCTGGCAATATAACAATCGAAGAGATAAATGCATTAGGAAAGCTGGGAGTACAAGTAATAACAAAACAACTCAATGACATATATAACACTGGACACACACCTGAAGGTCTACTCAAATATATCTTTGTAGCCATACCGAAGAAGTCAGGCGCCACTGATTGTGAAGACCATCGCACTATTAGTCTCATGAGCCATATGACTAAAATATTACTAAGATTCATCGTGAGACGTGTAAGGAACAACATAAAATTAGAAATAAGAGAGGAACAATGTGGATTTGTGGAAGGAAAGGGCACCAATAATGCAATATACATCTTAAGAACATTGATAGAAAGATCTATAGAGGTAAAGAAAGATCTATATTATACTATATATGTGCTTTATAGACTACACGAAAGCATTTGACAAAGTAAAGCATGTGGAAATAATAAATATTATGCTGGAGAAATTAAACATTGATGGCAAGGATATGCGAATCATAAAAAAAAAACATGTACTGGCAACAAACAGCAGTAATACGAATTAACAACCAAACAGGACAATTTCAATTTATAAAACAAAGAGTCAGACAAGGCTGTGTTCTGTCGCCGGATTTGTTTTCACTTTACAGCGAATATATTATGAGATCAATAGTAGACAAAAAAGGAATTGAAGTCAACGGTCACAACATAAATAATTTGCGATATGCGGATGCCACAGTCTTAATAGCAGAGACAGAGAATGAACTACAATAAATGATAGATTTAATAGTAACAGAAAGCAGGAAGAAAGGTGTCAGTCTGAATAGTAAGAAAACATAAGTAATGGTTATATCGAAGAAACAATCATCACTATCATGCAGCATAAAAATAAGCAAGACAAATCTGAAACAAGTGCAACCTTTGAAATACTTGGGCACAGTAATAAAAAGCAGAATAGCTCAGGCCAAAATAGCATTTCAGAAAATAAAAATATATAATGCAACAAATCTATGTCAATAGAAATGAGAAAGAGAGTTCATCGGTGCGATAAAGAACCAATTCTGACATATGAAAGCGAATCATGGACAGTAGACAAACACATGAAAAGACGATTAGAGGCCACAGAGATGGGATTTCTCAGAAGAATGTTGAAAGTTCCCTGGACAGCTAAAAAGTCAAATGAGGAAGTTCTCAAAGAGGCCAACACAAAAAGGGAGCTCTTAAAAAACATCAGAAAGAAACAATCAACATTTTTCGGGCACATCATGAAAAGAGGAAAGTTGGAATACTTGGTTACAATTGGCAAAATAAAAGGAAAGAGAGATCGCGGACGACAAAGAGAGAAAATACTGGATAGCTTGGTGTCATGGCATGGAAAAGAGTCAATAACAGAACTGTCATGATGCACTGTTAATAGAAGATTGTGGAAGGACATGACTGTACGCCAACTGGTACGGCACATGATGATATATATATATATATCGACATGACACCTCAAGTCTTGGCATGGAGCGTGGATAAAGGAAAGTACAAATAAATTGTACCGACCTACGTCGTTAACATAACTCTTTAATGTTAAAGTTATATAGTTGTTGGAACAACATGGCGTAGTGGTTGTGAAATAATATCATTTAGTGTAATCACGCACGTGTACCTGGTTGTTGGACATAACCGCATAACCCCGCATAACTCTATTATAAACTTACACCTTTGAGACTCATACAGGTGAAATTACAAAATTACATGTTCGTTGTTTTGTTGTTAGTGACTCTGATCTTGTTTTTACTTGTTGTAAATAAATTGTTGTAGCAAGCAGGTATGTTTTCAAAGCTAAAATTACTAAAATTATTAATTAGTAAAATTAATTCACTAAAAAAAACTAAAATAACTTAAAATATATAATTTTATTATAATATAATAATGTTATATATAAATAATATAATCATTCCTATTCTCAGTATTATTATTCTGTTGATTGCCATCATGTTGATGTCATAAGAAGACCACTATTTCATTATTCAATCTGTCAATTAAATTACAGTCTATTATTGAGTTATTTGCAGGTCATCATCATTTCATTGCACTCCGAACATGTCCTTAGGATAGGGCTAGGCATAGGGTCCATAGGACCATAAAGTATAAAGTATAGTATAGGTGCTCAGATCCCCACCTCAGCAAGTCCCACACTCAGACCCACAGTCACACAGAGTACACAGTGTCCAGCGACTGATGACTCCAGTTCTGTGTTGGTTGATAAGTCTTCTTGACACCCACTAAGTTTCTCATTTCTGGCTGTCTTCTTCTTCTACCTTTTAGCTCCCAGTGGAGCATAGGTCTTCAACAAACACTTTCCAAGTCGTTCTGTTTTTTGCAATTCTTTTAAGATCATTCCATGTGTTCCCCATCATCTTCATCTCTGCTTCAATCTGTCTTCTCCAAGAATTCCTTGGTCTTCCTCTTTGTCTTTTCCCCTGGGGATTCCAAAAAAGGGCCTGTTGTGTAATACTCTCAGTTGGTTTCCGTAGTGTGTGTCCTAGCCATCGTCTTCGCTGTATTTCTTTATCCACTGGTATTTGACCGGTACATTTCCATAATTCCACGTTAGTGACTTTGTCCTGCCATTTCCATCCCTTTATTCTGCGCAAGCATCCATTAATGAAAGTCTGTATCTTCGTGATTGTCAATTTTGTTATTCTCCATGTTTCACAGCCATATAATAGAACCGACTTAACATTGGAGTTGAAAATTTGTATTTTTGTATTTAGCCTAATTTCTTTGGATTTCCATATGTTTCCCAGTGCAATGAAAGCTCCTTTTGCTTTTGATATCCTTATTTTGGTATCGTTTTCTGTTCCTCCCTCTTTATCTATATTACTGCCCAGATATATATAAGATTGTACGTCTAGTAGAGGTATTTCTCCTAGTTTTATTTGGTTATTGCCAACTGCATTAATTCTCATAATGTTGGTCTTATCTCTATTAATCTTTAGTCCTAGCTGTTGTGATCTCTCATCTAATTTATACTCATTTTATCTTGCATCTGTTGGTGGCTGTGTGATAGGAGAGCTATGTCATCAGCAAAGTCTAAATCATCAAGTTGTTTGGTCAGTGACCACTGGATCCCATTTCTGTTGTTTTGAGTTATTTTCATAATCCAATCTATGGCCAGTAGAAAGAGAAATGGAGACAGAAGGCATCCTTGCCTTACTCCTGTTCTTATTTCAAATGCTTCTGTAAGCTGTCCTTCATGCACCACACTACATTTTGTTCCTTCATACATTGTTTTTCATTTCTGGCTGTGCCCATGTTTAACTCCCATTTCCATCATCTGGAGAAGTGATGTGGATCTGTGTTTGTCGAAGTCCTGTGCTCGTCCCACATCTCGGAGGGCATTGTGATGATGTCTGCCCGATCCATTAATTGACCATCCTCAACGACAGCGCAGCTAGCCAACCTGTCTGCTCTTTCATTTCCCCGTACTCCCGCATGTCCAGGGACATAGACAATGTCTAACTATGTCTCAGGGACATAGACAATGTCTAACTATGTCTCAGGGACATAGACAATGTCTAACTATGTCTCAGGGACATAGACAATGTCTAACTATGTCTCAGGGACATAGACAATGTCTAACTATGTCTCAGGGACATAGACAATGTCTAACTATGTCTCAGGGACATAGACAATGTCTAACTATGTCTCAGGGACATAGACAATGTCTAACTATGTCTACAATCAATTAGAAGACCCGTCACCAATTATCTGTCATTAGAAGGCCTTATCAACCAACTCAGAACTGAAGTTGTCAGTTGCTGGACATTGTTCATTGTTATGTATTGTGGGACTTGCTCAACTTGCTGAGGAGGGTATCTGGAGCACCTATGACATGTTCGGAATGATGATGATCCGCAAATAATTCAATCCAAACATTAATACTCATTCATTGTAATGAATGATGTGGCGGTCATGTTTTCGTCAACGTTCACTGTTACGTATTTTGTGCCGGAAAGATGGTTAATTCTATCTTTCCAATGCAGATTAGTGTATAGATAAAAGGTTCCACTGTTGGGAACTTCCCCGGTGAAGCGGAGTACATGCATGTGATCTGAAATCCTCTACAGTGTGCGTGATAGTGTGTTCTGTGTTGATTGCAATTCAATATACGTCATCGTTGGAATACCGGTCAATATGACGGTTAGGCGGCAGGAACTTTTAATTGCTGTGTCTGAAAAGTGTTCCTTGTTGCAGTTTCCGCATATTCCAAGTCCGGCTTGCTGCAGGAGCTACTGAGTTAAGTGTTCTGTGCACACCGTGAGCTGTGTGTATCATCCGTGTTGATCATGTTTCGATATTCCAATGGTTTGCGATGAATGCTGATATCGTATGACAGGGAACAGTTGGCTGTGTTCACTTTCTGTGCAGTTTCGCCTTATGTCTTTTGGCGTGTGCTGAGACTGCTATGATGGGGACTACAGCTACCTTTCTTTGTTTTGGAGATGAGTTAGTAATTCGGATGATTCCACTGGCACGGACGGTTAAGCAATTATGGATTTTAATTTGTTTGCAGTGATACCGAGGCCTTCCATAACCAAATAACCAAATGAATGATGTCTGTATTTCAATTACAAGTTATGAATTTTTGCCTTTTTTTTTGGTGTTTTGTTATGATTCTATCCAATCAGCTGTAAAAACATGCTTTACGTAATGATTTTTAGGGTGAATACATCTACTCTCATTTATATTCTCTTATGTGCTGATAATGAAGAGTAGTTATTGGGTGAATGCAGAAGTTATAGACCACCATATATTTGAGATATGCCATCTGCTGCTGGTTTTGCAGCGACTGCTGCAACTTTCATTGAGCCTTTCTGACATTAGTGCTGTGGATGATGTAGATAATTGAGCATGTTAATGCACCATGTCCAAACATATGCACTCACACACGCTGACTTACTTGATTTATGCCTTGAAGTTGAAGCTCCTTGTGGAGCGAAGGTCTTCTTGGGCCTTCCGACTTTTACGCAACCCACAAACACACACCACCCAAATCAGCAACATCAAAGGTTTTTTGTTAGATTTGAATGAATGGGGGGGCTGGGTGGTCTAAAGGTAGGACGTTGGCTGGCCTCTGGACAGGATGGTCCTGAGTTTGATTCCCACTACAGGCAGTGGAAGTTGTTAAAAAATCGAACTCTTTGTGGCTTTACCCTCCCCTGGTCTCCGGGTAGTGAGATCCAATTTAAAACCATCTTGGAAAATAGCGAAAAACAGGTGGGCACTTGCGCATATTAAAAAACCCTTGTAGTTTAAAGTTGAAAAACGCAAGCCAAAAATGGTTGCTGTCTGGGCAAAAATTTGTAAGCAAATCTATCAATCCATACTGAAGACAGATTTGTCAGGCTGCAAGAGATGCAGATATCGTGGCTACGCTGTAAACTAATGACACAACGCATCCACACCCACTCAGCGGATAAATGCTAAGAAGATAAAGAGAGATAATTAATTAATAAACCTATTTACTACCTGGTGTAATTTCATTATTTTGTATTTCAGGTTCACTGGAACTTCAGGGTCAGCACAAAAAGTATATAAAATATGGGCCAGCTGTTTGTTGTGAATGATTGTGTTACACGAGAGGAACTCTTGAATCACATATCCCGCAAGTTCATTTTAAAAACTCGAAAGAAGAAAAAGAGAATATCTTGTAATAAAAGTAAAGTGAACAAAAGTACAGATTTTTATTGTTCAATGGATAAGAAAGCGGTAAAAAATAATAACGTTGATGTACATCAACTGTGCAGTCTGAAAGATGTGTCCTCATCTTCTCAGGCATTAATGTCCCAGTTGGATTCAGAATCAATGGCTGATTTTCATTGCACAGATATAAAGTTAAAAGAATCCTTGCAGGGCTGTTATGTTAATGAAGCTAGTATCAATGACAGCGGCATCACAGATTTAAATAGACATGCCCAAATAACGAAGAGCAGACGGAAACGGAAAGGCACTGCAGTTACAGCAGATGAAGACAGAGTAGAGAATCACGATAA
Source organism: Megaustenia siamemsis (assembly GCA_032433765.1). Taxonomy (NCBI): domain Eukaryota; kingdom Metazoa; phylum Mollusca; class Gastropoda; order Stylommatophora; family Ariophantidae; genus Megaustenia; species Megaustenia siamemsis. Next base: position 63,724,987 of record JAVIAB010000126.1, read on the forward strand.
TAAAAAACAGAAAAAATGCTGTGATATCCTGAAAAAAAAATTAAAACTGAACACGCCTGCTGTAAGAAAGTTAAAAACTGAATTAGTTATGAGTAAAAATGTTAAAGAGGATAACAGTGAAGTATCAGCCACTTCTTTTGAAGACAGGTTATCAGCATCCTGTGATAATACAAATGTTATCTGTCCTGTTCAGACATTTACACTACCTGAAAATAGGAATTACTGCTCCCAATGGGATGTAGGAAGTAGCAAACTAGCCAGTTCTAGTGATGAAGATAACTGTAAACGTAGTGACAGTAAATTTACTACAACTTGTCGACTGTTAAAAGTAGATATGGAGGAGAAACATATAGGTAAAAGCAAGAAAATGAAACGTAAAGCAGCCAAAGATAGAACCATTTTATCAGAATGTGATAGAAAGAAATTGAAGGAGCGTTACACAAGTGATCTTGCAGGAAATCTGGAGAGAAAGTTACAAAGTGTTAACAAAAGTTGTGAAAGTGGAGTTTCTGAAATTAGAGACACAGACTGCATTTCAAGCAATCAGAATGAATCATTTAGTCTCAGGAGAGTTTTTGACAATGAGGACGTTACTTTGACAGACACAGCACAAGTTGTTGGTCCTGAATGTGAAAACAGTCAGGAATTGTGGTAAGTGTCTTATATCCTGATGGTATTTTTCCAATAATTGTAGAGATTATAATTATAGTCATCAGTTACTTATTAAAAAAAAATTTTTATTACTATCAATCCAAATATGCCAGTGACATGGGAAAAATGAAGTATAGGGTGTTGGGTGTAAAACCAATGATATTCTGTTTAGCAGTGGTGACCCTTACATTTGTTGTACATATCATTATCATTGAGTCCGCATCAAAGTTTGGCTACCACAGAGCACCATTTTGCTCTGTCTTGTGCCTTTATAGTGCAGGTTGTCATAGGCTGACTTGTCCATCTTTTGATGTTACTCGTCCATGTTAGTCTTGGTCTGCCTTTTACCTTGTATTTTCACTTCCAAGATAACTTTTAGTCATCTGCTATGTCTTTTAACATGCCACCAAAATCTCTTATGCTTTGTTTGAATTGTGTTTAGTAGTTCTGTTTTCATTTTTAGTTCTTTTAAAATTTCATCATTTGTTTTCTTTTCTTTCCATTCAATTCCCTGGAGTTTGGAAGTTACATGTCACTGTTGGCATGGCTTTGGAGTAAGTAGAAATCTTCAAACTCAATTATAAAAAGTAGAAAACTTTTTGAGTTCATACGTTTTGCATACAGACTCTTAGGCAAAGAGGCCTAACAAAGACCATTCTGCAAGGAACTGTGAAAGGAGCAAGAAGGAGTGGTAGGCAGAGAAAGTAGGGGGATGGGGGGATAACATGAAACATTGCACACACCTCACCTTTGCAGAGTTTCAAAGAATGACTGAAGAAAGAGAGAAATAGAGAAGCCTTTCTAACTCCCACGATTATGTGATGAAGAAAAAGAATATAGACTCCACAATTATGTTTTTTTTTTTTTTCATTAGCCAGCTTTTACCTTTGACGAAGACCCTAGAGACTAGAAACTGAATTTTGCGTGTTAATCCGTTTTTCCCTGGCAGCCGTGTGCACAGGGGTTCCTCGGCACACAGGCAGATAATTCCATCTTTGGAAATCATGATCAAGTACCATGCCTGCTGGCGTAGGTGATCATGTCTCTTCACAACTTTCGATCTCGACAGTTATTTATCATTTCTGTTGTTGACCTTCTGCCAAGCCATTCTCTTAAGCTGTCTGGTATTTTTTCTCTTTGCTTCCCTCTATCTCTTCGTCCCTCAATTTTTCCAGTTGTTACAATATATTCCAGTTGTTCTCTTCTCATTACATGGCCAAAAAATGATGATTGTTTCTTCCTAATATTGAAAATTAGCTCTCTTTTTGCTTTGACCTCTATCAGAGCATTTTCATTACTCTTCTTAGCTGTCTATGGTATTCTCAACATTCTTCTGTAAAACCATGGAGATACTCATATTTTGAGTAGTAATTTACATTTCAAGCTGGGTCTCGTTCCTGAGACCAGGGGTGGTTGCAGCATAGAGAGAAATCGTAAATAAAAATCCCAACTGGTGCAGCCGGGATTTGAACCCACAACCTTTCTGTCTCGAGGCCGCATCTTACCTTGAGACCAACCAGTCCCCCGTTTTTATTATTTAATATATGTTTCTATCTTTTTTGTGCAGTAAGTTTTTAGACTTACAATTATTGTTATCATTATCACTAGCTATTCAAATAGGGTTAATTTATCTAGTGTCATTACTTACTGGCAAGAGTTTGTTTTCTAATCAGCTCAGCATAATTTTTTTACTGTTCAGTGTTTTTATACATTTCTCCTTTTAGCAACGACACAAGGGTAAAGGTATCAGCAATAAAGAGCATACCCGACCATATGTATGTGGCTGTGGACTGTGAGATGGTTGGTATTGGACCAAAAGGGAGAGAGAGTGTTTTGGGTAGGTTATGATCATCATCAAGTACCGGGCCTGCTGGCGTAGGTGATCATGTCTCTCCACAACTTTTGATCTCGACAGTTATTTATCATTTCTGTTGTTGACCTTCTGCCAAGCCATTCTCTTAAGCTGTCTGGTATCTTTTCTCTTTGCTTCCCTCTATCTCTTCGTCCCTCAATTTTTCCAGTTGTTACAATATATTCCAGCTGTTCTCTTCTCATTACACGGCCAAAAAATGATGATTGTTTCTTCCTAATATTGGAAATTAGCTCTCTTTTTGCTTTGACATCTTTCAGAACATTTTCATTATTCTTCTTAGCTGTCCATGGTATTCTCAACATTCTTCTGTAAAAACCACATTTCTATAGACCACAGTGATTTTCTTGTTTGTTGTACTATTGTCCATGATTCACATCCATATGTTAAGACTGGCTCTACATAACATTTAAGAACTCTTTTTTTTTTGTTTCTATTGTCAAAAATGGATTGCATAGTATCTTCCTCATTTTTTTGGAAAGCTGCTTTTGCCTGAGCCATTCTGCATTTCATCTCTTTTGTACATCTTCCATCTGAGGTTAACAAAGTTCGTAAATATTTAAATTCATTTACCTGTTTTAATATTGTTCCAATTGTCTTTATTTTGCACTGAGGTGATGTCTTTTTTCTTTGTTGTTACCATTACTTCTGTCTTTTTGCTATTAAGGCTGAATCCTTAATTTTTGCTTTCTTTCGCTATAACGTCCAACATTTCTTGTAACTCATTTTCACTCTTAGCAATTAAGACTGTATCATCAGCATACTTTAGATTATTTATATTATGATCTCCAATTGTTATTCCAGACATACCCCTTATGGTTCTTAAAATAATCTCACTATAAATATAAACACCTCTGGTGACAGCGTTCAACCTTGTTTGACACCCTGTTTTATTTGTTGAAACATTCCCAATTGGTTTCCAGTTCTTATGGCCGCTGTTTGTTGCCAGTACATGTTCTTTATTATTCTTAGATCTTTGCTGTCTACGTTTATGCTTTCTAAAATTTTAGAAGGTTATGATAGTGATATTAATAATAGTAATGATGATACAGGTATTAAAACATAGAAACATCATGTTTTTCTGTTATTGTGTTAAGTCTAACCAGAGGTGGTGATGTCAGAAATAAAATGTTTTACCTAGTCAAAGGATGATGAACAGAGGCAGGAGTTAACGAGCTGCCATCATTTCCTAGAAAGAAATGAGACATTTACTTCCCAGAAAAATCTCTGCTAGCAAAGGGGGGGGGGGACCATAGAACCTTGTTGGTCTGAAAAAATCTACCAATTGTGAGAGTTGAACCCAGATCCTTCTGGTCATGAATAGAGTGCACAAGTGGCTGAGCCATTGAGGCTCCAGTTAGAATAGGGTGTGATGATAAATCTTGTCCTATCATACAGAAGTCAGACATGGACAATTAATGAACAAGCAAGAAGATTTGAGGTGGCGGTAGAAATGTTCTACACAAAGTAATGAAGATGAATGGAACTTAGTGCCTGGAGAACTCTTGAGACACTAGAAAAGCAGTTTATTCAGTAATGAAGATGAATGGAACTTAGTGCCTGGAGAACTCTTGAGACACTAGAAAAAGCAGTTTATTCAGTAATGAAGATGAATGGAACTTAGTGCATGGAGAACTCTTGAGACACTAGAAAAAGCAGTTTATTCAGTAATGAAGATGAATGGAACTAGTGCATGAAGAACTCTTGAGACACTAGAAAAAGCAGTTTATTCTCCCACTTATGTCACCAGAAGGTGAGAGCTCGAAAATGTTGCAACAATAGAGGGAAGAGGTAGGCATTGACAGAAAATGCCCAAAAATGTAACGGCTTGGCATAACAAAAGATCAGCTGTCAAACTGATAAGGAGCACCTGTGACAGTTTCGAGGGGCATGATCACTTACACCATGGACATGACACCCATTGAGGATAATGTTTTCTTTATATTGTGTTTCTTTCAGACCACTTTGAAGTTAGATCAGGTGTAAGACAGGGGTGCATACTATCCCCCTGACTGTTATAACCATACATTGATAATATATGCAAATTAGCCAACCCATCAGAGACAGAGGAGATCAACGAGCTTCTATTTGCAGACGATCAGGCACTAATACATGGACAAATAGAAGACCTACAAGAACATTTAAATAGACTCAACAGCACAGGCACAAAATACAACATGAAAATCAACAAAACAAAAGTCATGAATATCACAAAAGAGAAACAGAACATCAACATAACTATAGACAACAGGAACTAAAACAAGTAGAGGAATTTAAATATCTAGGAAGTCTAGTGACAAACGACAATTCACAAACAGCAGAAATAGACTCAAGATGCAACAATGCTTGTCGAATCATTGGGCTGATATCACTACTGCCTTGCAGGAAGATTGGGGACAATCAAAGGCTAAGGAAAGCAAACCTGAATAAAATGCTGGCTGAAATCGGATGCACTGGGCCACTGGCGCAGAACACAGTGCAACGTTTTTAACGGGTGTTCAATCGGAGTGGATCTGGCAGACTCTAAATGTGACGTTCCGTCTGTGGGGGCGATCAAACACTTAACCTGACAGCTGACTTCATGTGAGTGTCTGGAATCCTACTCTGATTGAGTCCTGATCGCAGAGAGAGAGATATCACTACTATTCAACCAGGAAATAACTATAGAGGCAAAATGAGCACTATACAATACAATCTTCATCCCAATGTTGTGCAGCCGGTGCAAGATCTCATTTCTTTTGAAAGAAGAAGAATGTTGTCGTCATACAATATTTGTTTATTAAATTTCTCAATTATCCCAAAATGTATATTACACTGCTCATAATTCATATCCAATTTGTAAAAAGTATGATTCTCTCAAGCACTGCAATATTTTCATTCTTAATTATTAAAACAGTTAGTGGATTGTTGAGCCCATTATTGTGTCAAAAGATTGGGTTTTACTCCAAGTGGGAAGCAGAAAAGGATAGCAAATAAGATAAGTCAAATTCCCCACCAAGAGGGGTAAAAGGCATTAGCACCCTGTGCTTAAATGTACAGAAGCTGAAGTCAGAGTCCTTGGCCATTAACCCTAGATTATGATATGTTGATATCTTTGTTTGACACGTTTGTCCAACTTGCTAATACCCTTTGTAATTTGGAGGAAAATTTCTTTGAACTTTTGCTGCACATCTTTGTGTTTACCTAAGAAAGGTCGTACATGCTATATAGGGACATACTATAATCAATGATGGAAAATTGAAATAAACAAAAGAATAGGTATGGCAAAAAGTAATTTTAATGCCATGAAAAATATACTAACAACAAAACAAATAATAGCAGGGCTGAAACAAAGAATAGCAAAATGTTACATCTTCTCAATATTCCTGTATGGTGCAGAAACATGGACATCAGACAAGAAAACAGAACAAATAATTGAAGCCTTTGAAATGTGGATTTATGGAAGAATAGATAGAATTGGATGGAAAGAAAACAAACGAAGTTTTAAAACAACTAAAAATAAAATGAGAACTTACTAAACACAATTAAAATTGATAATCACGAAGATACAGACTTTCATTAATGGATGCTTACGCAGAATAAAAGGATGGAAATGGCAGGACAAAATCACTAACATAGAATTATGGAAATGTACCAGTCAAATACCAGTGGATAAAGAGATACAGCGAAGACGATAGCGCTGGATAGGACACACACTATGGAAGCAAACTGAGAGTATTACACAACAGGCCCTTTTTTGGAATCTCCAGGGGAAAAGACAAAGAGGAAGACCAAGGAATTCTTGGAGAAGACAGATAGAAGCAGAGATGAAGATGATGGGAAGACATGGAATGATCTTAAAAGAATGGCAAAAAACGGAACGACTTGGAAAGTGTTTGTTGAAGACCTATGCTCCACTGGGAGCTAAAAAGGTAGAAGACTAAACACAATTAGAACAAGAAAAATGAAATTTTTGAGGCATGTTAAAAGACACGACAGCCTACTAAAAGTAATATTGGAAGGGAAAATACAAGGTAAAAGAGGCAGAGGCAGACCAAGACTAACATGGATGAGTAACATCAAAAGATGGACAAGTCAATCTATGACAACCTGCACCATCAAAGCAAGAAAAAGAGTGGAATGGCAATCCAAGTAGCCAACCTTCGTTGCGGAGACTGCACCCGATGATGATGATAATGAAGAAAAGCCGCAGTAATCGTTTGAGGGCTTAGACCCGATTTATGACACAGAATTTGAACACATAGCACTATGGCTATTGATTGGTACCTTGTTTATCGACTTTGTTGTCAATCAGCCAGCTTGTTCACTTCTATCTTTGAGGTCGTTCGTTGCTTATCTAGTGTTTACAAATGTTTGTTTAATGTCTTGTCGACTGATGAAGAAAATTTCGTAGTCAGAAGTTAAAAAATAATATTACACTTATGGCTACATTTATTTTTAAAAAAAAACACTCTTATGCTACATTAGTATCTTTAGAAAACATGCTTGAAAAAAAGAAAATCCACCAGCAGTGACTTGTCACTGAATAAGTAGAAAGGTATACAAGAGGGAAAAAATGTGTGCGCTGCAAGAATTTGTATTTTGAGAGTGTAATTTTTACAGTGGTATCATGTTCTAGATTTAAGATGATGCACTAGAATTCATAATACCATGCAATCCACTAAACAGCAAACATCTCTAGATGCTGCAGATTCCTGTCCAAAATATCTTTATTTCTTGTTCCTTTAGAGTTATCCCATTTGTTTTTTTATCAATAATCCAAACAGAGAGGAGATAACACATGATTGACATTTTTTTTCCAGCTCGCTGCAGCATTGTTGACTATGATGGCAACGTTATTTACGACAGATATGTTAAACCATCTGAGCCAATAATAGACTATAGAACACGATGGAGTGGTATACGTCCAGTGCATATGAAAACAGCAGTACCAATTCATATAGCACTAAATGATATCAAGCATTGTCTTGAGGTAAGTTGATATTACTCTTGAAAGGTCAAAGTTGAAATTGTGAAAAGAATATTTTATATTTAACTTGTACAGTGACAGAGTGAGTAGCCAACAAATGCTGTAATACGTCATAATGATACATCTCACGTCCTCTAAAACATCTACGTCATTTTGGTTTTGGTGAGGGGGTCTCAGTAGCCTAGTTTGGAAAACCACTCGACTAGGCTACCAACATTCGGACAACCTGTGTTCGATTCCCGCTGGAAGTGGTGCGAATTGTACTTGTGGTTGGGAAAAAATACCCCCATGGTCGACCCAGCCACTGGCAGAAATGGATACCAGTGTAGTACTCTGGGAAGGTGAGGAATGCTGCCTCACATCATGAGTTTCAATGCCTGAAGCGACACTATCCAGGAAGTCACTGAACACTTCTGGATAGGTGGCCGAGCACATATGGATGGAAACTCGTATGCTAAGATGCTGTTTCAAGTCTTATACTTTACCTTGACCTTTACATTTGGTTTTGATGGGATCTGTCCTAAATTGCGAGATGTTTTCTTCAACCATCAAGTGTTTTGATCATGTGAACATGACTCTGTCCTGTTTCATGATGGAAGGGTAGGAACAACATTATGACACAAGGTGAGCTGGTGGCGTGGTCAGTACTTGTATGTGTGTTTGCATCCTGACTTTTACTATAAACCTGCACTGTGGCTGACACACTCTGTCATTGACAGACCAGATATTGGTTTGACGTAGAAGTTTTCCTTCTCATAGGGTAGATGGCTGAGCCCTCCCTACCAGTTGTAACCAAAGTTGTTGAGCCCTCCCATACCAATTGTAATTAAGGTTGTTGAGCCCTCCCTACCAATTGTAACCAAGGTTGTTGAGCCTTCCCTACCAATTGTAACCAAGGTTGTTGAGTCCCCCCTCTACCAATTGTAACCAAGGTTGTTGAGCCATCCCTTACCAATTGTAACCAAGGTTGTTGAGCCATCCCTTACCAATTGTAACCAAGGTTGTTGAGCCTTCCCTTACCAATTGTAACCAAGGTTGTTGAGCCCTCCCTACCAATTGTAACCAGGTTGTTGAGCCCTCCCTACCAATTGTAACCAAAGTTGTTGAGCCCTCCCTACCAATTGTAACCAAGGTTGTTGAGCCTTCCCTACCAATTGTAACCAAGGTTGTTGAGCCTTCCCTACCAATTGTAACCAAGGTTGTTGAGTCCCCCCTCTACCATTTGTAACCAAGGCTGTTGAGCCCTCCCTACCAATTGCAACCAAGGTTGTTGAGTCCCCCCCTTACCAATTGTAACCAAGGTTGTTGAGCCCTCCCTACCAATTGTAATGTCGTCAAGTTCTGAATTTTGTACAAGGGTTATTCAGCACAGAACCAAATAAGTTGTAATAAAATTCATGTTAACCTGTGTCTTTTAAAATTTAGAAACCAACAGAAGAGGTCAATTACACATAAAATTGATAGTCATAAACTGAAAGATGAAGCAATAAAGGAAAAGTTTAACATAGAGCTAAGTAATTGTTATTCAGCACTTGGTGAAATAGACTTAGATATCAATGAAATGTGGGACTCACAGAGCAAAATACTAATGACAGCAGCAGAAGCAAGTGCTGGACTGAAGAAAATGGAAAAACGAGCTTGGATCTCAGACACCACATGGAAATACATCAAAGAAAGAAGAGAAGCGAAGAGAGCCATGACTAATGTAAAGACAGATCTTGGAAAGGTTCTGGCAAAAGCAACATACAAAGAATTAGACAACAAAGTGAAAGTTCGGCAAGAAGAGATACAAGAGCTTATATAGACAACTTGGCAGAGAAAGCAGAGACAGCTGCAATTACAGGAGACAGCAGAACTCTTTATACTGTACAAAAGATGCTGACAAACACCTATACATCCAGTGGAACACCAATTCTAGACAAATCTGGATTAATGCTAACAACAAGCGCAGACATAAAAGCCCGTTGGGCGGAACACTTCAAAGAAATTCTTAACCGTCCACTACCTCACAGTTTAATAGATTTTGAAGCTGAAACACCAGCAGCAGAATTAGATGTAAATTTAGATGACTTCACCTTGAGTGAAATAGAAACCACCTTAAAGCTAATGACCAATAACAAGGCTGCTGGAGAGGATAAGTTAACAGCTGAGATCCTCAAGGCAATTGATAGCCATAATTTAATACATCTCCAAAAAATGTTCAACATCATTTGGAAAACAGAGAAGACGCCTCATAAATGGAAAAAAGGAATCATTGTTAAGATCCCAAAAAAGGGCAATCTTAGAGATTGTAACAATTGGAGAGGCGTGACACTTTTGTCAGTTGCCTCAAAATTATTCTGTAAAATCATCCTAAATAGAATAAAGGATTCAATAGATACAGTAATGCGTGAAGAACAGGCTGGGTTTAGAAAAGGGAGAAGCTGTCTTGACCACATTTTCACTCTACGACTTATATTGGAGGAACACATTGAAAAGCAAAAACCTTTGTACTTAACTTCATCGACTTCAAAAAAGCATTTGATAGTATTCATAGAGATTCTTTGTGGAAAATTCTGAAGCAATATGGCTTACCATCAAAAATCATAAATATTATCAAAGACATGTATGATGGTTACACATGTGCAGTTCGAACAGAGGAAGGACTGAGCGAATGTTTCCCAATAGAAACTGGGGTTAAACAAGGATGTATTTTATCGCCCTTGTTATTTGAATTGTTATGGACTTCATAATGAAGAAATGCTGCACTGGTAATAAAGGCATCGAATGGATACAAGGAGACCATTTGGAGGACCTGGACTTTGCTGATGACATAGTTCTCATCAGCAATCAGATAAAAACGATGCAGGAAAACACAAATGAACTATCATCAATAGCCAGCAAAATTGGGCTTGAGGTCAATCATGAAAAGACTAAAGTCATGAAAAGTTTAATTCCAACAAGTGACAAAATATACATGGAAAACAAACCAGTAGAAGAGATCGATCACTTCATCTATCTTGGAAGTCACATTGATCGAGAAGGGGATACGAGCAAAGAAATTAGAATCAGACTGGCTAAAGCAGCAATGTCTTTCAGAAGCCTTGAAAAGTTGTGGAAATCAAAACTCATTAGCACAACACAAAACTTAGGCTATTCAAATCAAATGTACTATCAACCCTTACGTATGCGCGTGAAAGCTGGAAAACAACAAGAGATATAGAAACAAAGTTGAACGCATTCGAAAATAAATGTCTAAGGAAAATACTTGGTATAGAATGGAACGAATTCAAACAAACGAGGAAATTAGAGAAATCGCCAATCAACCACTAATATCTTCAGTAATAAAGAAAAGACGATGGTCATACGTTGGACATGTGATGAGAAGAGATAATAATCGAATAGCAAAGCAAGCCCTCATATGGGAAACAACAGGTAAAAGAAAAGAGGAAGACCCAGGGAGACACTGAGAAGAACATTGATGAGAGAGGCAAGAGCAGCAGGAATCGGCTCCCTCAATGAGATAGAACTGCTTGCACAGAACAGAGACAGATGGCGAGATTTGATAAAATATCTTTAAAAGAAACTGCTAGAACAAAATTCATATAGGAGAAGGTGTATCTTGGTCTACGCCCTATGGGCCGGTTACGGCTCGAAAGGTCAATAGATAGAACCTGATACCTTTGTGTGTCTGGTAAGCAGAGACTGTGACCTTGAGCTACCAATAGATTGTGTTGGCATGCATAGGAACTTGGGAAACATTTTAGTTAGGAAATTTTTATTTTTTTTTTTTTTTTTTAGTGTAGACATGGAACTTGTAAAGATTCATCTATCTATTTAGCTTTCGAGCTGTTGCTGGCCCATAGGGTGTAGACCCAGATACTCCTTCTCGTATCTAAATTTGTATTCTAGCAGTCCTCAATTCTTTTAAAGATACTTTATCAAATCTCGCCATTTGTCTCTGTTCTGTGCAAGCAGCTCTATCTCATTGAGGGAGCTGATTCCTGTTACTCTTGCCTCTCTCATCAATGTTCTTCTCATTGTCTCTCTGGGTCTTCCTTATTTCCTCTTACCTGTTGTTTCCCACATGAGGGCTTGCTTTGCTATTCGGTTATTATCTCTCCTCATCACATGTCCAACATATGACCATCATCTTTTCTTTAATACTGAAGATATTAGTGGTTGATTGGCGATTTCTCTAATTTCCTTGCTTGTTTTGAATTCGTCCCACACTATACCAAGTATTTTCCTTAGACAGTAGTTATTTTAGAATGCGTTCAACTTCGTTTCTATAACTCTTGTTGTTTTCCAGCTTTCACACGCATACATAAGGGTTGATAGCACCTTTGATTTGAATAGCCTAAGTTTTATGTTTGTGCTGATGAGTTCTGATTTCCACAACTTTTCAAGGCTTCTGAAAGAGATTGCTCCTTTAGCTATTCTGATTATAATTTCTTTGCCTGTATCCCCTTCTCGATCAATGTGATTCATCATTGTATGTTATCTGCACCTTAACGATGGTTGCTAGAGTGTTTGTGTACTTTATGTCTCTAAAAAAAGTATGAGTTTTTTTTTTTTTTTTTTTTTTTCACTCATAGTTTGGTGATGGACATGACAGCCCAGAAGATAGAATGAACAAACTAAACTGGTGCAGACTTGTGCTGCCCCCATCAACACTATATGATATTCATAAAGAAAGATTTCAGCATATGGACAACATAATTTTTGTTCTATATTATATTAATTAACCCTACAACATAATTTTTGTTCTATATTATATTAATTAACCCTAGATTACAAGACCGTCATAAAAACTACCACCTCAAAATATACATTTTTTAATTTGACAATTTGCTATGCGCAACCCATATAAACCTTCCTAATTACTACTTCTGGTGACCTCCGAGTGTTGTGTTTGTTTCATTTGATGTTGGATCAGATTCTGTTGTGCATAACAAGTACTTCGCTATCGTACAAAAGGGACTCTTTTTTTTTTTTTTTAAGATTTTCTATAATTTTCAAGAAATTTTTTATTTTATTTTTTTAAATCTTATGATGGGGGGGGGGGGGGGTGTCTCCTCAGCTGTCGATGAAACATCAACAAACTTTTGCAACATGGGGTAGACAGTGAACGATGCTAAGAGAAAGCCGAACATATGGCTGGTTTTACAGATTGACAGTCGCTATGTCAATAGACAACATAACACTTCAATAGCCATGGGGCTGAATTTCAGGTCATAAATCTAACATAAACCATGAAATGATTACAGCATCCGCCGAATCCCGTGTCTCTACTTAGGTAATCACACAGCTGTGTAGCAAAGGTTCAAAGAAAATCTTTTTTTCCCAACTCCAAATATAACTTTTAAGTCGTTGTAATTTTTACTACGGTCTCGTAAAAATGTGACTCACAGATAGGCAACGTAATCTAGTGTTACCGCTTGCCGCTTATGAGCACTCTGCGGGTCAAAATGTCCACCGTCACTTGGGTTGAGAGCAGTCAGAAACTCATAGCCCGATTCATTTGTCAGAATTGGTAAATAGAGCTGATCCAGACCCTACTCCACTTCCAGCAGTACCCTTGGAAACAGACTAACTGTCTGCCCTAGCAAATTTGGATCAGAGGAAAGGCATTCCCTTTCACAAAATACCATACTGAAGTCAGATGTGACAGGCAGAGATCACAACTTCACATTAAGTAGAAACAAACACATCTACATCCTTTTCCTTTTGAGGGTAAACAATGAAGAGTGATCACCAAGTGAATACAGCAGAAGTAGTAGATTGCCATTAATTGAGCTTAATGATATTTGACTTAATTTATGCAGCAAATAAGGAGAAATGGAGAATTAAAAGTGTACCTAATTAAAATATCCTTCATAAACTTGAACAAAATTATTATTCAGATATACTGATGATCACCAAATCTGTAATGACTGTCTCTATCTTATTATCTATTTGTCTGTCTGCCTGCCTGGTCTGTCTATCGTCCTTTTGAGCCGAAGATGGCACAAAGGGCAGAAGTTCTAGACTGTCAATGTCCGACAATCCTTGCTGTCAAGTGTCAGACTTTGCACATTTCAACACACATTCATGTTCCGTGAGTTACTGAATCATGGCAGGGAGCTGATGCTTGCTGTCGGTGCCTCTCACCTCAATGTTCTTTCTACTGTTTTTTCTAGGTTGGTATCTTTTTCTTTTACCCTCTGGTTTTCAATTTCAGGGCTTCCTTTGTGATTCTCTTGTCTCTTCTCATCACTTGGCCAACATATGACCAGCTTCGTCTCTTCATTTTATATATTTTTGGACACTGTCATGTCTCTTATTTCTGCACTAGTCTTAAATTCATTCCACTGTTTATGAAGTATTTTTTTTTTAACCACCAATCTATGTGCTGCTTGTTACTTTCTTTCTCAGCACAAAGTTGTGATTGGCCATGCTGTGTACCATGACTTCAAGGTGCTGGGAATTGTGCCAGACCATGTCTTTGTGAGGGACACGGCTCAGTGTAAACAGCTGGTGGAAATGGCTCAGCTGCAGGGCATGGGAAATGGCTTGAAGAAGCTGTCTGAGGCCCTGCTTGGTAAGGATGAGATCAATTCAAGTTAATCACAGCTGCTTGCTTGGTTCAACTGTAGCATTTTAGTTCTTCTGGATATGCATCTAGGTTTTTTCTCATTTTTTATTTCATATTAAAACGTCATTATAAACTTCTTTAAGTTGTTCAAATCTTATGTGATACTAGTGCTAACATATTGATGATTTGAAAGCTGGAAGTCCACCCAGACTTTAGATAGGAAATGAAATAACTTGGAAAACAAGTATCTACAGTCTCAAACTTGAACTGGAAAGAATCAATTTTTAATGAACTTGTAAAGAGATGAATCTAAACAAGAATACATGTCAAGCTTTATGAGAAGACGTTGGAAATACATCAATCATACACTGAGAATTAATGAAGAAAGACTTCCCCATCACGCATTCATGTAGAAACCATCTGGTAAAAGAAAACAAGGCAGACCTAGAGAATCACTATGCAAAACAATTACTAGAGAAGGCTCAGCCATGGAACTAAGAAACAACCAAGAACTAGTTTCAAACCTGGAGAACTATGGCTTCCGCCCTGTGTGTCATCTTCAGCTCGAGAAGAAAATGAATGAATGAGACGAATACATTTCTTTCCAGCTCTCATAATTGTTTAAGATCTTAAATCACACAACACAAAGCCAGATTGTGTCCTGAGCAAATTATCCGAACAAACCACGTATTTTATATAAATTTTCTTGCCATTTTCAAAAGCTGCTAAGCCAAAGTGTGTCAGATCCCTTGATAAGGAGTCTGTTAGTGTCAGACTTTGCACAGGTCCGTATTGTGTTTTGCTGCATGTCCCCATTTCTGGGTGAGCCTCTCAATCTCAACAAGAAAACTGATGCTCACTATTGTTGCTTCTCACATCAGTGGTCTCTTTAGTCTTTCTCTATTCCGTCTTTTCATTTTTCTCTTTGGTTTCTGTTTGAGGGGCTGCTATGAATTCTCATGTTATCTCTTCTCATTACATGACACATATGTCCACTTTTTTCTCTTGATTATAGAAGATTATGATGTTTGATGTTCGATCATTTCTCCTATTTTTGCACTATCTATCTATTGTGCTTTCGAGCCGAAGACGGCACATAGGGCAGAACCACAATCTCAAAAACAGAAACCTTGCGTGCCAAAATGGCACATATTGCAGAGATCACTGATCTAAAATCTATGGCGCTGTTTCCATAACAATACTTCTTACAATGACAGCTTGTCAAGCCATCGATCAATCTCCTTAGTCGCCTCTTATGACATGCCTGGAAGGTCACAGTGTCACTATTCTTTATTTCGCTCATAATGAGGCCCCGGTAACACACAGGATTTTTGCACTAGTCTTGAATTAATTCCATGGTATAAGAAGCAAAGAAAAGACGATGGTCATACGTTGGACATGTGATGAGAAGAGATAATAATCGAATAGCAAAGCAAGCCCTCATATGGGAAACAACAGGTAAAAGAAAAAGAGGAAGACCCAGGGAGACACTGAGAAGAACATTGATGAGAGAGGCAAGAGCAGCAGGAATCGGCTCCCTCAATGAGATAGAACTGCTTGCACAGAACAGAGACAGATGGCGAGATTTGATAAAATATCTTTAAAAGAAAACTGCTAGAACAAAAATTCATATAGGAGAAGGTGTATCTTGGTCTACGCCCTATGGGCCGGTTACGGCTCGAAAGGTCAATAGATAGATAGATAGATAAGAAGCATTTTTCTGAGGTATTTGTTTTCAGATGACTCCAGTTTATTTCTATAGTCATTTTTCCAGCTCTTGAATGCATACGTTAGGGTGGACTATACATCTGCCTTGCATCAACTGCAGCAATGCTTATTTATTTATACCCGTAACCATTATTCTATTGATATATCTTATATATATTATGGGTTCTAATAAAATATACAGGCACAAAATATAACATGAAAATCAACAAACAGAAGTCATGAATGTCGCCAATAATAAACAGAACATCAACATAACTATAGAAGGCAGGCAACTAAAACAAGTAGAGGAATTCAAATACCTAGGAAGCTTAGTGACAAACAATAATTCATAAACAGCAGAAATAGAATCAAGATGCAACAAAGCTTGTCAAATCATTGGACATTTATCACCGCTATTGTCCAACAGGAAATAATTCTAGAGGCAAAACCAGCACTATACAATACAATCTTCATCCCTACGTTGTGGTACCAATGCCAGATCTGGATCCTAGATGCAAGAACAATAAGAAAAATGACCTCTACTGAGATGAAATGTGTCAGATGAATGACAGGAAACAGTCTCAGAGATAAGATCAGAAACGAAGAACTGAGAAAAAAGCTAGGAAGAGCCCCCGCCATAAAACATATAAAGAAACAACAGATAAAATGATTTGGCCATGTGACAAGGCAGAATGATCACAATACAACTAGCCTTCAATAAACATTGTGAGAATACCAGACCCAAGTGTCGATCATGAAAAAGATGGATCGATGGAATATTAGAAGCACTAGGAAATATAACAGCAGCAGAGGCGAGCAAAATACCTCAAATTATATCTCCCCTCGATGCTGAAAGGCAAATGAGGAAGAACAGAAGAAGAATAAAAGATAAAGGAGGTAAAGATTAGAGGCCGCAGATGTGGGATTTCTCAGAAGAATGTTGAAAGTTCCCTGGACAGCATAAAAGATCAATGAGGACATTCTCAAAGAGGCCAACACAAAAAGGGACCTCCTAAAAAATATCAGAAAGAAACAATCAACTTTTTTCGGGTACATCATAAGAAGAGGAAAGTTGAAATACTTGGTTACAACCGGCAAAATACAAGGAAAAAAGAGATCACGAACGATAAGGAGAGAAGATATTAGATAACCTGGTGCCATGTCATGGAAAACAGTCAACAACTTTTTCCCATATTTTATAATATTACAATTTATAAAATGTGCTCAATTTCTCTTATTTTGTGAATTTCAGACAGAAAGATACAAGGCAGCATGAATGGTCATTGTTCTGTAGAAGATGCCAGAGCTACACTTGACCTCTTCAAACTTGTCCGTCAATCCTGGGAGCCTGATTTATACTTAAAATGGTCCAAAAAAGACACCAACCTCGCGAGCAAAATTGCTAATTTTGTGGCTAGTGCAGGGAGCCCTGAGGATTTTCTTAATGACAAGTTTTGGCCAAGTCACATTTTGGATTAGGGGTTATTTTATTGTAGCTATCCATCTCTCTATCCAAAAACTCTATCCATCGTTCCATGAAAGTAAATTGCTTTCTTTTCAGTTGTATCATCCCCAAGTCTGTTACATCATCCATCAAAGTATTTTAAAAGGCTTTGTGATTGATTGTTCTTGTTGAGTGTACTGCAACCACCATCTGGAAACAGTAGATGATCTGTTACTAAAATATCGCAGCCTACTTGACCTAACAGTGCTGGTATCTACTGTCACTGCCTAATTGACCTAACAGTGCTGGTATCTACTGTCACTGCCTAATTGACCTAACAGTGCTGGTATCTACTGTCGTTGCCTAATTGACCTAACAGTGCTGGTATCTACTGTCGCTGCCTAATTGACCTAACAGTGCTGGTATCTACTGTCACTGCCTAATTGACCTAACAGTGCTGGTATCAACTGTCACTGCCTAATTGACCTAACAGTGCTGGTATCTACTGTCACTGCCTAATTGACCTAACAGTGCTGGTATCTACTGTCACTGCCTAATTGACCTAACAGTGCTGGTATATACTGTCACTGCCTAATTGACCTAACAGTGCTGGTATCTACTGTCGTTGCCTAATTGACCTAACAGTGCTGGTATCTACTGTCACTGCCTAATTGACCTAACAGTGCTGGTATCTACTGTCACTGCCTAATTGACCTAACAGTGCTGGTATCTACTGTCACTGCCTAATTGAACTAACAGTGCTGGTATCTACTGTCACTGCCTAATTGACCTAACAGTGCTGGTATCTACTGTCACTGCCTAATTGACCTAACAGTGCTGGTATCTACTGTCACTGCCTAATTGACCTAACAGTGCTGGTATCTACTGTCACTGCCTAATTGACCTAACAGTGCTGGTATCTACTGTCGTTGCCTAATTGACCTAACAGTGCTGGTATCTACTGTCACTGCCTAATTGACCTAACAGTGCTGGTATCTACTGTCGCTGCCTAATTGACCTAACAGTGCTGGTATCTACTGTCACTGCCTAATTGACCTAACAGTGCTGGTATCAACTGTCACTGCCTAATTGACCTAACAGTGCTGGTATCTACTGTCACTGCCTAATTGACCTAACAGTGCTGGTATCTACTGTCACTGCCTAATTGACCTAACAGTGCTGGTATCTACTGTCGTTGCCTAATTGACCTAACAGTGCTGGTATCTACTGTCACTGCCTAATTGACCTAACAGTGCTGGTATCTACTGTCACTGCCTAATTGACCTAACAGTGCTGGTATCTACTGTCACTGCCTAATTGACCTAACAGTGCTGGTATCTACTGTCACTGCCTAATTGACCTAACAGTGCTGGTATCTACTGTCACTGCCTAATTGACTAACAGTGCTGGTATCTACTGTCACTGCCTAATTGACCTAACAGTGCTGGTATCTACTGTCACTGCCTAATTGACCTAACAGTGCTGGTATCTACTGTCACTGCCTAATTGACCTAACAGTGCTGGTATCTACTGTCACTGCCTAATTGACCTAACAGTGCTGGTATCTACTGTCGTTGCCTAATTGACCTAACAGTGCTGGTATCTACTGTCACTGCCTAATTGACCTAACAGTGCTGGTATCTACTGTCACTGCCTAATTGACCTAACAGTGCTGGTATCTACTGTCACTGCCTAATTGACCTAACAGTGCTGGTATCTACCATCGCTGCGTAATTGACCTAACAGTGCTGGTGTCTACCGTCGCTGCCTAATTGACCTAACAGTGCTGGTATCTACCAACTATTGAAGCCTAATTGACCTAACAGTGCTGGTATCTACTGTCGTTGCCTAATTGACCTAACAGTACCAGTGTCTACCAAATAACGCAGCCTAATTGACCTAAAGTGCTGGTATCTACAAGTAACGCAGACTAATTTACCTAACAGTGACGCTATCTACCAAGTATCGCAGCCTAATTGACCTAACAGTGACACTATCTACCAACAATCAAGCCTAATTGACCTAACAGTGACACTATCTAGCAACTATCAAAGCCTAATTGACCTAACAGTGACACTATCTAGCAACCATCATTGCCTAATTGACCTAACAGTGCTGGTATCTACTGTCATTGCCTAATTGACCTAACAGTGCTGGTATCTACTGTCGTTGCCTAATTGACCTAACAGTGCTGGTATCTACTGTCGCTGCCTAATTGACCTAACAGTGCTGGTATCTACTGTCACTGCCTAATTGACCTAACAGTGCTAGTATCTACTGTCACTGCCTAATTGACCTAACAGTGCTGGTATCTACTGTCACTGCCTAATTGACCTAACAGTGCTGGTATCTACTGTCGTTGCCTAATTGACCTAACAGTGCTGGTATCTACTGTCACTGCCTAATTGACCTAACAGTGCTGGTATCTACTGTCACTGCCTAATTGACCTAACAGTGCTGGTATCTACTGTCACTGCCTAATTGACCTAACAGTGCTGGTATCTACTGTCACTGCCTAATTGACCTAACAGTGCTGGTATCTACTGTCACTGCCTAATTGACCTAACAGTGCTGGTATCTACTGTCACTGCCTAATTGACCTAACAGTGCTGGTATCTACTGTCACTGCCTAATTGACCTAACAGTGCTGGTATCTACTGTCGTTGCCTAATTGACCTAACAGTGCTGGTATCTACTGTCACTGCCTAATTGACCTAACAGTGCTGGTATCTACTGTCACTGCCTAATTGACCTAACAGTGCTGGTATCTACTGTCACTGCCTAATTGACCTAACAGTGCTGGTATCTACTGTCACTGCCTAATTGACCTAACAGTGCTGGTATCTACCATCGCTGCGTAATTGACCTAACAGTGCTGGTGTCTACCGTCGCTGCCTAATTGACCTAACAGTGCTGGTATCTACCAACTATTGAAGCCTAATTGACCTAACAGTGCTGGTATCTACTGTCGTTGCCTAATTGACCTAACAGTACCAGTGTCTACCAAATAACGCAGCCTAATTGACCTAAAGTGCTGGTATCTACCAAGTAACGCAGACTAATTTACCTAACAGTGACGCTATCTACCAAGTATCGCAGCCTAATTGACCTAACAGTGACACTATCTACCAACAATCAAAGCCTAATTGACCTAACAGTGACACTATCTAGCAACTATCAAAGCCTAATTGACCTAACAGTGACACTATCTAGCAACCATCAAAGCCTAATTGACCTAACAGTGACACTATCTAGCAACTATCAAAGCCTAATTGACCTAACAGTGACACTATCTAGCAACTATCAAAGTCTAATTGACCTAACAGTGACGCTATCTACCAACTATCGCAGCCTAATTGACCTAACAGTGACGCTATCTACCAACTATCAAAGCCTAATTGACGTAACAGTGACACTATCTACCAACTATCAAAGCCTAATTGACCTAACAGTGCCACTATCTACCAACACATCCAACCATAGATGACATACTTTTCTCACCAGCGTGACAGCTGGGGATGACTTGTATGGGAGATGTGGGCTGTCAATAACAACCAATCTCTAAGAGTTGAGTCAAATCAAAGTGCTCATTGTACATTGTGGGACATGAGTTTATACAATGTAATCCCTTCTCTGTGTGACTTTAACAAGAAAAAGTACCTCCTTATGTTGGACAAAAATGGAGGCAATAACATGTCTTCTTTAGAGTGGCATATTTCTGAACCTACTGCATTTCTATGCTTAATTTATGTAAGTTTTCTTCAGCAAACTGGACGAAGAATTTGAATATGTAAACATTATGTGTGTATGATGATTTAGAAATAAGTAAATGAGGGGGGAATAAAAGATGTTTTTTTTTAAATATTTCCTATGGAAGGAAAATTTGAAATCTTTATATGTTTTTGTCCTCATGTATTTTACTTGTGTCCACACACACAAAAAAGTCACAGCAACAGAAGAATATAACAAAGACTAATATATTTTACAATTCACTTAAACTTCATTTACTGTTTTATTTATTACATTGTTATTCCAAGTAGTTCAGTTTTGTTTTATCACATTTCAAATCAGGGTACCACTTTTCACCTGATGTCATTGTTATGAAAATGCAAGTTAGTCTCAAAATCACTATTTATTATATTTTTCCCGAAAACGGTCACAAAAACTGAGAGAAGAAACCCGATAGAAGGGAAGCAATCGAGAATCTATCTATCTATTGACCTTTTGAGCCGTAGATGGCCCATAGGGCGTAGACCAAGATACTCCTTCTCTTATCTGAATTTTTGTTCTAGCAGTTTTCAATTCTTTTAAAGATATATCAAATCTCGCCATTTGTCTCTGTTCTGTGCAAGCAGCTCTATCACATTGAGGGAGCCGATTCCTGCTTCTTTTGCCTCTCTCATCAATGTTCTTCTCAGTGTCTCTCTGGGTCTTACTCTTTTTCTCTTACCTGTTGTTTACCACATGAGGGCTTGCTTTGCTATTCGGTTATTATCTCTTCTCATCACATGTCCAATACAAAGCGAGAATAGTCCTGGCATTAATTATCTGTTACAACTATCTTTACAAAGTAAACTATGATTTTTTTAGTAGGGATGAATATATTCGTCAGCGGTGGATGGTAACATTTCTCTATGGGCGAAAATATTCATTGTGGAAATAAAGAAAAAAAGTAAAGTCCCCCCGTCACGCCAAGTGGCGTATAGGGAAATATGGTGTTAGTGACCCTGTATTTTACAGACCTTCAGCTCATGATTTTTGGGGTAATGTGGTCGGTATTATACCCGTGCTGCTTTACTTTCCCAGAAAATAATCTGGTACCCATTTAAGGCTGGGTGAACCCAGAAAATGTCGTTGGGATCGAACCCTACCTCTTGTCCTTTGTAGTCCAGTTCACTAACCACTGAGCTATCGCGGCTCCCATTGTGGGAATGATATGGTTAAACAGCAAACGATGTGCTACCAGTGCAGGTCCTCTGCCCTTAGATGCAAGAACAAGAAAAATAACAAATAATCACTGCTGAGATGAAATGTGTTAGACGATTGACAGGAAACAGCCTGAGAGACAAGATCAGAAATGAACAAAAAAAAAAAAAAAAAAAAAGCTAGGAATAACCCCCAACATAGAATATATAAAGAAACAACAGATAAAATGGTTTGGCCATCTGACAAGGCAGAGTGATCAAAACACAACACAACGAGCCCTCAATAAACATTGCAAGAACACCAAGCCCAAGGGTCAACCATGAAAAAGATGGATTGACAGAATATTAGAAGCACTAGGAAACATAGCAGCATAGGCGACCAGAAGAGCAAAAGACCGCAAATATATCCCCCCTCGTCGCTGAAAGGCAAATGAGGAAGAAAAGAAGAGCAGAAGAAACAACCACTAATGTTTAAAATTGTGTTTGTATTTTATTTTATTTTTCTGCCATTGTTCCCATTTGTTGAAACATCCTTTCTTCCTCTTTTACCACTTCAGGTGTCAAGGGAGATACAATGTTCTGATTCATGTTTTTCTGCCAACCTCTATCTTTGACACTTGATGCTGTTGTAGAGTTTCTTTAATGTTGTCACTTCAATGTACCCTAGGTCTGCCTCGAGCTCTGTGTCTTTTCCTTTTTCTATATGCCTTGTATGGTGGTATGACATCACATTTTCTAAATATTTTATTTGTTATTTTTGTGTCATTCTAAATTGACTCTATGCCAACTCTTTCACTTATAACCTCATTTCTGATTCTGTCTCTTCTGGTCACTGTACAGCTTTTCTCGAACATCTCATTTCTTTTCTAACTTGTGAGTGACCATATTTGGCTCTGGTAAATTTGTGGTAGTAGTAGCCTGGATTTCACATTTCCTAGGAAATATTATGGTAGTAGTAGCCTGGATTTCACATTTCCTAGGAAATATTATGGTAGTAGTAGCCTGGATTTCACATTTCCT
Organism: Megaustenia siamemsis; assembly: GCA_032433765.1. Classification (NCBI taxonomy): domain Eukaryota; kingdom Metazoa; phylum Mollusca; class Gastropoda; order Stylommatophora; family Ariophantidae; genus Megaustenia; species Megaustenia siamemsis. The sequence continues at coordinate 63,748,129 of JAVIAB010000126.1, forward strand.
AGGAAATATTTTGGTAGTAGTAGCCTGGATTTCACATTTCCTAGGAAATATTGTTTCTTTTCTGTTGCTGTGTATTCTCTTTTTCTATGAATCTGTCTGCTTCTTGCTTGAGTTGGAGTTTTAATGTGTTTCTAAAGATTGCGATCTGCAACCTAGAGTGGTGACAATTATGCTTTGTCTGAAATATTTTCTTGTGCTGATTAGCTTTGTCTTGTGTTCTAGAAGAGGGACTTTTATTGCAGTGAAATTAATTCCATGAATGATGGATATCTCTCTCTCTCTGTGATCAGGACTCAATCAGAGTAGGATTCCAGACTCTCACATGAAGTCAGCTGTCAGGTTAAGTGTGTTGATCACCCCCACAGGCAGAACATCACAATTAGAGTCTGCCAGATCCACTCTGATTGAACACTCGTTAAAATGTTGCACTGTGTTCTGCATGATAGATATATGTATAGATATTTATAGAATTCAAATTTGGTTCATGTGAAAGTTTTAGTTTGTTTGGTTGCTAGCTGTACGTCTTGTATTCTTTACTCTTATTTATGGCAATTATTTACACATACATGCTCACCGTAAATAATAAAGATATTAAAATTAAAATGCCACTCTGTGACGTATTACTCAGTTTTTTTTCTGCCTAATCACTAACTGCCACCAAGATGAAATGTGTTAGATGAATGACAGGAAGCAGCCTGAGAGTTATGATTAGAAATGAACTAATTAAAAAAACTAAGAAAAATTTCCACCATTGAATACATAAAAAAACAACAGAAAAAATGGTTTGGCCATGTGATGAGACAGAAAGATCAGAACACAATGAGTCTTTAATAAACATTACAAGAACACAAAACTCAATGGCGACCACAAAAAAGATGGATTGATGGACTGTGAGAAACAGTAGGAAACATTTCGCAGTGGAGAGGCCAACAGAAGAGCAAAACACTGCAAATTAAATCTCCCCTCAATGCGGGAAGGCAAGAAGAAAAATCACAATCTGCTTGTTGTCTTTTCTTAGTTCAGAAGAGAAAGAATGAGAAACTTACACTAAATGAAGAAAAATGACTTCTGTCGTTAGAGTTAGTTGAAGACCCTGGCATCACTGAAAACAAATTAAAATCCATAATTGCTCAACCGCCCATGCCAGTGGAATCATCCAAATTAACATTTCATCTCATTGTAGGATCCTAACAAGAAAGACAGCTGCAGTCCCTATCATAGGAGATGCCAAAAGACATAGGCATAGCCACACTAAAAGTGAACCCAACTGAACTGTCCGTTGTCATATGATAACATCCTTCATTGTAAACAATTTGAATATCGAAACACAATCCGGATGAAGAACACAGCTCACGGTGTGCACAAAGCACTAAACTCAGAAGCTCCTGCTGCAAGCCAGACTTGGAATATGAGAAAACTGCAACAAGGAACACTTTCCACACTGAACCTCAATGGTTTTTGCTTCCTATCTGCCATGTTGACCTATAGCCCTTTTGTCATTCTTCGGTCTAAGGTAGTCATTAATTAGTATCTGAGAAAAAAATTATTACTAGCAATATGAGATACTGAGTAAGTTTTAAAAAATCAAACTTGTAGTATCTTCATGGCTTTATCTTCTCCCAGTTTCTGGGTAATGAGATCCAATGTCTACCCCTCTCAGAAAATGGTGAAAAACAGAAGGTCCTGTGAGCACTCTTTCATGTTAAAAAAACCTGTGACAGTTTAAAGTGAAAAATAATAGGTTACAAATTGGCCGTTGTCCGGGCAAAAAATTGTTTGGCAAATCTACCCAACGATGACTGTATTGGGCCAAAAGGCATAGATATTGTGGCTTTCCCATAAACTAGCTACACAACACATCCATGTTCACTTCATGGGTGAACACTTACAAGAAGGGGGTCAGACACTGTCACATTACACAGCTGTTTTTTTCAATCTCAATGTGGCATTTTAGTTATAATCTTTGACATTTTACATCATTGTCATGTGAAGGTGTTCTGAGTCTATTGTATTCTGTTCAGCCAACCTTAAACTGGTCATATTGAAGGGAGTGGTTCTAGTTTGTAACACCACACAGGAATGTGAGTTTTCAAGCTAAATTAATGTTTGATATTAGAAGAGATATTTTACCAAATTATTGAATATAGGGAGAGGTGCTAGAAGAGATGTTTTACCAAATTATTGAATATAGGGAGAGGTGCTAGAAGAGATGTTTTACCAAATTATTGAACATAGGGAGAGGTGCTAGAAGAGATGTTTTACCAAATTATTGAATATAAGGAGAGGTGTTAGAAGAGATGTTTTACTAAATTATTGAATATAGGGAGAGGTGCTAGAAGAGATGTTTTTACCAAATTATTGAATATAGGGAGAGGTGCTAGAAGAGATGTTTTACTAAATTATTGAATATAAGGAGAGGTGCTAGAAGAGATGTTTTACTAAATTATTGAATATAAGGAGAGGTGCTAGAAGAGATGTTTTACCAAATTATTGAATATAGGGAGAGGTGCTAGAAGAGATGTTTTACTAAATTATTGAATATAAGGAGAGGTGCTAGAAGAGATGTTTTACTAAATTATTGAACATAGGGAGAGGTGCTAGAAGAGATGTTTTACTAAATTATTGAATATAAGGAGAGGTGCTAGAAGAGATGTTTTACTAAATTATTGAACATAGGGAGAGGTGCTAGAAGAGATGTTTTACTAAATTATTGAATATAAGGAGAGGTGCTAGAAGAGTGTTTTACCAAATTATTGAGCTTAAGAAAAGATATTTTACCAAAATGTTAAAAATAAAAAGCCCCCGTCACGCCAAGTGGTGTATAGGGAATATGGTGTTAGTGGCCATAAGTTTTACAGACCTTTGGCACATGATTGTTGGTGTAATTACGCCCATGCCGCTTTACTTTCCCAGAAAAAAAATCCGGTACCCATTTAAGGCTGGGTGAACCCGGAATCTCTGCAATATGTGCCATTTTGGCATGCAAGGTTTCTGTTTTTGAGATTGTGGTTCTGCCTTATGTGCTGTCTTCGGCTCGAAAGGACAATAGATAGATAGAACCCGGAAGCCATCGTCAGGATCAAACCCTACCTCTTGTCCTTTGTAGCCCAGTTCACTAACCACTGATCTATCGCGGCTCCCTAAATTGTTGAACATAAGACAGGATATTTTACTAAATTGTTGAGCATAAGAAGAGATATTTTACTAAATTGTTGAGCATAAGAAGAGATATTTTACTAAATTGTTGAGCATAAGAAGAGATATTTTACCAAATTGTTGAGCATAAGAGAGATATTTTACTAAATTGTTGAGCAAAAGAAGAGATATTTTACCAAATTGTTGAGCACAAGAAGAGATATTTTACCAAATTGTTGAGCATAAGAGAGATATTTTACTAAATTGTTGAGCATAAGAAGAGATATTTTACTAAATTGTTGAGCATAAGAAGAGATATTTTACCAAATTGTTGAGCATAAGAAGAGATATTTTACCAAATTGTTGAGCATAAAAGAGATATTTTACCAAATTGTTGAGAATAAGAAGAGATATTTCACCAAATTGTTGAGCATAAGAGAGATATTTTACTAAATTGTTGAGCATAAGAAGAGATATTTTACCAAATTGTTGAGCATAAGAAGAGATATTTTACTAAATTGTTGAGCATAAGAAGAGATATTTTACCAAATTGTTGAGCATAAGAGAGATATTTTACTAAATTGTTGAGCATAAGAAGAGATATTTTACCAAATTGTTGAGCATAAGAAGAGATATTTTACCAAATTGTTGAGCATAAGAAGAGATATTTTACCAAATTGTTGAGCATAAGAAGAGATATTTTAATAATTGATCACTTTGGCATTTTCTGGTGTTAAATATTCAGTTTCTTTACCACAATTTTTGTTAAAATGTAAGCCATTCAATAGCCTAATCGGCTTGAAACTGCCACAGAATAATCACTAAAACATGAATGAGAAACAGCTGTGGCAACATAAGCTAACAGCGATTAGTTCGACAAAAAGTAAATTAAATAAAACCCCAACTGATACTAAACTGTTTTATATATTTATATATACCTTAATAACAATTAATAATAATAATATACCTTACAATAATAACATCAGATGGGAGATGCACCACAGAAGTAAAAAGCAGAATAGCTCAGGCCAAATACAGGGTGTTTCTAAAGTCGCTGTGCAGTGAAACAAAATATCATGACGTAAATTTCATCAATCGGTGACCTATTTTCAAAACTATTTTCAAATCACTGCACAGCGACTTTAGAAACACCCTATAGCATTTCAGAAAATGAAAAATATCTTATGCAACAAATCTATGTCAATAGAAATGAGAAAGAGAGTTCATCGGTGCTAAACCAATTCTGACCTATGAACAGTAGACAAACAAATGACAAGACGATTAGAGGCCACAGAGATGGGATTTCTCAGAAGAATGTTGAAAGTTCCCTGGACAGCTAAAAAGACCAATGAGGAAGTTCTCAAAGATGCCAACACAAAATGGCAGCTCCTAAAAAACATCACAAAGAAACAATCAACATTTTTCTGACACGTCATGAGAAGAGGAAAGTTGGAATACTTGGTTACAACTGGCAAGGTAAAAGGAAAGAAAGATCGCGGATGACAAAGAGAGAAAATACTGGATAGCTTGGTGTCATGGAGGGAGCCGCGATAGCTCAGTGGTTAGTGAACTGGACTACAAAGGACAAGGGGTAGGTAGGGTTGGGATCCCAACCGACGGCTTCCGGGTTCACCCAACCTTAAAATGGGTACCGGATTTTTTTTCTGGGAAAGTAAATCAGCACGGGCGTAATACCGACCACATTACCCCAAAAATCATGTGTTGAAGGTCTGTAAAATATAGGGTCACTAACACCATATTTCCCTATACGCCACTTGGCGTGACGGGGGTACTTTACTCTTTACTTTTGGTGTCATGGCATGGAAAACAGTCAACAACAGAACTGATATGATGCACTGTGGATAGAAGATTGTGGAAGGACATGATCGCCTATGCCAACCGGTGTGTCACATGATGATGATGATATACCTTACATATGAGTCTAGATTGTTGATTTGTATTTTCTTTCTTACTAGACACCAACCTAGATATGTTACGGAGGCACAGCCGCCTCCCGGCAGCAGAGTTGGAAGGTGTCAACGACTCACAGCTGATGGCTTGCGACAATATCGGTGAACCAAAACCATCCAGACTCTACTCCACCTCTCCGTGGTGCCTCTAGTAACAGACTAACCTGTCTAGTCTGGCAAAGCTAGTAGGGATCGAAGACTCAAAAATAACATGCTGACGTCGGATGTGTTGGGCCGAAAGGCACAACTATCACGGTTTCACTGCAAGCCACAAAACAGGCACGCCCACTTAACGTCCTCTTAAGGGCGGATGATGAGTCGGTGTATTCCTTTAGTTATCGGGCGAACGCAGGCAAGCAGATGTGTTATTATCTTGATTTGAATATCGACTGTTCTGTTTTTGTTATTCTTGTGTAGACAGACAGAAAAGTATATGAGATACTCAACTCCAAATTTTGTAGACAGAAATCCGTAATCCTCTAGTCCATGCCTCAAATAATGCACAGATCTAATCCACACAGACACTCATAAATTATACAATCCTTCCACTTCACACCTTGGAACACACTTGGGTAGACACTCAGAAAAATCTACAGATCTTCCACCAAAACTTGAGTAGCAGCAGAAAAACTCTACAGATCTTCGACTCCACACCTGAATGGAGAGAAAATCTATAGATCTTCCACTCCACACCTGAGTAGAGAGAAAATCTATAGATCTTCCACTCCACACCTGAGTAGAAAAAAAATCTATAGATCTTACACTCCACACCTGAGTAGAGAGAAAATCTATAGATCTTCCACTCCATACCTGAGTAGAGAGAATATCTATAGATCTTCCACTCCATACCTGAGTAGAAAGAAAATCTATAGATCTTACACTCCACACCTGAGTAGAGAGAAAATCTATAGATCTTCCACTCCACACCTGAGTAGAGAGAAAATCTATAGATCTTCCACTCCACACCTGAGTAGAGAGAAAATCTATAGATCTTCCACTCCACACCTGAGTAGAGAGAAAATCTATAGATCTTCCACTCCACACATGTAAGTAGTAAAGTACCCCCGTCACGCCAAGTGGCGTATAGGGAAATATGGTGTTAGTAACCCTATATTTTACAGACCTTTAGCACATGATTTTTGGGGTAATGTGGTCGGTATTAGGCCCGTGCTGCTTTACTTCCCCAGAAACAAAATCCGGTACCCATTTTAAGGCTGGGTGAACCCGGAAGCCGTCGGTTGGGATCGAACCCTTGTCCTTTGTAGTCCAGTTCACTAACCACTGATCTATCGCGACTCCCTTACTCCACACCTGAGTAGAGAGAAAATCTATAGATCTTCCACTCCACACCTGAGTAGAGAGAAAATCTATAGATCTTCCACTCCACACCTGAGTAGAGAGAAAATCTATAGATCTTCCACTCCACACCTGAGTAGAGAGAATATCTACAGATCTTCCACGTAAACGTTATTATTACACACACAGGGAGTCTGTGCCATCATGTCTACGTTGTGTTGAACTAAAAGCAGCTGTTCAGCTTTCTAGTTCAACAACCAGACACGATCTTCAGTCTGTCTAATACCCTAATCTTTCCACCATCAAATCTTTCCACCATCAAATCTTTCCACCATCAAATCTTTCCACCATCAAATCAGACAAGTATCAGAAGTTAATCCTCTCAGGTCCACCGATGTGATCTAATTAAGTTAGTCCCGCACTCTTTCATCTTATGGCCTCAGTTCATTACATTATCTTCCACCTTGTTATTTCCCTTTCACTGATTAGAAGTATCTAGGAACTCAGCAAATGTTTTAAGTTAACGCTACATCCGGGGTAGCTTGCGAAAGCAGACCTGGAATGTCTGTCACCTATAAATTGTTGTAGATCTGGGATGGAGAGCTTTGACACTGTTGTATGTTTTTTACGGTTTTTTTTCCCCCCATTTTGTTGTTGATTTATTAATTCAATAATTTAAAATGCAGGAAAATATATTGGAATCTAACTGGGGGTATATCTCCATTTTTCAAGTGCCTTCCTTTAGCATAAAACGTGTACCCCTTACCGACCCGCTGGGTCAGTCCTAAGTTAAGGGCTTAGTTTACAAAACATAATATAACGAGCCTTCAATAAACGTTGCGAGAACACCAGACCCAAAGGCCGACAACGAAAAAGATGTATTGATGGAATATTAGAAACTACCCATAGCAGGAGCGTAGAGAGTGATCCATACGATAGAAGGCCGATTTAGAGGATTTGAGGGTCACTGTCTGAAGATTGTAAATATTCGGTGGGATCAACCAATAAGAACAAAGAAGTTGCCAGAAGGTCAGGCATTAATGTAGAGACAGACCAGTGAGGACATGACGGCGAACTATCATCGAAGGTTGGCTACCATGGAGCGCCATTCCACTCTGTCTCTTGCTTTGGTGGTGCAGGTTGTCATAAGTTGACTTGTCTATTTTTAAAAAATGTTTTTCGACCATGTTAGACTTGGTCTGCCTCTTTTACCTTGTATTTTCCCTTCCAAGATTACTTTTAGTAGGCTGCTGTTTGTCTTTTAACATGACCCAAAAATTTCATTTGTCTTGTTTGAATTGTGTTTAGTAGTACTTTATTTTTCATTTTTAGTTGTTTTAAGACTTCATCGTTTGTTTTCTTCTCTTTCCATCCAATTCTACCTATTCTTCCATAAATCCACATTTCAAAGACTTAATTTTCTGGTCTGTTTTCTTGTTTAATGTCCATGTTTCTGCACCATACAGGAATGTTGAGAAGATATAACATATTGGTATTCTTAGTTTTAGCCCTAGTATTATTTGTTTTGATGTTAACATATTTTTCATGGCATTAAAATTAATTTTTGTCATTCCTATTCTTTTGTTTATTTCACTTTTACATTTTCCATCGCTGGTTATAATACGTCTAAGGTAGTTGTAGCTCTGAACTACACGACGAACTATATATGATGACATGGTGCTAGCAAATCCTGGCGAGAGTTGTCCATGCTTGCTCCAGACCGGATTGGGTGGAGATGTCGTGCCCTATGCATCGACCGGAGTTGAGAGGTTGATGAAGAATATAAACCACAATACAACGTAACCACGCCCACTTCACATCCTTATAGGAACAGATAACGAAGAGGTCTGACTATTTATTTAGTCGGAGGAGAAATAAGAACAGATAACGAAGAGGTCTGACTATTCATTTAGTCGGAGGAGAAATGAAAAAAAAAATTGTATGATTAAAGCTTTACGTAATTAATGGACGACACAAATTTGAACGATGTTTCGACTCAAAAGGCTTTTAGCAAGAAAAAATAAACAACACACGCACAGATATATAAGTAAATAAAACTAGTCCTACAAAGCTAATTAATAGTGAAACATCCAAAACAAAATAATTTCGTAGTAAAACATGTAGGAGAAGCAAAAATACAAATGTCTTCCCTGCAGACTGCACCGTGGCCAGAAGGAAGATGATGTAGGACTAGTTTTATTTACTTGCATATCTGTGTGTGTGTGTGTGTGTGTGTGTTGTTTGTTTGTTCCCGCTGAAGACCTATTGAACCGAAACGTCGTTCAAATTTGTGTCGTCTATCAATTACGTAAAACTTTAACCATAACATTTTTTCAATTTTTTTTTTGTTCGTTTCTCCTTCACTTTCAGCTTTATTGTAGCTTCGTTTTATTCGTTTCTTCTTCACTTTCAGCTTTATTGTAGCTTCGTTTTATTTGTTTCTCCTTCACTTACAGCTTTATTGTAGCTTCGTTTTATTAACTTCTCCTTCACTTACAGCTTTATTGTAGCTTCGTTTTATTCGTTTCTTCTTCACTTACAGCTTTATTGTAGCTTCGCTTTGTTCGTTTCTCCTTCACTTTCAGCTTTATTGTAGCTTCGTTTTATTCGTTTCTTCTTCACTTTCAGCTTTATTGTAGCTTCGTTTTATTCGTTTCTTCTTCACTTTCAGCTTTATTGTAGCTTCGCTTTGTTCGTTTCTCCTTCACTTTCAGCTTTATTGTCGCTTCGCTTTGTTCGTTTCTTCTTCACTTACAGCTTTATTGTAGCTTCGCTTTGTTCGTTTCTTCTTCACTTTCAGCTTTATTGTAGCTTCGCTTTGTTCGTTTCTTCTTCACTTTCAGCTTTATTGTAGCGTCGCTTTGTTCGTTTCTCCTTCACTTTCAGCTTTATTGTAGCTTCGCTTTGTTCGTTTCTCCTTCACTTTCAGCTTTATTGTCGCTTCGCTTTGTTCGTTTCTTCTTCACTTTCAGCTTTATTGTAGCTTCGCTTTGTTCGTTTCTCCTTCACTTTCAGCTTTATTGTAGCTTCGCTTTGTTCGTTTCTCCTTCACTTTCAGCTTTATTGTCGCTTCGCTTTGTTCGTTTCTCCTTCACTTTCAGCTTTATTGTCGCTTCGCTTTGTTCGTTTCTCCTTCACTTTCAGCTTTATTGTCACTTCACTTTGTTCGTTTCTTCATCACTTTCAGCTTTATTGTAGCTTCGCTTTGTTCGTTTCTCCTTCACTTTCAGCTTTATTGTCGCTTCGCTTTGTTCGTTTCTCCTTCACTTTCAGCTTTATTGTAGCTTCGTTTTATTCGTTTCTTCTTCACTTTCAGCTTTATTGTAGCTTCGCTTTGTTCGTTTCTCCTTCACTTTCAGCTTTATTGTAGCTTCGCTTTGTTCGTTTCTCCTTCACTTTCAGCTTTATTGTCGCTTCGCTTTGTTCGTTTCTCCTTCACTTTCAGCTTTATTGTCGCTTCGCTTTGTTCATTTCTTCTTCACTTTCAGCTTTATTGTCGCTTCGCTTTGTTCATTTCTCCTTCACTTTCAGCTTTATTGTAGCGTCGCTTTGTTCGTTTCTCCTTCACTTTCAGCTTTATTGTAGCGTCGCTTTGTTCGTTTCTCCTTCACTTTCAGCTTTATTGTAGCTTCGCCTTTTGATGCATTTCTTTGCCTCGACCTCATATTCCTTGAACTCTTTCTGTACGGAAGGTTTTTATCAATTTAGTGGTAGAGATTTCAGAGATAACATCCTCATCAAGGCCAGCTCCTTGTCGTGGGGGATGGGGCTTAACAGTCACCAGGGACTGAAAACCAAGACTGGCCAGGCCTTCCTACACCTGAGCAAAACCACAGTCTGCTCTAGCAAGTTTAAGTGCTGAAGTCGGAGGCAACCAGTCAAAAGGCGCACTACAACAATCAGGATGCCACGCACTCACGCCAATGGGAAGTATGTCTATATGGCACTCACCCTGTGATGGACACTCAGGCAGGTGCAGCGCCGGGCCCTCAGCCTCGAAAGGGCCCAACCACTACAGGAAACGACATTGCAGATATAGACAATACTTCGGGCGAACGAAAGATAGATAGATAGAGACACCATTTGTCATGTTTTTAAGTATTAATCCACGTGGTTATTTTTATCTAACCCTTGACGTATTAAATATATGCACTTTTAGATAATTAAACCAGGAATTATATTTCACCAACAACCAAGATGATACAAGACATAAGAATACGGTTTGATGACGGTTTACACTAATCAACTTGAGAGTGACGCACTGTGCGGCTAAACGTACGGAAAGAGTTAAGTTATCTGGTGAAAGAAATCAAGAAAGACCTGCAAAATGGAACACCTTGTACCGAACTACAAGGGAACTCAGCAATAGCTGCAGATATCACTACACGACATTGGGCCGAGTCAAGCCACCAGATCTATAGCAACAACTTATCTCTTCATTTAATTTTTCTGTGGTTATGTTTCATTAAACAAAATGGAACAACTTGTACCGAACAACAAGGGAACTCAGAAATAGCTGCAGATATCACTACACGACATTGGGCCGAGTCAAGCCACCAGATCTATAGCAATAACTTATCTCCAATTAATTTCTCTGTGGTTACGTTTCGTTAAAACTAAATAAATAAATAAAATCGTGATTCCCAGGAGGTTCTTTTTGCGCACGGTTCTCTTTTCTAGAATTCCCCGGAGATGTTCAAAAACAAAATGGCTGTGAGGTCATGAAGGCAACAGGGGCGGAGACAGCACTACTTAGAAAATGAACGAAATATCTCGATTTGATATTTATTTCTTATTTTCGTTCTTTCTTTTCTTCCTTCTTTCTTTTAAGATGTCGGAATTAAATTGATAGCTGAACACACTGGGAATGCCAGCATTAATCTATTTACTTCGATTTACAAGAGTTGTGAAGAGGTCTGAACGCCTATGCCATCTGGCAAGTTAATCAATGAAATGTTGACCTCAAAAATTGATCGTTGCATAGACATCGCTCAAGGGAAATTTAAAATCTATTCATCCTCAGGTCGCATGTCCTTTGCAGAACGTTTCATTCACCACAGCCAATGTGAAATAATCTCTGTCTCTAGCCAGATCTCCCACTTATTCTGTTGTCATGTTCAAGGTCTCCTTGAAACCACCTTCTTCTTGGTCTGACCCTGATGAGTTGTAAAGAAACTACGACCTCCATTACTGTTCCTTCCAGCCCATTGTGACCTTTGACGTGGCCACAGTATTTTAATTTCCTGTGTAGAATGATACTTATAAACCAGTTCTTTTCCATGTTTATGTCTTTTAATATGTTCGCATTGTTCTTTTTTCATTATCCCAGGTATCTTAAGGGTTTTTCTGTAGCATTTTGTTTCGAATGAATCGATGTTCTTTCTTGCTGTTATCGAGATTGTCACTGATTCACAAACACATATTGCTATCGAGAAGATACATACACTCAGTAATTTAAATTTTACTGCCTTGCTTGTATTGTCCCACGTGTTCTTCATGGCATTTTTAATTTTTGTGTTTCTATTGCTAATCTTCTTTTGATCTCTTTCTGGCAGTCTCCATCTTTAGCTACTACAGGTCCCAGATATTCATGTTTGTTACAATTTTAGGTTTTTACTGTTGAATTAAAAAGTGTTCACATCTTTATGTTTAAATGTTCTTCTTATGTTTCAAGTTAGATTACGTTACTTTATGTTTTGCTTGCGACAAGGTGCACCCAATTTCCGCATTCATTCGTTCGGGATTGCTTCCTTTCATTTTCTTCTTCCTTCCTGTATCTTTCGATGTCAATAGAGTCCACATTTCTTTGTGTTCTTCGTTCTCCTTCCAAAGTTCAACAGATCGCTATGTTCTCCGATTGGCTGTTCATCCTTTAGTGAGCTTTACCATTTGTGATCATCATCATCAAATACAGTACCCGCTGGTGTAGGTGATCATGTCTCTCCACAACTTTTGATCTCGACAGTTATTTATCATTTCTGTTGTTGACCTTCTGTCAAGCCATTCTCTTAAACTGTCTGGTATCTTTTCTCTTTGCTTCCTCGATATCTTCGTCCCTCGATTTTTCCAGTCGTTACAATATATAGTCCACCTGTTCCCTTCTCATTAAATGGCCTAAAAATAATGATTCTTTCTTCCTAATATTGGAAATTAGCTCTCTTTTTGCTTTGGCCTCTTTCAGAACGTTTTCATTACTCTTCTTAGCTGAACATGGTATTCTCGATATACTTCTTTAAACCACAGCTCTACAGCCTCCAATGATTGTCTTGTCCGTAGTTCTATTGTCCATGATTCACATCCATATTCATTTGTGATACGATCTATGTAAGCGATGCATAATATCTTGCATTTATATTCATAACTGGTATCAGTTTATGTAAACTGAAGAGAATAATAATAAATAAACAAACATATTAACGACTGACGGAAACTCCCAGGGGAGAGGAAGACTTAAATTACAAAGAAAACTGTTAAAAGTAAACAAAAAATGTAACAAATCTCCAAACAGTAAACAACAGACAGCTCATACCAGGAATCGAGTCCGCACTCTCCAACACACAGCGCCCTGTCGCTAGAGAGACCTACGATTTCGAACTGAGTTCATACATCCCCCCCCCCCCCCCCTTTCCACCACCATAAAAGAAAATTACTGGCAGGTTGTGCAGACAAACCCCCACGTGACTAGAGAGGTAACCCGCGGTGTTGGAATCGTCTACAGACAAACTTGTGTTCTGGGATTGATATTACCAAGTATAGGTCACACATAACTGCTCTAGCGCAAACTCTCACGCATGTGCTATAATACATTGCGTTGCTATATAGTACATAGCAAAAGCTGGGTAGTCTAGAGGTGAATCAATTCAGAGGAAGAGGTATGTTTACAGCACTCGGGGAAAAAAATGGCAAATAATCAACAACAGAAAGAATAACAAAGAACACTATATGGTCCAAAGCAGGATCGAAGCTGTACTCTTTGGCACAGCGCCTTGCCACAAAAAGTAAACGCTGGGAAACACTGCCCAATCGGCTAACGACGTCGGCCTCTGCACAGGAGGGACGTGGGTTCAAAGTTCGCAAGAAGCGGTAGTGATTTTTTTCAAAAATAGGCTCAGTTGACCCATGACATTACCCCCCGCAGATCCCTTTGTTAGTGAGATCCGTTGTCTGGCCCTCTCTTGGTTAGTGAGATCCGATGTCTGGCCCTCTCTTGATTAGTGAGATCCGTTGTCTGGCCCTCTCTTGGTTAGTGAGACCCGATGTCTGGCCCTCTCTTGGTTAGTGAGATCCGATGTCTAGCTCTCTCTTGGTTAGTGAGACTCGATGTCTGGTCCTCTCTTGGTTAGTGAGATCCGATGTCTAGCCCTCTCTTGGTTAGTGAGATCCGATGTCTAGCCCTCTCTAGGTTAGTGAGATCCGATGTCTGGCCCTCTCTTGGTTAGTGAGATCCGATGTCTGGCCCTCTCTTGGTTAGTGAGACCCGATGTCTAGCCCTCTCTTGGTTAGTGAGACCCGATGTCTGGCCCTCTCTTGGTTAGTGAGATCCGATGTCTAGCCCTCTCTTGGTTAGTGAGATCCGATGTCTGGCCCTCTCTTGGTTAGTGAGATGCGATGTCTAGCCCTCTCTTGGTTAGTGAGATCCGATGTCTGGCCCTCTCTTGGTTAGTGAGACCCGATGTCTGGCCCTCTCTTGGTTAGTGAGATCCGATGTCTAGCCCTCTCTTGGTTAGTGAGACCCGATGTCTAGCCCTCTCTTGGTTAGTGACACCCGATGTCTGGCCCTCTCTTGGTTAGTGAGATCCGATGTCTAGCCCTCTTTTGGTTAGTGAGATCCGATGTCTAGCCCTCTCTTGGTTAGTGAGATACGATGTCTAGCCCTCTCTTGGTTAGTGAGACCCGATGTCTGGCCCTCTCTTGGTTAGTGAGATCCGATGTCTAGCCCTCTCTTGGTTAGTGAGACCCGATGTCTGGCCCTCTCTTGGTTAGTGAGACCCGATGTCTGGCCCTCTCTTGGTTAGTGAGATCCGATGTCTAGCCCTCTCTTGGTTAGTGAGATCCGATGTCTGGCCCTCTCTTGGTTAGTGAGATCCGATGTCTAGCCCTCTCTTGGTTAGTGAGATCCGATGTCTAGCCCTCTCTTGGTTAGTGAGATCCGATGTCTAGCCCTCTCTTGGTTAGTGAGATCCGATGTCTAGCCCTCTCTTGGTTAGTGAGATCCGATGTCTGGCCCTCTCTTGGTTAGTGAGATCCGATGTCTAGCCCTCTCTTGGTTAGTGAGATCCGATGTCTAGCCCTCTCTTGGTTAGTGAGATCCGATGTCTGGCCCTCTCTTGGTTAGTGAGATCCGATGTCTAACCATTTTCGGATAACGGCAATAAAATGGAGTTCCCGTGTACACTCGCGCACGTTAAAAAACCTCTGGCTGTTAAAATCAAAAAGAGTAGGCCATCATTTTGACCGCAGTCTGGGCAAAATTGTCAGCAAAAACCTACCCACACTTTGGATCCCCAGCAGTGTTACGGAGTTCGTGCACGTTGGTCAAAGTTCTTACCGGATTGTCTCGAGGATATCGGAGCACCTATGGGCTTGTCCGTTGTGCAGTGATAATGATCCTAACATGAACACAATAAAGACAATTACAACACTGGTGATTAGTTTCCAGTGGTTTATACAGCAGGCAATAAAGTAAAAGATTCTCCCTCTTAATTTTGACTAGACATAGTGTAAGCAAATATGGTAAAAAGTAAGTAAAGTGCCAAGTGGCGTTTAGGGAATATGATGTTAGTGACCCGCCACGCCAAGTGGCGTATAGGAAATATGGTGTTAGTGACCATACATTTTACAGACATTCAGCACATGATTTTTGGGGTAATGTGGTCGGTATTACGCCCGTGCCGCTTTACTTTCCCAGAAAAAATCCGGTACCCATTTAAGGCTGGGTGATCCCGGAAGCCGTCGGTTGGGATCGAACACTTCCTCTTGTCCTTTACAGCAGGCAATAGCGTCAAGTAAACGAATATTTATTAGTGAGGAGACTGCTGCCGCAGAGAACTTTGTTACTTTTCCAAATGTTGAATTCTTGCCATAGTTTGTTATCACAAAGGTTTGTTATGTATTTATCGTTATATTTCTGCCAATAATTTATGTTTCTCAAGCATAAAGAGAAAAATCTGAAATTATGCGAGTCTAATTTAAGATCTCAGTGTGATGTTCCACGCAGAACACTCACACGCATACTCACATACATACTCACATACATACATAAATAAACTTAATTTGACAATACATCTAGACATGATGTAGAAGGTTCAGAAATGTTATCTCCCTTAGTGTAGCTCTCAAGGGGTCGCATTTCAGCCTCCCTCGACGTGAGCTCTCTATTTTTATAGACTCAGGTTTAATTCGTGCCCTTCTATCCAGCTTCATCTCTCTTGTATTTTTGCTTATTTCCCCCACCCCGCTTTTATTATCTTATTAGCCCCTTCTCTTATTATCGTATTAGCGTTCTACGAATATCAGTAGGAAACAAGCATTATTATCGTATCGTGTAAATGAGAAGATAACACAGGGCATAATGTGACATGTGCAGTGGATCTCAGGACGCGACAACACACCACCAAATGATAAGGCATATACATTAGCTAAGAGATGATCCAGACAGACACGGTTTAACACTGACATCTCATTAAACACAGCCAAACAAATCATAAACTCTAACAGTAGAGAAGATTGGCTGAATGGACGGGCCGTGGGAAAAACAGGAAGAGAACAATAACTTTAAATACACGACAAGGCCAAACCCCCGTAACAACATTAACAACATAATAAGAAGAGATTAACAACACCAACTTCAGACTGAGAACCGGTCATGTACCACTAAACAACCACATCAATAGAATACAACGAAACCAAACTCCAGCATGTCCACTCTGTGAACACCTACATGTACAGTAGAATATAATCTTTTTGACTGTCGAAAGCTCACTGACAGAGTAATTCTATTTCCTCAAAGACCTGATGGAAAACCTTGTACAGAACAAAAAGGAAACTCAGAAATACGTGCAGATATCATTACATGACATTGGGCCGAAGGGCGTCAGCTCTCAGGCCTCTGTATCCATAACAATAATGCGACAACTAGAAATTTGAGAGAAAAAGAAACAGAGGAAATTATAACATCGTTACTATATAGACAGTTTCACTTAATAACACGGGATTATTTTTTGTTGTTGGTTTGTGCAGGATTATCTAGCTTGAAACATGGATTATAGTTCTTTCAAGGATATTAGTGCATCTGGTATGGTTCAGATATTTGAGTTATCTTTTCTTTACTGATTTCTCGTCCAATGGCCAGTTTTAACTTGTTTAGCGTTTTATTTGGATTCGTTTATTGGTTCTTTGTCCATGACATCTGGATGGTTTTCTGTGACATCGAATGTCAACTAACGAAATGTTCTTTGTAGTTACCCGAACAAATGTTTGTATCGCAAGATGTTTTATTCTTCTTTCTTTCCTCATTTGCTTTCAGCGTTGAAGGGAGAAACAGCTTGCGGTCTTTTGCTATTCTGTTGACTTCTCTTACTGTTATTTTCCCTAGTTATTTCTAATATTTCATCTATTCATCTTCTCCATGATTGACCCTTGAGTCTGGTGTTCTCGAAGCGTTTATTGAAGGCTCGCTGTGTTGTGTTTTGATCTTTCTGTCTCATCACGTGACCAAACCATTTTTTTTTTAAATAATGCCATTTTATGTATTCTATGGCGGGAATTATTCCAAACTTTTTTCTCAGTTCTTCATTTCTAATTTTATCCCTCATGTTGTTTCCTATCATTCCTATAATACTTGTTATTTCTGTAGTAGTTATTTTTCTTAGTGTTATTGAGTTGACGGTACAGGTCTGGCTGGCACTGGTAGCCCAACGTTGGAATGAGGATTGTATTGTAGAGTGCCCGTTTTGCCTCTAGTCTGAGCTGGGTTTAGCTAAATAAGATCATCTCAGGCACAGAATCTGAAGAGCCTCAACAGATTTCCAGAATTTCTTCGTGGGACTCTACTTTCTTCATACCAGTAGTTGATATCAACAATTCTGAGACCTTCTGGTGTGAGTTTATTTTAAAAAGAGATATGGCTCAACGTTGCATTTATTTAGGACCTTATCATATCTGTACTGTCTCGATTTGTTTCCTTGTTGGACACCAGTGGTAGTAGCTGTCCGTTGATTTGACAAGCTTCCTTGCTTCTTGAACCTATTGAGTTTCTGAGTTATATACGGGTCATCATTGTACTCCGAACATGTCCATAGGTGCCCAGATCCGCTCCTCAGAAAATCCCTCAGTGTCCAGCGACTGAGGACTCTAGTTGTGTGTTGGTTGAAATGCTTCATCTTTCAACTTCTTGTCGTCATTGTTGATTTTATCGCCGAAACTGCAAGGCTGTGGATGGTCTAGACTCACGTGCACTCACTCAGTCGCACGGTCCAAAACCCGTTTCCACGTTATAGAATGGCCAACCCCAGTCAATCAGCTCTTCGGCACGTGGATACACCGTGAGCTTTTTATTTTCTACATTCAGAAGCACATATCAATGAAATTACATTCAGAAGCACACATCAATGAAATTACATTCAGAAGCACACATCATTGAAATTACATTCAGAAGCACACATCAATGAAATTACATTCCATTGCCAACGAACCGGCGAAAAGACACCACCATCTTGGATCGCACCGGAAACGCAACTCCTTGAACCTATTTCTGAAATGTGTAAATTGTTTTTTGTCACTAGACTTTCCAGGTATATAAATTCCTCTACTAGTTTCAACTGTCTGCCGTCTATCGTTATGTTGATGTTATGTTTCTCATGTGTGATGTTAATGATTTCTTCCTTGTAGATGTTTATTTGCATGTTGTATTAAATGCCTGTCTGTTTTCAAGTCTTTTAAAGTGCTCTTGTAGGTATTTCTATTGTTCTTTTTTTATTGGTGGCTTATCGTCTGCGATTGAATGCGATGATCATCGCACAATAAGCCTTATGAGTCACATGACTAAGATATTACTAAGAATCATCATGCAAAGAGTGCAAAACAAAATCAGTCCAGATATTGGTGATGAACAGTGTGGTTTTGTTAGAGATAAAGGAACAAGCAATGTCATTTATACCATAAGATCTTTAGTAGAAAGAGCCATACAGGTGAAAACAGATCTATACCTATGTTTCATAGATTAAACCAAAGCATTTGACAAAGTATAGCACCAAGAAATATCAAAATTTTAGAAAGCATAAACATAGACAGCAAAGATCTAAGAATAATAAAGAACATGTACTGGCAACAAACAGCGGCCATAAGAACTGAAACCAATTGGGAATGTTTCAACAAATAAAACAGGGTGTTAGACAGGGTTGTGTGCTGTCACCAAATTTGTTTAATATTTATAGTGAGATTATTTTAAGATCCATAAGGGGCATACCTAGAATAACAACCGGAGGTCATAATATAAATAATCTAAGGAATGCTGATAATACAGACTTAATCTCTAAGAGTGAAAATGAGTTACAAGAAATGTTGGACATTATAGTGAAAGAAAGCAAAAATAAAGGACTCAGCCTTAATAGTAAAAAGACAGAGGTAATGGTAACAACAAAGAAAAAGACATCACCTCAGTGCAAAATAAAGACAAGTGGAACAATATTAAAACAGGTAAATGAATTTAAATATTTTGCGGTTTTAGTTAACCTCAAACGGAAGATGTACAAAAGAGGTGAGATGCAGAATAGCTCAGGCAAAAACATCTTTCAAAAAAAAATGAGGAAGATACTATGCAATCAATTTTGACAATAGAAACAATAAAAAGAGCTCTTAAATGTTATGTAGAGCCAGTCTTAACATATGGATGTGAATCATGGACAATAGGACTACAGACAAGAAAATCACTGGGGTCTGTAGAAATGTGGTTTTACAGAAGAATGTTGAGAATACCATGGACAGCTAAGAAGAGTAATGAAAACGTTCTGAAAGAGACCAAAGCAAAAAGAGAGCTAATTTCCAATATTAGGAAGAAACAATCATCATTTTTCGGCCATGTAATGAGAAGAGAACAGCTGAAATATATTGTAACAACTGGAAAAATTGAGGGCCGAAGAGATAGAGGAAAGCAAAGATAAAAGATACCAGACAGCTTAAGAGAATGGGTTGGCAGAAGGTCAACAACAGAAATGATAAATAAATGTCGAGATCGAAAGTTGTGGAGAGACATGATCACCTACGCCAGCAGGCACGGTACTTGATGATGGTGATGGTTGTCTGCGAATATAAACTGTAAGTTGTAACTGCAAGAAAATATTAATGTCATGGGTATTTCTAGCACGACAAAAAGTTCGTATCTTTCCGTCAATGTTACATTTCATAAATTAATTAGCAAATATGCCAGTAGACAAATAGATACACAGAAGAGCCAACTGAGAGTATTACACGACATGCCTTTTTCTGGAACCCCCATGGGAAGGGACACAGAGGAAGACTAAGATACTCTTGGAGAAGAAAGGTGAAAGCAGAGATGATGATGATGGGGAAGAGATGTAATGATCTTTAAAAAAAATGGCAAGGAATATAACGGCTTGGAAAGTGTTTGTTGAAGACCTATGCTCCACAGGGAGCTGAAAGGCAGAAGAGAAGACTAACCTACATTTTCTCCTATTGTTATGTTTTCCACAATATCTCCTATAGTTATGTTTCCTACTATTTCTATTAATCTTATGTTGCCTACAAATTCTCCTATAGTTATATTTCCTCCTATGTCTCACATAGTTATTTTTCCTACTATTTCTACTATTGTTAAGTTCCCTACTATTTCTACTTTTGTTATTTTTCCTACAATTTCTCCTATTGTTACCTTTCCTACATTTATCCTGTTGTTATGTTTCCTACACTTTCTCCTATTGTTATGTTTCCTACAATTTCTCCTATTGTTATGTTTCCTACAATTTCTCCTATTGTTCTCTCCTACAATTTCTCCTATTGTTATGTTTCCTACAATTTCTCCTATTGTTCTCTACTGCAATTTCTCCTGTTGTAATGTTTCCTACAATTTCTCCTATTGTTCTCTCCTACAATTTCTCATATTGTTATGTTTCCTACAATTTCTCCTATTGTTCTCTCCTACAATTTCTCCTATTGTTATGTTTCCTACAATTTCTCCTATTGTTCTCTCCTACAATTTCTCCTATTGTTATGTTTCCTACAATTTCTCCTGTTGTTCTCTCCTACAATTTCTCCTATTGTTATGTTTCCTACAATTTCTCCTATTGTTCTCTTCTACAATTTCTCCTATTGTTATGTTTCCTACAATTTCTCCTATTGTTATGTTTCCTACAATTTCTCCTATTGTTATGTTTCCTACAATTTCTCCTATTGTTATGTTTCCTACAATTTCTCCTATTGTTATGTTTCCTACAATTTCTCCTGTTGTTATGTTTCCTACAATTTCTCCTATTGTTATGTTTCCTACAATTTCTCCTATTGTTATGTTTCCTACAATTTCTCCTATTGTTCTCTCCTACAATTTCTCCTATTGTTATGTTTCCTACAATTTCTCCTATTGTTGTGTTTCCTACAATTTCTCCTGTTGTTATGTTTCCTACAATTTCTCCTATTGTTATGTTTCCTACAATTTCTCCTATTGTTATGTTTCCTACAATTTCTCCTGTTGTTATGTTTCCTACAATTTCTCCTATTGTTATGTTTCCTACAATTTCTCCTATAGTTATGTTTCCTACAATTTCTCCTATTGTTATGTTTCCTGCAATTTCTCCTACTGTTATGTTTCCTACAATTTCTCCTGTTGTTATGTTTCCTACAATTTCTCCTATTGTTATGTTTCCTACAATTTCTCCTATTGTTATGTTTCCTACAATTTCTCCTATTGTTATGTTTCCTACAATTTCTCCTATAGTTATGTTTCCTACAATTTCTCCTATTGTTATGTTTCCTACAATTTCTCCTACTGTTATGTTTCCTACAATTTCTCCTGTTGTTATGTTTCCTACAATTTCTCCTATTGTTATGTTTCCTACAATTTCTCCTATTGTTATGTTTCCTACAATTTCTCCTATTGTTATGTTTCCTACAATTTCTCCTATTGTTCTCTTCTACAATTTCTCCTATTGTTATGTTTCCTACAATTTCTCCTATTGTTATGTTTCCTACAATTTCTCCTACTGTTATGTTTCCTACAATTTCTCCTATTGTTATGTTTCCTACAATTTCTCCTATTGTTATGTTTCTTACAATTTCTCCTATTGTTATGTTTCCTACAATTTCTCCTATTGTTATGTTTCCTACAATTTCTCCTATTGTTATTTTTCCTACAATTTCTCCTGTTGTTATGTTTCCTACAATTTCTCCTGTTGTTATGCTTCCTATTTCTCCTATTCTTGATGAAGACAGATAGAAGCAAGATGTTATTGTTGTTGCGTTCGCCAGCTTTCAACTCTGACGAAGTCCCTAGAGACTAGGACCTGAGTTTTGCGTGTTAATCCATTTTTCCCTGGCAGCCGCGTGCAAAGGGGTCCCTCGCCGCACAGGCAGATAACTCCGACTTCAGAGGTACTCATGTTTTTTTCCGTCGATGAGTAACTGACGTTTCAATCCTGGCCTCGCTGCTGAGACCAGGGGTGGTTGTCGCAGAGAGAAATCATAAATAAAAATCCCAACCAGTGTAGCCGAGATTTGAACCCACAACCTCTCTGTCCCGAGGCCGGCGTCTTGCCTCGAGACTAACCAGTCCCCCATGGACTTGGAATATGAGGAAACTGCAACAAGGAACACTTTTCATGCATAGCCTGCAATGGTTCCTGCCGCCTATCCACTATATGCCAGACGTTCACATCCTCCTTAAAGTGATGATCGTCATATTTCTTTAAAAATGTATAGCGCTTGATGATGTTAGACCATCGTTGTTGACTCCAATTCCGAACATATAAACACACAGTTAGTCGTCAGACTATCCCCGTCGCACATCAAACAACAGACCGTAAGATTAGCGTACGGTCGGTCTAGGGATTTACGATGGGCCATTACGTTGACTTGGCACACATAACAATGTCACAAGCACAGCAATGACACACCCTTTAGATTCTTGATTACTCTAGTGAATGTAGCCTACGACGAACAGCACACGGTGCAAGTTCCCTAAAGAGGTAAAACTGCGGCTGACGAAGCAGTTCACATTTAATGAGAACATATAAATAACTTGCGTCAAGCAAATCCATCAACGGCCATGAACAGCACCAATGTGACGTAAAGCGCAAAACAAGCCTAGACGATGGAAGGTCGCATTCACAACACTTGATTTGTTGAAAATGAAATATTGCCGGCGTACGACATTGTTTTATCAACGCAGATGTAATAAGTAGATCATCATCTTGACTTTAACGCATAGGAGTGCAATTTAGAACCGAAATTAATCAGACATGGAATGCACTTTCTGCAGCGATCGAGAGAATGTGGACTAGTTACCGCCATCTTAGAAACGGAAGTCCGAAGCAGGGATAAAGATGACGTGGAAGTCATGAATCGATCTTAAAAGAATGACCAGAAACAGAACGGTTTAGAAGGTATTTGTTGAAGACCTATGCTCCACAGGGAGCTGAACGGCAGAAGAACAAACAATAGTTATGCCCTCATAATCTTCAATAGGGGACTTCCGGTTTCAAAATGGCGCGGTCATGATTGCGTCAACGTTCACTGTTACGTTTTTTGTGCCGGAAAGATGGTTAATTCTATCTTTCCAATGCAGATCAGTGTATAGGTGGTTAATTCTATCTTTCCAATGCAGATCAGTGTATAGGTGGTTAATTCTATCTTTCCAATGCAGATCAGTGTATAGGTGGTTAATTCTATCTTTCCAATGCAGATGAGTGAACAGATAACAAGTTCCACTGTTGGGATCTTCCCCGGTGAAGCGGAGTACATGCATGTGATCTGAAATCCTCTACAGTGTGCGCAATAGTGTGTTCTGTGTTGATTCCAATATAAGTCATCATTGGAATACCGGTCAATATGACGGTTAGGCGTCAGGAACTTTTAATTGCTGTGTCTGAAAAGTATTCCTTGTTGCAGTTTCCTCATATTCCAAGTCTGACTTGCTGCAGGAGCTACTGAGTTAAGTGCTCTATGCACACCGTGAGCTGTGTGTCTCATCCGTTTTGATCATGTTTCGATATTCCAATGATTTACGATGAATGATGATATCGTATGACAGAGAACAGTTGGCTGTGTTAACTTTCTATGCGGTTTCGCCTTATGTCTTTTGGCGTGTGCTGAGACTGCTATAATGGAGACTACGACTACCTTTCTTTGTTTGGTAGATGAGTTTTTAATTCGGATGATTCCACTGGCACGGGCGGTTGTGCAATTATGGATTTTAATTCGTTTGCAGTGATACCGGGGTCTTCCATAACCATAACCATAACCATAACAATAACAATAACCATAACCATAACAATAACCATAACCATAACCATAACCATAACCATAACCGTAACCACAACATAACATAATATAACAATAACAATAACCATAACCATAACCATAACAATAATTATAACCATAACAATAACCATAACAATAACCACAACCATAACCATAACTATAACAATAAAAATAATCATAAACATAACAATAACCATAACAATAACTATAACCATAACAATAACCATAACCATAACAATAACTATAACCATAACAATAACCATAAACCATAACCATAACAATAACCATAACCATAACCATAACCATAACCATAACAATAACCATAACCATAACAATAACCATAAACCATAACCATAACAATAACCATAACCATAACCATAACCATAACCATAACAATAACCATAACCATAACAATAACTATAACAATAACAATAACAATAACAATAACCATAAACCATACCATAACAATAACCATAACCATAACAATAACCATAACCATAACAATAATCTCCAATAGACAGAACTCGCAGCTGATTATGAGTAATCCTAGATAGTCGAGCCTACTGGCTTTTCCCCGACAACCCGTGTTCGATTCCCGCTGGAAGCAGTGTGAATTGTACTCGTGGTTAGAAAAAAAATATCCCCGCGGTCTACCCAGCCGCTGGCAGAAATGGGTCCCAGGGTATTACTCTGGGAAGGTGAGAAATGCCGCCTCGCATCGTGAGTTTCAATGCTTGAAGCGACACTGTCCTAAAGTCTGCTAACACTACTGGATAGGCGGGTGAATACATATGGGTGAAAACTGGCATGTTAAGACGCCGATTCAATTCTCGTACTAAACCTTAATCTTTATTGACTGTTACATGTGGAAACAGGTGGAACCTGTGGGTCAGAACTAGGGCACTCCGACAAGGATGACCACGAACCACGCGATATTGAAGAACTGTGTTGTTCCCCTAGGAGATATTACAAAGCATATTGCTGATTTCTTCGTGCGTGTGGCCAAAAGAAAGCAGATCACTAATATTACTCGATCTCGTTCTTGATCCTTCCGGGCAATACAATCCAGAAAATTACCACATCTCCAGACCTTATTGACTGAACTCTGCAAGCACCACAGAGTTGCCCTGCAGTGGATCCCATCTCACTGTGGAATACCAGGAAATGAAAAAGCACATCAGTTGGCAAAGGAAGGTTTAACAGGCACACAACTAGATGCACCGGTTACATACCATCATAAGAAACAGATAATCAAATCAATCAGAGGACCACACGCCCCAAATCAGGATGCCTTTCATAATATGAATAGATATGAACAAGTTATCATTATACGCCTCAGAACAGGACACAATCGACTCCATAGTCACATGTATACAAAATTCAAGATCGGCACCTCAACTACTTGTACATGTGGACAGGCGCCCCAGACTGCTGAACACATACTTCAAGACTGTACTGAATATAGTAGACCGAGGAAAATCTATTGACCCATAGATACAACACTACAGACAAAACTATATGGGTCACTGCAAGAATTACAAAAGACAGTAACATTTATACAGGAAACGACATTGTCAGGCGAACGAAAGATAGATAGATAGATAGATAGATAGATAGATAGATAGATAGATAGATAGATAGATAGATAGATAGATAGATAGATAGATAGATAGATAGATAGATAGATAGATAGATAGATAGATAGATAGATAGATAGATAGATAGATAGATAGATAGATAGACAGACAGACAGATAGATAGATAGATAGATAGATAGATAGATAGATAGATAGATAGATAGATAGATAGATAGATAGATAGATAGATAGATAGATAGATAGACAGATAGATAGATAGATAGATAGATAGATAGATAGATAGATAGATAGATAGATAGATAGATAGATAGATAGATAGATAGATAGATAGATAGATAGATAGATAGATAGATAGATAGATAGATAGATAGATAGATAGATAGATAGATAGATAGATAGATAGATCCTTCCACCTCCGCGTGACGTCACTTAGGGCTTGTATCATTTGTTGCCATCCATCTCTATTCTGGGCGAGATGTTCGATTTTATGAAATGAGTCCATGCCTGCCAACTTTGCTTCTCTTATAAGTGTTATTTTCAGTGTCTCTCTAGGTCTTTCTATTTTTCTCTGTCCTGATTTTTACTTGTAAAAGCCTGTTTTGAGATTATCATGTCGTCTCTTCTCAAGACATGACCGAAATATGACCATCTTCTCTTCCCAATTGTAGATGAGATCTTTGGTTGCATGGCCATTTCTCTTATCTCTATATTATTTTTGAATTCATTATATTGTGCACAGAGTATTATTTTTAAGCATTTGTCTTCAAAAGTGTTTTAGTTTTTTTCTCAATCTCTTTTCATGTGTTCCAGCTTTCACAAGCGAAGGTATGTGTTGATAATATGCTAGAGTTGAATTTTCTAAGTTTAACTTTCATGCTTAGTATATTTGATTTTCATATTTTGTCCAGGTTTTTTCAATTTTATGCTGCAATTAGTATCCTGCTTTTGATATAATTTTTTGTCTGACCTCATCACAAATCTCTACATCTTTTAAATCTTGATACATATTTCTGAACAAATTACCATTTTTTAACTCTAGAATAATACAGTAAAATATATCTTTTCAAAATTTATTTGACCTTTTTTTCTTTAAATAAAACAAAGCTAGCTGGACAAAAATAAAAATGGATAGAACTATTTTAAAGAAATGCTAAATGAGATATCTCTGGACATATTCATTTTCTTTTCCTGTTTTTTTTTTTTTTTTTTTTTATTTTTTTTTTTTATTTGGCTTCAGAATGTCCAACATGTCATATTACCAGTATTTTGGAGCCCGTCTTGTTATTTTCTGGAAATGTGGTCGATAATATTTTGGCAAAAGAATGTATGGTGCTCCGAAATAGCCATTTAAAATTATTTAATTCTTACCTTATTACTATTATTATTATGAACTACTTATTATGACTATTCTAATTATCATTGCGATGGTTATTTATCCTTTCTGTTGTTGACCATCTGTCAAACAGTTCCCTTTAGCTGTCTGGTATTTTTTTCTCTCTTTGCTTTACCCTTTCTCTTTGTCCCTCAATTTTCTCAGTTGTCACAACATATTCCGGCTGTTCATATCTCATTACATGGCAAAAAAAAATGATGATTGTTTCTTCCTAATATTGGAAATTAGCTCTCTTTTTGACTTGACCTTTCAGGCCGTTTCATTACTCTTCTTATTGGTATTGTCAACATTTTTCTGTAAAACACGTTTCTACAGCCTCCAGTGGTTTTCTGGTCTATTGTCATATTGTCTATGATTTACATCCATGTTAAGACTGATTGTACATAACGTTTAAGAACTCTTTCTCTTGTTTCCATTGTCAAAAACAGATTCCCCAGTATCTTCCTCATTTTTCTTAAAGCTGCCTTTGTCTGAGCTATTCTGCATCTCACCTTTATATTGTAGACTGTAGATAATTACAAATAAACACATAATAATGACCGGCGTAGATATCGAGAATTGAGAAATACACAAATTGCACAGAACAATCATACATTTGGAAATTGATTCCTTTTTCTTAAAATTTAGTCTGTAAGGAAAATCAAAATCTACCAAAATAAAAAAAAGGGAGGTTATTTTGACGCACAAAATGAAAATACGATCGTTTCATGAAGAAATACAATTCAAATATAAGACAAAAGAGAGGATTCAAGGACACACTAAGTTTGTGCTACAAACTCCCTTCTCGTTATTTGTTTTTATTGACATACCTTTGAAATGGAATAAAAGCCGAAATAGATATTATTAAAAAAAAAAAACATTCAGTCTCTAGGATTAGCACATTTTCAAAATACATTGTTTCAATAGAATCTATTCTTTTTCACGTAAACGAAAAACAGAAAAAAAAGAGAAAAATGGAACATAGTATTTCGGAATACCGTAACTGTTGAGAAATATTTTGTTTATTTTTTGTCCTGTTATAAGAATTAGCCAGAACAGAGTAATCGATAGAACTAACAAAGTGCAAGTAGATGTTAATGGCTTGTAAGGACAACATATATTTGTTGCCTTCAAGGTCTTCTTGAATAAGCGGGGGAAAGCTAGAATAAAAGTTGGAATACGCTAAGAAAACAGGTTTCCTCTTTAGCTCTCTTACCTTTCCCTCCAATTCTTTTTCCTTTTTTTTTAAATACTATTTTTTTCTCCTACTTTCCTTCTTTTTATTTTCTTTATTATTATCTTTTTCTTCCACCTCGTCCTTCTTATTCTTTAGTTCTTTTCCTTCGTCCTCCTTTTTCTTTCTTTTTCTCCTTTGTCCGTCTCTTTCTTCTTCTTGTCCCTCCTTCTCTTTGTTCTAAAGAGATTTTATCTCTCATATTTCCTCTTCTTTACTCCATTACATTGCCTTCATATTCTTCGTGCGAATAGCAGTCATGTTTCGCAAACAAGCCCTTCCTACCAGACCAACAAGCCCTTCATAAAAGACCAATACGCCCTTCCTACCAGACCAACAAGCCCTTCATAAAAGACCAATACGCCCTTCCTACCAGACCAACAAGCTCTTCATAAAAGACCAATGCGCCCTTCCTACCAGACCAACAACAGACCAACAAGCCCTTCTACCAGACCAACAACAGACCAACAAGCCCTTCTTACCAGACCAACAAGCCCTTCTACCAGACCAACAACAGACCAACAAGCCCTTCTTACCAGACCAACAATCTCCTCCTACCAGACCAACAAGCCCTTCTTACCAGACCAACAAGCCCTTCCACCAGACCAACAACAGACCAACAAGCCCTTCTACCAGACCAACAACAGACCAACAAGCCCTTCTTACCAGACCAACAAGCTCTTCATAAAAGACCAATACGCCCTTCCTACCAGACCAATAAGCCCTTCCTACCAGACCAACAAGCCCTTCTACCAGACCAACAACAGACCAACAAGCCCTTCTTACCAGACCAATAAGCCCTTCATAAAAGACCAATACGCCCTTCCTACCAGACCAACAAGCCCTTCATAAAGACCAATACGCCCTTCCTGCCAGACCAACAAGCCCTTCTACCAGACCAACAACAGACCAACAATCCCTTCTTACCAGACCAATAATCTCCTCCTACCAGACCAATAAGCCCTTCCTACCAGACCAACAAGCCCTTCTTACCAGACCAATAAGCCCTTCTTACCAGACCAACAAGCCCTTCTTACCAGACCAACAAGCCCTTCTTACCAGACCAACAAGCCCTTCTTACCAGACCAACAATCCCTTCTTACCAGACCAACAATCCCTTCTTACCAGACCAACAATCCCTTTTTACCAGACCAACAAGCCCTTCTTACCAGACCAATAAGCCATTCTTACCAGACCAACAAGCCCTTCTTACCAGACCAACAAGCCCTTCTTACCAGACCAATAAGCCCTTCTTACCAGACCAACAATCCCTTCTACCAGACCAACAACAGACCAACAAGCCCTTCTTACCAGACCAATAAGCCCTTCTTACCAGACCAACAAGCCCTTCTACCAGACCAACAACAGACCAACAAGCCCTTCTTACCAGACCAATAATCTCCTACCAGACCAATAAGCCCTTCACACCAAACCAACAAGCCCTTCTACCAGACCAACAACAGACCAACAAGCCTTTCTTACCAGACCAACAATCCCTTCTTACCAGACCAACAATCCCTTCTTACCAGACCAACAAGCCCTTCTTACCAGACCATCAATCCCTTCTTACCAGACCAACAACAGACCAACAAGCCCTTCTTACCAGACCAACAAGCCCTTCTTACCAGACCAACAAGCCCTTCTTACCAGACCAACAAGCCCTTCTTACCAGACCAACAACAGACCAACAAGCCCTTCCTACCAGACTAACAACAGACCAACAAGCCCTTCTTACCAGATGAACAACAGACCAACAAGCCCTTCTTACCAGATGAACAACAGACCAACAAGCCCTTCCTACCAGACTAACAACAGACCAACAAGCACTTCTTACCAGATGAACAACAGACCAACAAGCCCTTCTTACCAGATGAACAACAGACCAACAAGCCCTTCTTACCAGATGAACAACAGACCAACAAGCCCTTCTTACCAGATGAACAACAGACCAACAAGCCCTTCCTACTAGACCAACAAGAACTTCCTACCAAACCAACAACAGACCAATAAACCCTTCTTACCAGTCCAACCCTTCCTACCAGACCAACAACAGACCAACAATAGACCAACAACAGACTAACAACTCTTTCCTACCGGATCAACAACAGACCAACAATAGACCAACAACAGACCAACAAGTCCTTCATACAAAAGACCAACAACAGATCACCAAGTTCTTCATACTAGATCAACAACAGACCAACAATAGACCAACAACAGACCAACAAGCCCTTCTTACCAGACCAACAACAGACCAACAAGCCCTTCTTACCAGACCAACAACAGACCAACAAGCCCTTCCTACTAGACCAACAAGAACTTCCTACCAAAACAACAGACCAACAAACCCTTCTTACCAGACCAACAACATACCAACAAGCCCTTCTTACCAGATCAACAACAGACCAACAACTCCTTCCTACCGGATCAGCAACAGACCGACAATAGACCAACAACAGACCAACAAGTCCTTCATACAAAAGACCAACAACAGACCATCAAAAATCCTTCATTCAAGATCAACAACAGACCAACAAGTCCTTCATACTAGATCAACAACAGACCAACAAGTCCTTCATACTAGATCAACAACAGACCAACAAGTCCTTCATACTAGATCAACAACAGACCAACAAGTCCTTCATACTAGACAAACAACAGACCAACAAGTCCTTCATACTAGATCAACAACAGACCAACAAGTCCTTCATACTAGATCAACAACAGACCAACAAGTCCTTCATACCAGATCAACAACAGACCAACAAGTCCTTCATACTAGATCAACAACAGACCAACACGTCCTTCATACTAGATCAACAACAGACCAAACAAGTCCTTCATACTAGGCAAACAACAGACCAACAAGTCCTTCATACTAGACAAACAACAGACCAACAAGTCCTTCATACTAGACAAACAACAGACCAACAAGTCCTTCATACTAGACAAACAACAGACCAACAAGTCCTTCATACTAGACAAACAACAGACCAACAAGTCCTTCATACTAGATCAACAACAGACCAACAAGTCCTTCATACTAGGCAAACAACAGACCAACAAGTCCTTCATACTAGACAAACAACAGACCAACAAGTCCTTCATACTAGACAAACAACAGACCAACAAACCCTTCATACTGGACAAATATATATATATATATATAATATAATAATAATATAATATATATATATATGATGAACTGCAGCAAAGAACAATTCAGCCCACTGTGAGAGTGGGGCGTAAAGACAGATTGGGATGGATAAGACACATTCTTTGAAAGTCAGCTTAAAACGACAGGCAAGAAAAATAAAGACAGACTCTCCTGAACGGTAAAGAAGTGATGTTTGAGACAGACCGCCCAAATTTCAGACATAAACTGATGTCTCATCGTCATCTTTACATCAGGCACTATGACCATGGCAACTATGTCGCAGAAACATCAGCTTCATCCATTTCTGACAATAGAAACAAGAACAAGAGTCCTTAAATGTTACATAGAACCAGTCTTAACATATGGATGTGAATCATGGACACTAGGACAACAGAAACAAGAACAAGAGTCCTTAAATGTTAAACTGCCACCTGCACGACACTCATCCAGCAATAGAATTTAGTGCGATCAGCAGACTATATGCGACTTGATCGACGAACCAGAGCTGATGAAGTCCCTGCTCCACCTCCAACAGTGCTCCTGGAAATAGACTATCCGGTCTGGCCAAGCGGATGGGGATCCAAGAGGGAAGGCAACCTGGTACTCAAATGTGTCGTACTGCAGTCGGATATATTGGTCCGAAAGACGCAAATATAACACAACACAAAGCAGTAGTTATAGTTAGTCGAAGGCCCCGGTATCACTGCAAACGAATTAAAATCCATAATTGCTCAACCGCCCGTGCCAGAGCAATCATCCGAACTAACATCTCATCTCAATGAAGAATCCAAACAAAGAAAGGTAGCTGCAGTCCCCAACATAGCAGCCACAGCATACGCCAAAAGACATAAGGCGTAGCTACACCGAAAGTGAACTATTTGTCCTTCGTCATACGATATCTTCATTCATCGTAAACAATAGGAATATCGAAACACGATCCGAATGAAAAACACAGCCCACGGTGTGCACAGAGCACTGAACTCAGTAGCTCCAGCAGCAAGTCGGACTTGGAATATGAGGAAACTGCAACAAGGAACACTTTTCAGACAGAGCCACAACGGTTTCTGCCGCCTATCCGCCATGTTGGCGGAAGTGCAACACAAAACACCATCGTCAAATTAACGTCCTTCTAAGGAAGGACGATAAAGGTGACTTTTTATTCCTTTAGTAGTCATAGGATGAAAGGAAGAAAGAAATAAAGAAAGAAAAAAAGAAAGAAAGAAAGAAAGAAGAAAGAAGGAAAGAAATAAAGAACGAAAGAAAAAAAAGAAAGAAAGAACTATAACTTGCCACGCATGTCGCAAGAATCAACTAAGAAGGTTGTGGTCAAAGTCTTTGTCGGTTCTGATGAGTTCGTTCACCTGACCTGAAGCCATCTTCAGTACTTTTGCCGGTGAGTGGACGGATTCTTCATCCTTGGGAGCGTGTGATGGAGGAGATCTGAATATTATGAAGTTGTCCGTTGTGCGTTGAAGAGTTTCTGTCGACTAATCTCAAACTAAATTTAAAACTTGTCACTTCAGTAACATTGTCAAAGTCTTATGCAGACTACCAAATTTATTGAAGAATTTATGT
Organism: Megaustenia siamemsis; assembly: GCA_032433765.1. Lineage (NCBI taxonomy): Eukaryota > Metazoa > Mollusca > Gastropoda > Stylommatophora > Ariophantidae > Megaustenia > Megaustenia siamemsis. The sequence goes on from JAVIAB010000126.1 coordinate 63,780,953, forward strand.
TGTTTTATAAAGGAATTCTTTACAGATTGTTAATTTTATGCACGATTATATCTAGTTATAGTCTTATACAGACTTATACATTTATTAGAAAGTTAATGTCCGAATGTAGGATATGTCATACACAAACGCTAAATTTATGAAAGAATTGATGCCGTAATGTAAAATATGTCTTATACAGACGCTAAATGTATGAAGGAATAAAGTCATAATGTAGAATATATCTTTTACAGATTGATAAATTTATTAAATTTTTTTTTCCATTCTGGCTGTTGCCTGATTATTTTCTTAATTCTGGCTGTTACCTGATTATTTTCTTAATTCTGGCTGTTACCTGATTATTTTCTTAATTCCGGCTGTTACCTGATCCAGTCCTATAGAACTGGGTGGTCCTCCTCATCGTCCGCCCGTAAGAGGAAATAATATGCGTTGTGTTGGGGTTTGCAGCTAGGCCGTGATATTTGCGCCTTTCGGTCAAGTACATCCGACTTCTGCACACCATTTTTGAGTGCCGTGTTGCCTTCACTCTTCGATCCATGCTCGTTTGGCCAGACTGGATATTCTGTTTCCAGAAGCACCACTGGAAGGTGGAGCAGGGTCTAGATCAGCCGTTGTTTGCCAATCCTAACATCCTTCATAGACTAGATAAAGATATATGGGTCGCCGTTTAAGGGTCGCTACCCACCAGATAATGATAGATGGGTCGCCGTGTAAGGGTCGCTACCCACTAGATAATGATGGATGGGTCGCTGTGGATGGGTCGCTATTCACATTCAGCTCAGTTGCTGGATGGGCGTCCTGGCTCTAATTTATGAGGTCATTTTCTTGCTCCACCTCTCCGTGGTGCCTCCAGTAACAGACTAACCTGTCTAGTCTGGCCAAGCGTGCAGGGATCGAAGAGGAAAGACAACCCGGTACTTAAAAATGTCGTGCTGAAGTCGGATGTGTTGGGCCGAAAGGTGCAAATATAACAGTTATACTGCAAACCACAACACAACGCAGATACGTCCACTTAACGTCCTTTTAAGGGCGGATGACGAAGAGGAATTATACAATCTCAATACTCTATTATTATTATATTATCAATACTCTAGAACACTTTAGTCATCGGGCGAATGCAACCAACCAACCATTTTCTTGATGTGTGAGAGAAGCCAGGAGGCCAGGACTTCCGGTCAATATGGCGGAAAGGCGACAGGAACTGTTGAGGCTTTGTTTGAAAAATGTTCCTTGTTGCAGTTTCCTCATATTCCAAGTCCGGCTTGTTGCAGGAGCTACTGAACTTAGTGCTCTGTGCACACCGTGAGCTGTGTTTTTCATCCGGATCGTGTTTCGATATTCCGATTGCTTACGACGAATGATGATATCGTCTAACGAAGGACAGTTTGGCTGCGTTCACTTTCGGTGCGGTTGCGCCTTATGCCTTTTGGCGTGTGCTGTGGCTGCTATGTTGGGGACTGCAGCTGCCTTTCTTTGTTTAGATCCTTCAGTGCAATGATATATTAATTCGGATGATTCCACTGGCACGAGCGGTTGAGTAATTATGGATTTTAATTCGTTTGCAGTGAAACCAGGGCCTTCGACTAACTATAACTACAAGAGAAGCCAGCAAAAGGCAACGATATGTGTGTGACATATTTATATTGTTACATCATCCAGAGTCATAGCAGTTTGTGATGGAGTCATAGCAGTCTGGGGTGGAGTCAATGCAGTTTGATAAAGGTTTGTGGTAGAGTCATATCAGTTTATTACGGGGTCATCGCAGTTTGTGATGGAGCCATACACGTTGTGGGTGGAGTCATAGCAGTTTGTGATGGAGTCATAGCAATCTGTAAAGGTGTTATAGCAGTTCTGGGTGGAGTCATAACAGTTTGGAATAGAGTCATAGCAATCTGTAGTGGAGTCATAGCAGGTTTGGATGAAATCATAACATTTTGGAATAGAGTTATAGCAGTTTGTGATGGAGTCATAGCAGCCTGCATTAGAGTCATAACAGTTTTGAATGGAGTCATAGCAGTTTGTGATGGAGTCATAGCAGTTTGTGATGGAGAATAGCGGTATGTGATGGAGTCATAGTAGTTTATAATGGAGTCATAGCAGTTTTAGATAGAGTCTTAGCAGTTTGTGATGGAGCCATAGCAACCTGCATTGGAGTCATAACAGTTTTGAATGGAGTCATAGCAGTCTGTAATGAAGTCATAGCAGTTATGAATGGAATCCTAGCAGTATGTGATGGAATAATATAACATGTGTCCAATTTTGAAGCCAAAAACCATAATAGAACCAAAAAATCATATTAGAAAGGACGATAACTATAATGCCACCATGAGTTCTCGTTCCTGTGGAGTAATAATTGTAAGCGCCATCATTTGTGGATGTCTCCTAGGCGTCATCGGTGTGCTCATCATGGGAGTCTCATTCAGAAGGCGGCTCTACAGGATCATCTTCACAGCCTCCATGGTAACCTTCGAGGAAAATTATTATAAATAAATTATTATAAATAAATTATTATAAATAAATTATTATAAATAAATTATTATAAATAAATTATTATAATTTGCAAATAGACATTCGACGTAGCAATGCAGAACAAAATATTAGGACAATTAGTCGTTGTACTTCAGCACTTCAGTATTTCAGCACTTCAGTACTTCAGTACTTCAGCACAAGCAAGTAGTGGCGTGTAACCTACACTCCTACAAGGTAAGGTGACAGTTTTACAAAATAGGAACACAACAAAATACTGGCGCTTCGGCCTACATGCGGCCTTCCTCCGAAAACAATAACACAAACAACGAAATAAAGATAAACTCTACTGCATCTTGGATGAGCGGTGCAGGTAAATAAGGAGAAATAAAAAAAAAAAGGTGGATAAAAGAGGAAATGATTAAATGAAAGAGGGATGTGATACATGTCGGAGGATGAAAATAGATAATATATGACAATTTGTAAGCTAATATGTGTGTGTGTGTGTGTGTGTGTGTGTGTGTGTGTGTGTGTGTGTGTGTGTGGGTGTGTGTGTGTGTAATTAAAGTGAAAGGGAGGGAGGGAGAGAGAGAGGAAGGGAGCGAGAGGGAGTGACTGAGAGCCTTCAATACAAGACAGTCTCTGTTATAACAAAAGAATTAGCTAGTACCAGAATATATACATTCCCATTTTGTGTTGTCAGTGTCAAACATGGTCACTCATAAATAAACATAATTGGGAGCTTGTCACCACAAAGAGGAGATGTTTGAGAAAAGTGATCTGGGTGTACTCAAGATAATGAATCAAGAAAGAAGAGATTGGACATTCAACTAATTCTAGACCACACAGAGAGAGAGGAGATGTTTGAGAAAAGTGATTTGGGTGACCTGAAGAGAATGAATCAAGAAAAAAGAGATTGGACATTCAACTAATTCTAGACCACACAGAGAGAGAGGAGATGTTTGAGAAAAGTGATTTGGGTGACCTGAAGAGAATGAATCAAGAAAGAAGAGATTGGACATTCAACTAATTCTAGACCACACACACAGAGAGAGAGAGAGAGAGAGAGAGAGAGAGAGAGAGAGAGAGAGAGAGAGAGAGATAGAGACAACAGAAGAAATGCTTTGCTCAACAGGAAAGATAGTCAAGAGGTTATAGACAACACAGAACAATGTTTTAAAAAATGAGATGAAAGAAGACCTGGAGGTAGACCCAGAGTAAGATGGACTGACAACATCCGAGAAACGTTACAACAACATCAAGTGACACTGGTTGATGCTGTCAGAATGACAAGAAGACCTGGAGGTAGACCCAGGGTAATACGGACTGACAACATCCGAGAAACGTTACAACAACATCAAGTGACACTGGTTGATGCTGTCAGAATGACAAGAAGACCTGGAGGTAGACCCAGGGTAATACGGACTGACAACATCCGAGAAATGCTACAACAACATCAAGTGACACTGGTTGATGCTGTCAAAATTATAAGAAGACCTGGAGGTAGACCCAGGGTAATACGGACTGACAACAACCGAGAAACGTTACAACAACATCAAGTAACACTGGTTGATGCTGCCAGAATGACAAGAAGACCTGGAGGTAGACCCAGGGTAATACGGACTGACAACATCCGAGAAACGTTACAACAACATCAAGTAACACTGGTTGATGCTGCTAGAATGACAAGAAGACCTGGAGGTAGACCTAGAGTAAGATGGACTGACAACATCCGAGAAACGTTACAACAACATCAAGTAACACTGGTTGATGCTGCTAGAATGACAAGAAGACCTGGAGGTAGACCTAGAGTAAGATGGACTGACAACATCCGAGAAACGTTACAACAACATCAAGTAACACTGGTTGATGCTGCCAGAATGACAAGAAGACCTAGAGGTAGACCCAGAGTAAGATGGACTGACAACATCCGAGAAACGTTACAACAACATCAAGTAACACTGGTTGATGCTGCCAGAATGACAAGAAGACCTGGAGGTAGACCCAGGGTAATACGGACTGACAACATCCGAGAAACGTTACAACAACATCAAGTAACACTGGTTGATGCTGCTAGAATGACAAGAAGACCTGGAGGTAGACCTAGAGTAAGATGGACTGACAACATCCGAGAAACGTTACAACAACATCAAGTAACACTGGTTGATGCTGCTAGAATGACAAGAAGACCTGGAGGTAGACCTAGAGTAAGATGGACTGACAACATCCGAGAAACGTTACAACAACATCAAGTAACACTGGTTGATGCTGCCAGAATGACAAGAAGACCTAGAGGTAGACCCAGAGTAAGATGGACTGACAACATCCGAGAAACGTTACAACAACATCAAGTAACACTGGTTGATGCTGCTAGAATGACAAGAAGACCTGGAGGTAGACCTAGAGTAAGATGGACTGACAACATCCGAGAAACGTTACAACAACATCAAGTAACACTGGTTGATGCTGTCAGAATGACAAGAAGACCTGGAGGTAGACCTAGAGTAAGATGGACTGACAACATCCGAGAAACGTTACAACAACATCAAGTAACACTGGTTGATGCTGTCAGAATGACAAGAAGACCTGGAGGTAGACCTAGAGTAAGATGGACTGACAACATCCGAGAAACGTTACAACAACATCAAGTAACACTGGTTGATGCTGTCAGAATGACAAGAAGACCTGGAGGTAGACCTAGAGTAAGATGGACTGACAACATCCGAGAAACGTTACAACAACATCAAGTAACACTGGTTGATGCTGTCAGAATGACAAGAAGACCTGGAGGTAGACCTAGAGTAAGATGGACTGACAACATCCGAGAAACGTTACAACAACATCAAGTAACACTGGTTGATGCTGCCAGAATGACAAGAACTTGAATTTTGATCTCCCTTGACACCCGAAAAAAAAAGTAAAGAGCCCCCGTCACGCCAAGTGGTGTGTAGGGAATATGGTGTTAGTGACCATAAACTTTACAGACCTTCAGCACATGACTTTTGGGTAATGTGGTCGGTATTACGTCCGTACCGCTTTACTTTCCCAGAAAAAAACATCCGGTACCCATTAAAGGCTGGGTGAACCTGACCCGTCGGTTGTTATCGAACCCTACCTCTTGCCCTTTGTAGTCCAATTCACTAACCACTGAGCTATCGCGGCTCCCCTCGACACCCGAAAGGGCAAAGTAAAAGGAAGTTATGAAGAAGAGAGAGAGAGAGAGAGAGAGAGAGAGAGAGAGAGAGAATTATTCTTGTTTTGATTGTTTACCGATAACTTGAACTAGATACATATTTTTTTTTCTAAAGAGTGTGTCAGTTAAGGTTTTATGTTGTCAAATGACGTCACATCACGGGGCGTGAACATGTGGTTCAGACATATACTTTGTTGAACCATCATATATAGGTCATGTGGGCAACATAACTGGAGCCCTATGTTCATTTCTAGAAAATGCCCGGTATATATTTAAAGCTGGGAGACTATTGGAGCCCTCGATCTGGATCGAACCCCGCCTCTTGTAATGACTAGACTAGTTCACTTCTGCTGTCATACGAAGGTCAGGGTTATCTGTTAAGATAGAGATATCACTATCAGATCTAAAATTATATTCACGCCATCATTTGTCACGTGCTGCTTCCGTTAGGGGAGATAAGTACAAATATAAAATATACAAACTATGAAATACTGTTCTGTTACTTATTTTAGGCTTGCGAAACACGGATCTTAGCAGTAGAATTAGAAAGCCTTTCATCAATGAGCGCCGTCGTATGTTGTTACCATGGAGCGCCATTCCGCTCTGTCTCTTTCTTTAATAGTGTAGGTTGTCATAGGCTGACCTGCCCATCTTTTGATGCTACTCGCCCAGCTAGTCTTGGTCTGCCTCTGCCAATTTTATCTTGTATTTTCCCTTCCAATATTACTTTTAGTAGGCTGTTGTGTCTTTTAACATGCCCCAAAAATTCCATTTGTCTTGTTTGAATTGTGTTTAGTAGTTCTCTTTTCATTTCTAGTTGTTTTAAGACTTCATCGTTTGTTTTCTTTTCCTTACCATCCAATTCTTCCTATTCTTCTATATATCCACGTTTCAAAGTCTTAAACTTTGTCTTCTGTTTTCTTGCCTAATGTCCATGTTTATACACCATATAGGAACGCTGAGAAGATATAACATTTTGATATTCTTAGTTTTAGTCCTGGTGTTATTTGTTTTGATGTTAGTATATTTTTCATGCCATTATAATTACTTTTTGCCATTCCTTTTCTTTGGTTTATTTCAGTTGTACATTTTCCATCACTGGTTATACTATGTCCAAGGTAGTTGTAGTTCTGAACTGTATCCAGGTTTATTCCTTCAACTTTGATATCCAGTTGTGGGTTTTGAGTATTATCTTTGTTAATGATCATAATTTTAGTCTTTGTGATTTTCATATCTAATCCATATTTGTTGCTTATCATGTTTATTTCATTAAATATTTGCTGTAGATCTTTGTAAAATTTTAATGTGATGCCTGTCTTAGACCCGGGAGCCGCGATAGCTCAGTGGTTAGTGAACTGGACTACAAAGGACAAGGGGTAGGGTTCGATCCCAACAGACGGCTTCCGGGTTCACCCAGCCTTAAATGGGTACCGGATTTTTTCTGGGAAAGTAAAGCAGCACGGGCGTAATACCGACCACATTACTCCAAAAATCATGTGCTGAAGGTCTGTAAAATATAGGGTCACTAACACCATATTTCCCTATACGCCACTTGGCGTGACGGGGGTACTTGTCTTTTTTACTTTCTTAGATCCAGGAGATTTAATACTGACGCCATGTTACCAACAAGGAAGTAAAGCAAATTGTTCGAACATAAATTTGTCAACACGGTGGTCTTCCGCACGTTGGCGGTGCCTCCTTGAGTGATAGACCCATGGATGGAATTGGCGAAGTGTTCTGAGGTGAGGTTTTGTTAGTGAAGTGAGCGGAGGTGAGGTTTTGTTAGTGAAGTGAGCGGAGGTGAGGTTTTGTTAGTGAAGTGAGTGGAGGTGAGGTTTTGTTAGTGAAGTGAGTGGAGGTGAGGTTTTGTTAGTGAAGTGAGCGGAGGTGAGGTTTTGTTAGTGAAGTGAGCGGAGGTGAGGTTTTGTTAGTGAAGTGAGCGGAGGTGAGGTTTTGTTAGTGAAGTGAGTGGAGGTGAGGTTTTGTTAGTGAAGTGAGCGGAGGTGAGGTTTTGTTAGTGAAGTGAGCGGAGGTGAGGTTTTGTTAGTGAAGTGAGTGGAGGTGAGGTTTTGTTAGTGAAGTGAGTGGAGGTGAGGTTTTGTTAGTGAAGTGAGTGGAGGTGAGGTTTTGTTAGTGAAGTGAGTGGAGGTGAGGTTTTGTTAGTGAAGTGAGTGGAGGTGAGGTTTTGTTAGTGAAGTGAGTGGAGGTGAGGTTTTGTTAGTGAAGTGAGCGGAGGTGAGGTTTTGTTAGTGAAGTGAGCGGAGGTGAGGTTTTGTTAGTGAAGTGAGTGGAGGTGAGGTTTTGTTAGTGAAGTGAGTGGAGGTGAGGTTTTGTTAGTGAAGTGAGCGGAGGTGAGGTTTTGTTAGTGAAGTGAGTGGAGGTAAGGTTTTATTAGTGAAGTGAGATTAAAGTAAAGTAAAAAGTAAAGTGCCTCGTCAGGCCAAGTGGCGTATAGGGAATATGGTGTTAGTGACCATACATTTTACAGACCTTCCGCATATGATTTTTGGGGTAATGTGGTCGGTATTACGCCCGTGCCGCTTTACTTTATCAGAAAAAAAGCCGGTACCCATTAAAGGCTGGGTGAACCCAGAAGCCGTCGGTTGGGATCGAACCTACCTCTTGTCCTTTGTAGTCCAGTTCACTAACCACTGAGCTATCGCGGCTCCTTGAAGTGAGATGAGGTGAGGTAAACATGTAAAGGTTAAGTCATCATCATCATCATCAAGTACCGGGCCTGCTGGCGTAGGTGATCATGTCTCTCCAGAATTTCGATCTCGACAGCTATTTATCAGTTCTGTTGTTGACCTTCTGCCAAGTCATTCTCTTAAGCTGTCTGTTATTTTTTTCTTTTGCTTCCTCTATCTCTTCGTCCCTCGATTTTTTCAGTTGTTACAATATATTCCAGTTGTTCTCATCTCATTACATGGCCAAAAAATTATGATTGTCTCTTCCTAATATTGGAAATTAGCTCTCGTTTGTTTTGCCCTCTTTCAGAACGTGTTCACTACTCTTCTTAGCTGTCCATGGTATTCTCAATATTCTTCTGTAAATATTCTACAGACTCCAGTGATTTTCTTGTCTGTTGTCCTATTGTCCATGATTCGCATCCATATGTTTAGACTGGCTCTAAATAACATTTAAGAACTCTTTTTCTTGTTTCTATTGTCAAAAATGGATTGCATAGTATCTTCCTCTTTTTTTGGAAAGCTGCTTTTGCCTGAGCCATTCTGCATCTCACCTCTTTTGTACATCTTCCGTCTGAGCTTAACAAAGCTCCCAAATATTTAAATTCATTTACCTGTTTTAATATTGTTCCACTTATCTTTATTTTGCACTGAGGTGATGTCTTTTTCTTTGCTGTTACCATTACCTCTGTCTTTTTGCTATTAAGGCTTAGTCCTTTATATTTGCTTTCCTTCACTATAATGTCCAACATTTCTTGTAACTCATTTTCACTCTTAGCGATTAAGACTGTATCATCAGAATACCTTAGATTATTTATATTACGACCTCCAATTGTTATTCCAGGCATGTCCCTTATGGATCTTTAGAGTTTGTTTTATCTTTATTTTGCTTACAGTAGCTAGATGACGATCGGGTATCACCTGTAGCACATGATGTCCCCTACCGAACGAGTGTTTTCCATGGGAATCCCCCTAAATGTTGTAGTCGTTATTTCTAATGTTGTGGCGACTCATGATTGTACAAAGAAGTTACGACGGTGGTTTTCTGTTGCCTTCCGTCGGTTTGTTCACGGTTGGCTCCGCTAGCCTTTGACTAAAAAGTCTCACCCACAAGGCAGTGGGGTTGTTTTATTTCGGGGTACCCTCCCTTTGCCTTTTACTCTCCCGAGCTTACCTGCAAGGCAGCAGGCAGCCACAGGTTGTACTGTTTACTGCATACAGTAGCAGGTAAAATTACCTGATTTGAAAAAGGTAAAGTACGAGACTTGAATCGGCGTCTTAGCACGCTAGTTTTCACCCATATGTGCTCGATCGACTATCCAGATGCGTTCGGAGACTTCTGGATAGTGTCGCTTCAAGCATCGAAACTCTCGATGCGAGGCGGCATTCCTTACTTTCCCAGAGTAATACCCTGGTGCCCCTTTCCTGTCAGTGGCTGGGTCGACTGCGGGGATAGTTTTATTAAATAAGTGAGCTGAGGTGAGCTATAGTATAAGGTGGTGTGAGGTTACATAAGGTTAGATGAGGTGAGCTATAGTATAAGGTGGTGTGAGGTTACATAAGGTTAGATGAGGTGAGCTATAGTATAAGGTGGTGTGAGGTTAAATAAGGTTAGATGAGGTGAGCTATAGTATAAGGTGGTGTGAGGTTAAATAAGGTTAGATGAGGTGAGCTATAGTATAAGGTGGTGTGAGGTTAAATAAGGTTAGATGAGGTGAGCTATAGTATAAGGTGGTGTGAGGTTACATAAGGTTAGATGAGGTGAGCTATAGTATAAGGTGGTGTGAGGTTAAATAAGGTTAGATGAGGTGAGCTATAGTATAAGGTGGTGTGAGGTTAAATAAGGTTAGATGAGGTGAGCTATAGTATAAGGTGGTGTGAGGTTAAATAAGGTTAGATGAGGTGAGCTATAGTATAAGGTGGTGTGAGGTTAAATAAGGTTAGATGAGGTGAGCTATAGTATAAGGTGGTGTGAGGTTAAATAAGGTTAGATGAGGTGAGCTATAGTATAAGGTGGTGTGAGGTTAAATAAGGTTAGATGAGGTGAGCTATAGTATAAGGTGGTGTGAGGTTAAATAAGGTTAGATGAGGTAAGGTATAGTATAAGGTGGTGTGAGGTTAAATAAGGTTAGATGAGGTGAGCTATAGTATAAGGTGGTGTGAGGTTAAATAAGGTTAGATGAGGTGAGGTGGTTTAAGATTAACTGGGGTGAGGTTTTTTGAGCCTCGGTGATGTGATTTCCTATTGGATTAGATGAAGATGTTTGAGGTTCGGTAATGTAGTGTCATATTAGATTAGGTGAAGATGAAAGATGGAACATAAACCAGTATCAAAGATGATAAACTGAAATCAGATGTACCGGGCCAAAAGACGCATATTTCGCTGTTTGCATAACCTCAACGATACTCATCTACAGCCACTTCAGGGCCGGGTCAATGAAAGGGGAGGTCATCGTAGAGAGAAAGGGGAAGAACTGAATTCTGAGTTCACGCAAAAATTGGAATAGATTTGTAAACTATTGAGCTTTGATAAGATATATAATGACAAGAAAAATAGGCTGGATTTAAATAACATATGGGGAACTGACGAGAATAATATGGTTTGATATCAGAAAGAGGGAGGTAAGAAGATGGAGGAGGGGAGAGTGAGGTAGACGGAGGGGGGGGGGAGAGTGAAAGAGAGGGAAGGAAGGAGAGAGAGAGAGAGTGAGGTAGACGGAGGGGAGAGAGAGTGAAAGAGAGGGAGGGAGAGAGAGGGAAGGAGAGGGGGAGGAAGGAGAGAGAGTGCGGGAGACGGAGTGGGGAGAGGGTGAAAGAGAGGGAGGGAGAGAGAGTGAAGGAGAGGGGAAGGAAGGAGAGAGGAGGAAGGAGAGGGAGGAAGGAGAGAGAGTGCGGGAGACGGAGTGGAGAGAGGGTGAATTTCACCGATGGAGGGAGAGAGAGGGAAGGAGAGGGGAGGAAGGAGAGGGGAGGAAGGAGAGAGTGAGGTAGACTGAGTGGGGAGAGAGTGAAAGAAAGGGAGGGAGAGAGAGTGAAGGAGAGGGGGAGGAAGGAGAGGGGAGGAAGGAGAGAGTGAGAGAGTGAGGTAGACTGAGTGGGGAGAGAGTGAAAGAGAGGGAGGGAGAGAGAGTGAAGGAGAGGGGGAGGAAGGAGAGAGATTGCGGGAGACGGAGGGAAGAGAGGGTGCGTGAAAGAAAAGGAGGGAGGGGGACTGAGGGAGACGGAGGGGAGAGAGGAGGAAAAAGAGAGTGAAAGAGAGGGAGGGAAAGAAGGAGGGAGAGAGAGGGGGAGAAATTGAGGTGGGTGTTTTAGAGGGAGGTAGAGATAGAGTGGAAAGAAGGGGAGGACGAGGGAGGGAGAGGACGAAGAAGGGGAAGCGAGAGGGAGATAGAGGGGAGAGAGGGATGGGGGAGGGGAATAGAGAAATAAGAAATAAAGTGGATACAGGCCGGAAAAAAGGAGATAAAGAGAAAGTGGGGGACAGAGAAAGTGGGGGACAGAGAAAGTGGGGGACAGAGAAAGTGGGGGACAGAGAAAGTGGGGGACAGAGAAAGTGGGGGACAGAGAAAGTGGGGGACAGAGAAAGTGGAGGACAGAGAAAGTGGAGGACAGAGAAAGAGGGGGACAGAGAAAGTGGGGGACAGAGAAAGTGGGGGACAGAGAAAGTGGAGGACAGAGAAAGAGGGTAAAAATAGATTAAATGGATACAGACCAGAGAATGAGAGAGCGAACATAAATAAAGTAGATATAGAGACCAGAGAAAGAAAAAAAACCACCTTATATATATATATATATAACATCATCATCATCACCACCATCATTGAGTGCCGTCTCCGCATCGAAGGTTGGCAACCATGGAGCTCAATTCCACTCTGTCTCTTGCTTTGATGGTGCAGGTTGTCATAGGTTAGTTAACTTGTCCATCTTTTGATGTTACTCGTCCATGTTAGTCTTGATCTGCCTCTGCCTCTTTTACTTTGTATTTTCCCTTCCAATATTACTTTTATTAGGCTGTTGTGTCTTTTAACATACCTAAAAAATTTCATTTGTCTTGTTCTAATTGTGTTTAGTAGTTCTCTTTTCATTTTTAGTTGTTTTAAAACTTCATCGTTTGTTTTCTTTTTTTTTCCATCCAATTCTACCTATTCTTCTATAAATCCACATTTCAAAGGCTTTAATTTACTGCTCTGGTTTCTTGTCTAATGTCCATGTTTCTGCGCCATACATGAATGTTGACAAGATGTAACATTTAACTATTCTTAGTTTTAGCCTTGGTGTTATTATTATTATTATATATATATATATATATATATATATATATATATTTATATATATATATATATATATATATATATATATATATATATATATAATAGTATTTGAAATAATAACAGAAGTAAGGCTGGGTTGCCTTCTATTTCAATTTCTCTTTCTACTGGCCATAGATTAGATTATAGTAATAACTCTGAACAACAGAAATGAAATCCAGTGGTCACTGACCAAGAAACTTGATGATTTAGACTTTGCTGATGACATAGCTCTCCTATCACACAACCACCAACAGATGCAGGATAAACTGAGCATACTTGATGAGAGATCACAACAGCTAGAACTAAAAATAAAAAGAGAAAAGACCAAAATTGTGAGAATTAATGCAGTTGGCAATAACCAAATAACAATAGGAGAAAGACCTCTACTAGACGTACAATCTTACATATATCTGGACAGTAATATAGACAAAGAGACAGGACTAGAGAATGATACCAAAATAAGAATATCAAAAGCAAGAGGAGCATTTGTTGCACTTCAACACGTATGGAAATCCAAAGAAATTAGGTTAGATACAAACATAACAATTTTCTACTCCAATGTTAACTCAGTCATAGTATATGGCTGTTAAACATGGAGAATAAATAAATTACAATCATGAAGATATAGACCTTCATTAGTGGATGCTTGCGCAGAATAGAAGGATGGAAATGGCAGGACAAAAATCACTAACACAGAATTATGGAAATGTACCAGTCAAACACCAGTGGATAAAGAGATACAGCGAAGACGATGGCGCTGGATAGGACACACACTACGGAGCCAACTGAGAGTATTACACACCAGGCCCTTTTTCTCATCCCAGGGGAAAAGACAAAGAGGAAGACATTCTTTGGAGAAGACAGATGGAAGTAGAGATGAAGATGATGGGGACGACATGGACTGATCTTAAAAGAATAGCAAGAAACATAACTGATTGGATAGTTTTTGTTGAAGACCTATGCCCCACAGGGAGCTGAAAGGCAGAAGAGGAAGCATGAACAAACCTGTGATATTGAAAACATAATTAAAGCTCCACAGATTTGTGTGTCCACAGCGGCTAATGGCGAAGAACCAGGTCCTAGTTATAGATGACCGGATGATCCTCTCTCCCAGACAGTTATAGAAAGGTCCACCATTTTCGTTCCTTATCGTGCACCCTTCTGTGGGTCGTAGTGGGACTGCCTGCAACACAGCGGAAACCCAGATCAAATATTTTGTATGTTAGGTCGTCAATAGATCTTCTTCTTTCCTTAAACATCTGACTTTCAGCGTCAAGGGGAGATGTAATTTGCGGTCTTTTGCTCTTCTGTTCGCCTCTGCTGCTGTTATGTTTCCTAGTGCTTCTAATATTCCATCGATCCATCTTTTTCGTGGTCGACCCTTGGGTCTAGTGTTCTCACAACGTTTGTTGAAGGCTGGTTCTGTTATGTTTTGATCTTTCTGCCTTGTCACGTGGCCTAACCATTTTATCTGTTGTTTCTTTATATATTCTATGGCGAGGGCTTTTCCTAGCTTTTTTCTCAGTTCTTCATTCCTGATCTTATCTCTCAGACTGTTTCCTGTCATTCGTCTAACACATTTCATCTCTGTAGAGGCTATTTTTCTCATTGTTCTGGCATTAGTAGCACAACTGTGGGATGAAGATTGTATTGTATAGTGCTCGTTTTGCCTCCAGAGTTATTTCCTTGTTGGACAATAGTGGTGATAACTGTCCAATGATTTGACAAATAAATGAAGGAACAAATTAGGCATGCATCAGTAGAGTGATATTATGATCATCTGGAAGGAAGGAAGGATTGGAAGGAAGGAAGGAAGGAAGGAAGGATTGAAGGAAGGAAGAAAGGATGTAAGGAGAGATGGACTGTAGGATGGAAGGAAAGATGAGAAAAGAAGGAAAGAAACACAGAAAGCAGAAATAAAAAAAGAAAGAAAAAAAGAAAAGAGAAAGATAGAAAGAAAAGAGAGAGATAGAAAGAGGAATAAAGAAAGAAAAATGAAGAAAAAAGAAACAAACAAAGAAACAAACAAAGAAAGATAGAAAGAAAGAAAGAAAAGAACGATAGAAAGAAAAAGAAAGAAAGAAAAGAAAAGAAATAAAAAGAAATGAAGAAAACAGAAAGAATGAAAAGAGAAAGAAAGAGCTAAAGAAATAAAGAAAAGAGAAAGAAAGAAGGAAAATGAAAAAGGAAAAAAGAAAGAAAGAAATGATAAAGAATGAAGGAAGGAAAGAAAGAAAGAACAAAAGAAAGAAAGAAAAGAAAGAAAGAAAGAAAGAAAGAAAGAAAGAAAGAAAGAAAGAAAGAAAGGAAGGAAGGAAAAGAAATAAAGAAAAAAGAAAGAAGGGAAGACAAAAAGAAAGAAAGAAAAAAAAAGAAAAAAGCCTGAAGGAAAGAAAAAATTAAAAGTGAAAGATAGAAAGAGAAAGAAAAAGTGAAAGAAACAAAGAAAAGGAAAGAAAGAACAAAAGAAACAACGAAAAAGAAAGATATAAATAAAAGAGAAAGAAAGAGCGAAAGAAAGAGCAAAAGAAAGAGCGAAAGAAAGAAAGAAAGAAAAATGAAAGAAAACCAGAGAAAGAAAGAAGGAAAAATACAAGAGAAAAAGAAAGAAAGAAATGAGAAAGAAGGAAAGAAAGAGGAACAAAGAAATAAAAAAAAAGAAAGATCAAGAAAGAAAGAAAGAAAGAAAGAAAGAAAGAAAGAAAGAAAGAAAGAAAGGGAAAAAAATAATTGAATAAAAAAAATAGGTAGCGTAAATCTAAATACAATGATATTATCCAAATATACCATCGCTGTGGATTCCGTGACAATGCTAGACCTCCGATAGAAAGTAGAATGCCTGGACTCGTCATGTTAGGCTTAAGAAAGGTAAAGGTAAAGTACGAGACTTGAACCGGCGTCTTAGCACGCGAGTTTACACCCATATGTGCTCGGCCGCCTATCCAGAAATGTTCGGATATTTCTGTATAGTGTCGCCTCAAGCATCGAAACTCAGATGCGAAGCGACATTCCTCACCTTCCCAGGGTAATACCCTGGTACCCATTTCTGCCAACGGCTGGGTCGACCGTGGGGGTATTTTTTTTTTTTTCAAACCACGAGTACAATTCACACTGCTCCCAGCGGGAATCGAACACGGGTTGTCCGAACGTCGGTAGTCCAGTCGGGTGAAGCTTAAGAAAGATCTTTTTTTCACAAAGTGCTTACTTGATTGTTGTTAACCGGAAGAATTGTCACCCTCTGCTCACAGGTCATCGAGGTATTGAACAAGCGAACCTGGGCGTCGTAGTAAATGAGGAGATCGGCGCAGCATTCGTTCACTGGGTATGTGATCTGGTACTGCACCTTAGCGTAGTCTCTGTGAAAGGCTTTGTGGAAAATATAACCGTACCAGCTGAGGAAGATAAGAGGTTATGTTTGTATTCGCCAAACTTATATCTCTAGTGGAGGCGGAGGCGTGCCTCCCAGCACCAGAGCTGGAAGTTGTCAGCGACCCACAGCTGATGGCTTGCAACAGGATCGGTGAACCAAAACCATCCAGACCCTGCTCCACTTCTCCGTGGTGCCTCCAGTAACAGACTAACCTGTCTAGTCTGGCCAAGCGTGCAGGGATCGAAGAGGGAAGACAACCTGGTACTCAAAAATGCGGTGCTGAAGTCGGATGTGTTGGGCCGAAAGGCGCAAATATAACAGTTATACTGCAAACCACAACACAACGCAGACACGTCCACTACGTCATTGTAAGGGCGGATGATGAAGAGGAATATTCTAGTCTACCACGATACTCTAGAATACTTTAGTCATCGGGCGAACGCAACCAACCAACCAACCAACCAACCAACCAACCAACCAACCAACCAACCAACCATCCAACCAACCAACCAACCAACCAACCAACCAACCAACCAACCAAACCAACCAATCAACCAACCAACCAACCAACCAACCAACCAACCAAGCAACCAACCAAGCAACCAACCAAGCAACCAACCAACCAACCATATCTCTAGTGAAATCCCGAGGGATTGAAATTTGCGCGAATATAACTTTTTCCTGTTTTGCACACAGCGGTGTGGTTAGGTGTCCCTCGCCATAAAGGCATATATTTTCCGACTTAGAGGTTAAAAAAAAAAAAGTAAAACGCCAAGTGGCGTATAGGGAATATGGTGTTAGTGACCATAAATTTTACAGACCTTCAGCACGTCTTTAACGTGCGCATAATGTACACGGAACCTCCTGTTTTTCGCCGTTTTCCAATAGGGTTAGGGGGGAGCAGAAGCGGCTGCGACCTGCGGTCGCAATAGCAGGGTCGGCGCACTATCATCTGACCAAGACCTAGCAGTTCTACCTCCTCGTGGTCTCCCCTGGAAACAGTCTGCGTTAAACCAGACTGGCTAACAGAAGCTAGGATCGCCGTGTTCCCTGTAGCGGTGGCTGTTACTGATATAGAGGACCCAGTATTGCAGGACCTCTGGGCTGGACTAGTAGTTTCCCAGCATAGCCTGGGACAGACGAACTCCAACTTCTCCAGTAAGAGCCCGGGATGTCAAAAAAGCCATTACGACCCGCCACATCTTATGAGTCAAAGGGCAACATGCTCGCATCAACTCGTGGCAATCCGCCAACAACAACAACAACCAAGAGGGTTAGACATTGGATCTCACTACCCAGAGACCAGGAGAAGGTAAAGAATCCAAAACATAAAAATCAGATTAGATTTTATTCATCAATTTTTTTAAAAATTTTACACCGCCTGTGGTGGGAGTCGAACACGGTACCTTCTTGTCTTGAGGCCGACATCCTACCTCTAGACTACCCAGCCCCCCATCCTACAGACAGTTATAGACAGATCCACCTCTTTCTCTCGTTCCTTATCGTGCACCCTTCTGGGGTTCGTAGTGGGACGGCCTGCAACACAGCGGAAAACCGGAATCAAATAGTTTTGTATGTTGGTTGTCAATAGATGAAGGAACAAATTAGGCATGCAGCAGCTGAGTTTCATCACTGTCATTATGATCATCTGGAAGGAAAGAAGGAAGGATGTAAGGAAAGATGGAAGGTACGATGGAAGGAAAGGTGAGAAAAGGAGGAAAGAAAAAATAGAAAAAAAGGTAAGAGGTAATTTTTTTTTTTTTTTTTTTTGCGTTCACCAGAATTTGACCTCTGACGTAGTCCCTAGAGACTAGGAACTGAATTTTGCGTGTTGATCCATATTTTCCCCCGGCAGCCATGTGCACAAGGGTCCCTCGTCGCACAGGCAGATAACACGGTCTTTGGAGGTACTCATATTTTTTCCATCAATGAGTAATTGACGTTTCAAGCCTGGCCTCGCTGCTGAGACCATGGGTGGTTGCCACAGAGAGAAATGGTAAATAAAAGTCCCAACAGGTGCAGCCAGGATTTGAACCCACAACCTCTCTGTCTCGAGGCTGGCGTCTTGCCTCGATACCAACCAGTCCCCATAAGAGGTACTGATAGTGGTGGTTATGTTCATTGGTGGCAAGCATAAAGAAGACGGAAAAGTCGGGCCAAAATTTGCAGACATCGAGGCGTGCCCTTACTAGCGACTCAAAGAATCATTATTACGTCAGTAATATGACGTCATTATGATATATAACGTGACGACAATACGACGATAAGGTTGGACATGAAGCAAATGACGAGGAGAATGGTAGGTTGGAATACTTAGTAACAATAGAAAAAATAAAAGGCTGAAGAGATAGCGGTAGACAAAGTGAAAATATGCTGGATGGTTTCTCGGTGTGGCACGGGAAGTGATCAAAGGTGGAATTCTTCTTTACTCGGCGTACAAGATAGAGAGGGAGCCGCGATAGCTCAGTGGTTAGTGAACTGGACTACAAAGGACAAAGGGTAGGGTTCGATTCCAACCGACGGGGTCCGGTTCACCCAGCCTTTAATGGGTACCGGATTTTTTTTCTGGGAAAGTAAAGCGGCACGGGCGTAATACCGACCACATTACCCCAAAAATCATGTGCTGAAGGTATGTACAATTTATGGTCACTAACACCATACTCCCTATACGTCACTAGGCGTGACGGGGGTACTTCACTTTTTTTTTTTTTACTCAAAGTTTCATTTACCCTAGATCATCAAAGTAAAGTTTCATTCACCCTAGATCATCAAAGTAAAGTTTCATTTACCCTAGATCATCAACATTTCATTTACCCTAGATCCTCAATGTTTCATTTAGCTAAGGGTCTTTCTTAATCCATCCATAGTTGCAGACGTCCATCAAATATTTTGTCAGTTAAATCCGGTCATAGTTGCAGACGTCCATCAATTATTTTGTCAGTTAAATCCGGTCATAGTTGCAGACGTCCATCAATTATTTTGTCAGTTAAATCCGGTCATAGTTGCAGATGTCCATCAATTATTTTGTCAGTTAAATCCGGTCATAGTTGCAGACGTCCTTCAATTATTTTGTCAGTTAAATCCGGTCATAGTTCCAGACGTCCATCAATTATTTTGTCAGTTAAATCCGGTCATAGTTGCGGACGTCCATCAATTATTTTGTCAGTTAAATCCGGTCATAGTTGCGGACGTCCATAAATTATTTTGTCAGTTAAATCCGGTCATAGTTCCAGACGTCCATCAATTATTTTGTCAGTTAAATCCGGTCATAGTTGCGGACGTCCATCAATTATTTTGTCAGTTAAATCCGGTCATAGTTGCGGACGTCCATAAATTATTTTGTCAGTTAAATCCGGTCAAAGTTGCGGACGTCCATCAATTATTTTATCAGTTAAATACGGTTATAGTTGCGGACGTCCATCAATTATTTTGTCAGTTAAATCCAGTCCTAGTTGCGGACGTCCATCAATTATTTTGTCAGTTAAATCCGGTTATAGTTGCGGACGTCCATCAATTATTTTATCAGTTAAATCCGGTCATAGTTCCAGACGTCCATCAATTATTTTGTCAGTTAAATCCGGTCATAGTGCGGACGTCCATCAATTATTTTGTCAGTTAAATCCGGTCATAGTTGCGGACGTCCATCAATTATTTTGTCAGTTAAATCCGGTCATAGTTGCGGACGTCCATCAATTATTTTATCAGTTAAATCCGGTTATAGTTGCGGACGTCCATCAATTATTTTGTCAGTTAAATCCAGTCATAGTTGCGGACGTCCATCAATATTTTGTCAGTTAAATCCGGTTATAGTTGCGGACGTCCATCAATTATTTTGTCAGTTAAATCCGGTCATAGTTGCGGACGTCCATCAATTATTTTGTCAGTTAAATCCAGTCATAGTTGCAGACGTCCATCAATTATTTTGTCAGTTAAATCCGGTCATAGTTGCGGACGTCCATCAATTATTTTGTCAGTTAAATCCGGTCATAGTTGCAGACGTCCATCAATTATTTTGTCAGTTAAATCCGGTTATAGTTGCGGACGTCCATCAATTATTTTGTCAGTTAAATCCGGTCATAGTTGCAGACGTCCATCAACTATTTTGTCAGTTAAATCCGGTCATAGTTGCGGACGCCCATCAATTATTTTATCAGTTAAACACGTAACGGTATTTTTTAAGACCTGGAGAGGATTAGTTGTCTGTGGACAGAAGAAGAGAAGCAAAGATTGTGAACAAAACGAGAATTATTTAATGACATGTACACATGTACACATGTACACATGCTTACTTTTCCTGAGTCTCCACATGTCCAGAGACCGAACAAACGTTCTGGGATGATCCTAAAGTCCAGACTCTCTCGGCCTCAGACTTGACCATCATGGCTAGTAACATCAGGAAGGGTAATGCCACTCTTCTATGACGTCTGCAGTCCATCTCTCACAGGTCAAAGGTCAGAAGTCGTTGACGAATCTGTGAAGGTTTTTTTTTTCTCTTTTAATGAAAGGTTATTTGAGAAATGAAATATTAATTATATGAATAATCATGATCGTATGCTTAACATACCATCTTTGCATGTTCTCTCTCTCTCTCTCTCTCTCTCTCTCTCTCTCTCTCTCTCTCAACAGTTATACAGATAATTTCCGTAGATCGCTACCTACACACACTCCTGACGTGAAAAGGAGGAAGAGGGGAGAGGGGAGGGTGGCGCCTCGGCAGCCTAGTTGGGAAAACCCACCAGACTGGACTACCGACGTTTGGACAACCCGTGTTCGATTCCCGCTGGAAGCAGTGAGAGTTGTACTCGTGGTTGGGAAAAAAATACATCCGTGATCGACACAGCCGCTAACAGAAATGGGTACCAGGGTAAAGTATTCTGGGAAGGTGAGGAATGCCGCCTCGCATCGTGAGTTTCGATGCTTAAAGCGACACTATCCAGAAGTTTCCGAGCACATATTGGCGAAAACTCGCGTTCTAAGACGCCGATTCAAGTCACGTACTTGTCATTGACTATTACCTTTACTTCTCTCCCGCTTCTCTGTAGCTGAAACTTGACTAAGGCATCCTGGTAATCTCAACTCTCTCTCTCTCTCTCTATTATCCTTTCGAGCCGAAGACGGCACATAGGGCAGAACCACAATCTCAAAAACAGAAACCTTGCGTGCCAAAATGGCACATATTGCAGAGATCACTGCTTCTAAAATCCATGGTCTGTTTCCATAACAATGCTTTTACAATGACAGCTTGTCAAGCCATCGATCAACCTCCTTAGTCGCCTCTTACGACATGCCTGGAAGGTCACAGTGTCACTATTCTTTACATCCCACATAATGGGCCCCGGTAACACACGGGTAATCTCAACTGGTTCCTGATAAATATTTCTCTGTTTTTTTTTTCCTCCACTTTATCTTGTACCTCTTTCGGGCATCGAGGATAATACAAAGTTCTGGTTATTGCTCTTCTGGCAGCCTCAACAATTGTCGATTGATCTTGCAGCATTTCTCGGACGTTATCAGTCCATCTTACTCTGGGTCTACCACGGACTCTTCTACATCTTCACATTTAATATATATTCTGTATGGCATAGAAAGCGGCGATAGCTCAGTGTTTAGTGAAATGGATTACCAAGGACAAGAGGTAGGGTTCGATCCCAATCGACGGCTTCCTGTTCACCCAGCCTTTAATGGGTACCGGATTTTTTTCTGGAAAAGTAAAGCGGCACGGGCGTAATACCGACCACATTACCCCAAAAATCATGTGCTGAAGGTCTGTAAAATATAGGGTCACTAACACCATATTCCCTATACGCCACTTGGCGTGACGGGTCACTAACACCATATTCCCTATACGCCACTTGGCGTGACGGGTCACTAACACCATATTCCCTATACGCCACTTGGCGTGACGGGGGTACTTGACTTTTACTTATGGCATAGAACCTCTTGGCATTATTTGCAGATGAGCAAACCAATTTTTCTAAATCACTGGATGGATTTTTAATAAAAGCTCATTAAGATGCACATCTCTTTAATTAATCTTTGAGGCCCCGGTGCCTCAGTTGTTCGTCCATTTGTCAGGCTCTAAAGTTCCGACTATCTACTGTCATTTAAGGTTGTTAACATAGGACTGTGTTGTCGGAGGCAAAGTCGCCTCCCAGCAACAGAGAGGAAGTTGTCAGTGACCCTTCCCAGCAGTAGAGCAGGAAGTTGTCAGCGACCCTTCCCAGCAGTAGAGCTGGACGTTGTCAGCGACCCTTCCCAGCAATAGAGCTGGACGTTGTCAGCGACCCTTCCCAGCAACAGAGCTGGACGTTGTCAGCGACCCTTCCCAGCAACAGAGCTGGACGTTGTCAGCGACCCTTCCCAGCAGTAGAGCTGGACGTTGTCAGCGACCCTTCCAAGCAGTAGAGCTGGAGGCTGGAAGTTGTCAGCGACCCTTCCCAGCAGTAGAGCTGGACTTTGTCAGCGACCCACAGCTGTTGGCTTGCAACAGGATCGGTGAACAAGAACCATCCAGACCCTACTCCACCTCTCCGTGGTGCCTGCAGTAACAGACCAACCTGTGTAGTCTGGCCAAGCGAGTAGGGATCGAAGAGAGAAGACAAGCCTGTACTTGAGAATAACATGCTGAAGCCGGGTGTGGTTGGGCCGAAAGGCGCAAATATCACAGTTTGACTACAAACAACAACACAACGCAGGCACGCCCACTTAGCGTCCTCTTAAGGGCGGATAATAAGGAAATGTATTCCTTTAGTCTTCGGGTGAACGGAAGCAAGCAAGCAAGCACTGTGTTGTCAAGGCTCTCACAATTCTAACAGAGAAGTTACGTTCTCCATAAAATCCTGAAAATAGTGTATCACTTATGGATACAAGATGTTTTAAATCAAACATACCCCACTTATTTCTACAGCTGATTGTATACTGGAGCGGTTCCAATTTGTGACAGCAAACAGGATTATCTAACTTCGTTAAGTAACGTTTCAAGAAGACGAAGGAGTGAGGGAATTTACGCTATAATCAAGAGAGCCGCGATAGCTCGCTGGTTAGCGAACTGGACTACAAAGGACAAGAGGTGGGGTTCGATCCTGATCGACGGCTTCCAGGTTCGCCCAGCCTTAAATGGGTACTGGATTTTTTTTTTCTGTGAAAGTAAAGCGGGACGGGCGTAATACCGACCACATTAACCATTATGTGACGGCGGTCTATAAAATGATGGTCACTAAGACTATACCCCGCGTGGCTGGGTACTTTACTTTACTTACGATATAATAAAACAATGCAGTATCACTAAGTAGCAAGCCGCAGAAAGTGTCCATGATAGAAAACACATCATTGATTTGCGACGCCTACCGGCAAAAAGCAGAGCAAGAAAAAAAGAAAAGCTAATTATAATCATTTTCCCACAACAGAGCCACCGACAATACATAAAGAAGACTCTACTCCACCTACTCTAGGTACCTCTGGATACAGACCACTCAGTCTAGCCAGCGAGTGGAGATAGAAGAGGGAAGGCAAAACGGTAATAAAATGAAATGCTAAAATCGGATGTGCTGGGCAGAAAGACTAAATGTTACCTATTTTAAGCAAGGGCAAAACACAATTACACCCACTCCATATCCTTGTAAGGGCAAAATGCAGAGGCGTATTCGTTTGTTGAACGCAGAAGTTGCATTAATGGCGTTTTAATAGATTAAACACTTATGAGAATAAACGTATTAAAATAGATATGTTTGACATTTCCTTTCTACTTTTATTACAAATGTTTTTGTTTTTTTTAAATTTAAATTATATCGTCTAATGCACCATAAAATATATGTGTACATGGTATATTCCTGCAAAGAACAAAAAGTAAAAAAAAAAGTAAAGAACCCCCGTCCCGCTAAGTGGCGTGTACGGAATATGGTGTTAGTGACCATAAATTTTACAGACCTTCGGCACATGATTTTTTGGTTAATGTGGTCGGTATTACGCCCGTGTCGCTTTACTTTTCCACAAAAGATCCGGTATCCATTTAAAGCTGGGTGAACCCGGAAGCAGTCGGTTGGGATCGAACCCGATCTCTTGAAAAGAACAAAGCAACTAAAATATTAGTCACAAACTGTTGTAAGAAGCACATTCAGGTCCCTAAATGATCATTTATAGCTGAAATTGAAGATCATATGCTTCTACTTATAAACGATCATTTCAGGAAGTTATATTTCTTCATTCAAACTCTAAAGTAAATAATCAACAAGTACCATGTCTGCTGACGTAGGTGATCATGTCTTTCCACAACTTTTGATCTCGACAGTTATTTATCATTTCTGTTGTTGACCTTCTGCCAAGCCATTCTCTTAAGCCGTCTGGTATCTTTTCTCTTTGCGTCCCTCTATCTCTTCGTCCCTAGATTTTCCCAGTTGTTACAATATATTCCAGTTGTTCTCTTCTCATTACATGGCCAAACAATATTTATTGTTTCTTCTAATATTGGAAATTAGCTCTCTTTTTGCTTTGGCCCATTTCATAACGTTTTCATTGCTCTTCTTAACTGTCCATTGTATTCTCAATATTCTTCTGTAAAACCACATTTCTACATCCTCCAGTGATTTTCTTGTATGTTGTCCTATTGTCCATATTTCATATCCACATGTTAAGATTGGCTCTATATAACATTTAATAACAACGCTTTTGGTTGTTTCTATATTCTTCATATTTTATGAAAGCTGCTTTTACATCCGCTATCCTGCAACTTACCTCTGTTGTACACCTGCCATCTGAGGTTAAAATTATTCTCAGATATTTAAATGTGATAGTTATTAGGTCTTATAGTCTGTTGTCTGATGTGTGATGGTGATGTGTGATGGTGATGTGTGATGGTGATGTGTGATGTGTGATGTGTGATGGTGATGTGTGATGGTGATGTGTGATGTGTGATGGTGATGTGTGATGTGTGATGTGTGATGGTGATGTGTGATGTGTGATGGTGATGTGTGATGTGTGATGGTGATGTGTGATGTGTGATGTGTGATGGTGATGTGTGATGTGTGATGGTGATGTGTGATGTGTGATGTGTGATGTGTGATGTGTGATGTGTGATGTGTGATGTGTGATGGTGATGGTGATGGTGATGGTCTAATCACCAACTAATTACTACATCAAGCTTTGACAGATGGTGCTCGTAAGCCTGGGAGGGCCGACCATCTAAGGGCAGAATCCCCCTACATAAAAGACAATCTGCTGCCTTGCAGGAAGATTGGGGACAATCAAAGGCTAAGGAAAGCAAACCTGAATAAAATGCTGGCTGAAATCGGATGCACTGGCGCAGAACACAGTGCAACGTTTTAACAAATAATCAATCAGACTGAATCTAACAGACTCTAATTATGATAGAAACTACCGCTGACCGGAAAGGCTTAAAGAAACAGCTGGATATAATACATTGGAATGCGGAGGCATACACCACAAAAAACAAGCTCTAACAATCAGACTAGCAGAGGAGGAGATAGACGTTGCCTGCATCCAGGAAACTCATCTTAATCCTCAGCACAGATTTACAGGATTGTCCCCCAGTACACAGACCTGAGAAGAGCAATGTGGTCCACGCCCACCTCCCTAGAAGACAAAACAATATGGGGCAATCGATTCGCTTAAACAGACAACTGACTTCATGAGAGAGTCTGGAATCCTTCTCTGATTGAGTCTTGATCGCAGATATATATATAAATTAATTTACCAGTTTTAATATTGTTCTACTTGTCTTTATTGTGCATTCGGGTGAAGGTTTTTTAAGAAAAAAAAAATAGATAATTTGTGTTCTGTAATCAGTAAACTACATCATGAGATCGGCGCTCGGGAGCCCTTGACCCGAGCTAACCAGCTCTATTAGTATGGTAAGAAGCTAAAGTAATATACTAACATCAAAACAATAACACCAGGGCTAAAACTAATAATAGCAAAATGTTTCATCTTCTCAATATTCCTGTATGGTGCAGAAACATGGACATTAGACCAGAAAACAGAACAGAAAATTGAGGCCTTTGAAATGTGGATTTATAGAAGAATAGGTAGAATTGGATGGAAAGAAAAGAAAACAAACGAGGAAGTTTTAAAACAACTAAAAATGAAGAAAGAACTATTAAGCACAATTAGAGAAAGATAAATGAAATTTTTTGGTCATGTTAAAAGACACAACAGTCTAATAAAAGTAATATTAGAAAGAAAATACAAGGTAAAAGAGGCAGAGGCAGACCAAGACTAACATGGACGAGTAACATCAAAAGATGGACAAGTCAGCCTATGACAATCTGCACCATCAAAGCAAGAGACAGAGTGGAATGGCGCTCCATGGTAGCCAACCTTCGATGCGGAGACGGCACTCAATGATGATGATGAAGAAGCTAAAGGAAGGGTCGAAACTCTTGTTTGAATGGGTCACTTCTTATATCGGATTATCTCCTCATGCAAAGCTCTCTATAAATAACTTCCAATCATTCTATCGTGTCAGGCTCGCTAAATTATCGACCAGGCGCAAAAATAGTTCGAGGGATACTTGCCTAAATAGGAAAATACAGATATACAATTTATTCCCGAGTTGTGTTAACATGCTATAGTCATGAGTACAAATACGTCTACGACATTGCTAAATATAACTACTTTTTTAGGTTGCTTAGTTGCCCGTGTGCTCTAGCGTTTGTTTCTTGTGGCAAGACGCTGTGTCGAGGAGTACGGGTTCGATACTGCTCCGGCCTGTCTATTGTTTTGTTTTGTTTTCTGTTATTGATTATTTATGATTTTTTGTTCCGAGTGGTGTAAGTATAACTCGTATAAGGGTGTGGCTGCTAGTAATGGTTTTCGTGACATCCGGAACGTTTGACCAATCGACCAAGTGACTAGCGAACCGACTGACAAAACGTTGAACAGACTATCTGATTATCTTACTAAATCTAACTAACCGACTGACTATTCGACTAATTATTTAACTAACCGACTGACTACACGACTAATTATTTAACTAACCGACTTATTATACGACTAATTATTTAACTAACCGATTTATTACACGACTAATTATTTAACTAACCGATTTATTACACGACTAATTATTTAACTAACCGACTGACTACACGACTAATTATTTAACTAACCGACTTATTCATCATCATCATGTGCCATACCGGTTGGCGTAGGCGATCATGTCCCTCCACAATCTTCTATCTACAGTGCATCGTAACAGTTCTGTTGTTGACTGTTTTCTATGCCATGACACCAAGCTATTCAGTATTTTCTCTCTTTGTCGTCCGCGATCTCTCTTTCCTTTTATTTTGCCAGTTGTAACCAAGTATTCCAACTTTCCTCTTCTCATGATGTGCCCGAAAAATATTGATTGCTTCTTTCTGATGTTTTTTAAGAGCTCCCTTTTTGTGTTGGCCTCTTTGAGAACTTTCTCATTGGTCTTTTTATCTGTCCAGGGAACTTTCAACATTCTTCTGAGAAATCCCATCTCTATGGCCTCTAATCGTCTTTTCATTAGTTTGTCTGCTGTCCATGATTCGCTTCAATAGGTCAGAATTGGTTCTATATAGCACCGATGAACTCTCTTTCTCATTTTTATTGATATAGATTTGTTGCATCAGATATTTTTCATTTTCTGAAATGCTATTTTGGCCTGAGCTATTCTGTTTTTTATTTCTGTGGTGCATCTCCCATCTGATGTTATTACTGTGCCCAAGTATTTGAAACGTTGCACTTGTTTCAGATTTGTCTCGTTTATTTTTATGCTGCATGATGGTGGTGATTGTTTCTTCGATATAACCATTACTTCTGTTTTCTTACTATTCAGACTGAGACCTTTCTTGTTGCTTTCTTTTACTATTATGTCTATCATTTCTTGTAGTTCGTTCTCTGTCTAACCGACTTATTACACGACTAATTGTTTGTCTAACAAACTGATTACACGACTAATTGTTCAACTAACAAACTGATTACACGACTAATTGTTCGTCTAACAAACTGATTACACGACTAATTGTTCGACTAACGGACTAATTACCTAAATATTTAGTTGCCTAATTACCTATTTAACTGACTAATTACCAAATTATCTAACTACTTAGCTGACTAATTACCTAACTATTTAGCGCACAGACTGGTTTACCTATGGGTATTCAAATAGGGTGTAAGTTAGCACCAACTACTTTTCTTGTTTCTAGTTTATTTCTTGTTTCTTTTCCCCCCACGGATTGTAGACTTTACCATTTCCCAAGAATGGTATTTGGGCGTTACCATTTCCCAAGATTGGACTGTAGAATGACCATTTCAGCGTCCGTGCACGTTAAAAAACCCGAATGCCGTGTCAAAGGTTAAGGTTGGCCTACTCTGTTTTCAACAGACCGGAAGTAAACGTGTTGTTCAGCGCGTGGTCGCCATCACAAATTGTTCCAAAATTGGTTACCATCGGCCAAGCGTATTTACTGGCTATTTTATTGATTTTTATTTACGAATATGTGCAACATGTTATTCTATTCTATTCTATTCTATTCTATTCTATTCTATTCTATTCTATTCTATTCTATTCTAGTCTATTCTATTCTATTAATAGAATCAGTTTAATTTCTTCTTCTGCTGCTATTATAGCTCACTCAGACTAGGACTCCTGACTCTTTTATGAAGGCAGCTTTCTGTTTCAGTGATTGGGTTTCCCCGTGGAGTTCCTCTTCCAGGGTGGTGGGTGTGGACTACATTGCCTTCCTCAGGTCTGCGTACTTGGGGCAATCCTGTAGAAAGTTTAATTACAATCGGGGCATCCCTTTTTTCCGCCCCCACCGCTCGCCCCAGCATTTCTCGAAGCGTATACAGATTTACTAATATTGTAAAGTGTTGATTATAGATACAGATTTACTAATATTGTAAAGTGTTGATTATAGATGCAGATTTACTAATATTGTAAAGTGTTGATTATAGATACAGATTTACTAATATTGTAAAGTGTTGATTATAGATGCAGATTTACTAATATTGTAAAGTGTTGATTATAGATACAGATTTACTAATATTGTAAAGTGTTGATTATAGATGCAGATTTACTAATATTGTAAAGTGTTGATTATAAATACAGATTTACTAATATTGTAAAGTGTTGATTATAGATACAGATTTACTAATATTGTAAAGTGTTAATTATAGATACAGATTTACTAATATTGTAAAGTGTTGATTATAGATGCAGATTTACTAATATTGTAAAGTGTTGATTATAGATGCAGATTTACTAATATTGTAAAGTGTTGATTATAGATACAGATTTACTAATATTGTAAAGTGTTGATTATAGATACAGATTTACTAATATTGTAAAGTGTTAATTATAGATACAGATTTACTAATATTGTAAAGTGTTGATTATAGATAAAGATTTACTAATATTGTAAAGTGTTGATTATAGATGCAGATTTACTAATCTTGTAAAGTGTTGATTATAGATGCAGATTTACTAATCTTGTAAAGTGTTGATTATAGATGCAGATTTACTAATATTGTAAAGTGTTGATTATAGATGCAGATTTACTAATATTGTAAAGTGTTGATTATAGATACAGATTTACTAATATTGTAAAGTGTTGATTATAGATAAAGATTTAAATATTGTAAAGTGTTGATTATAGATACAGTAAAGTGTTGACTAATATTGTAAAGTGTTGATTATAGATGCAGATTTACTAATATTGTAAAGTGTTGATTATAGATACATATTTACTAATATTGTAAAGTGTTGATTATAGATAAAGATTTACTAATATTGTAAAGTGTTGATTATAGATGCAGATTTACTAATCTTGTGAAGTGTTGATTATAGATGCAGATTTACTATTCTTGTAAAGTGTTGATTATAGATACAGATTTACTAATCTTGTAAAGTGTTGATTATAGATACTTCTGGTTTTCCCCACTAAGCACTCCGGATTGACCAGATCCCTTTACCACCTTGCGATGTCCTCTTTGTCCAGAGTAAGGCAACAGGTAGAGCCAGAGCTACCAGCGAGCTTATCGGTTCTTTCATTGCCATGCACACCGACGTGCCCTGAGCAGTACGACCCAGGTTAACGCGCTCACAAGTTCAATTTACCAAATAAAAGCAGAATCACAAACACTGTATGTACTTTACTACTCCTTTTGTAAATGTACGTTACATCCCCTATAGAAAAATATATTAATTTCCTGGGCCGTAAAATTTGCCATACGCTCCCGGCATGCCACGCGAACCCCAACTTCACTCATAAATGATGCAATATTTGTCGGATTAATATTAAATTCATGTTAGGTTTAAAATCAGTTACCACCAAAAACATTCTATAATCCTATCAACTTACATGGCAAGCCAGCAAAAAGATGTCAAGCAGTGTGGTGAGTTCTGGTAATGACAAATAAAGTAGCTAACTCTTTATAAATTGCCTTAACAGGGCAGTAAATCTCATACAAAAGTTGCTGCAGTTATAATAATTTGAGAAGCTGGCTATCATTATATTCATTATACATTTTTAGGCCAGAGGTTCTCATAATGGAATACGTCGCCCAAATGTTTGCTCGCAGGACTGATACATTAACGATCGGATCACAAAGGGAGCTGTGATTTTAATCATTTTCATTTTTATTAAATTATTGTATACGAGATAACTGTTGAGGGTAACATGATGTGGCTTTACAGAAGAATGTTGAGAACCCCGCCGACAACTACAAAAGAGATAATAATTGGTGAACTTCTAAATGCTAGAGCGGGAGTAAATCTGCTGCCAACACAATGAGGGGACAATCACCACTTTGGGGGCCATGGAATGAGATGGGCGCAGCTGGAATATATTGGGACAACTGGGAAAATTGAGGAGAGAAGAGAAATAGATTGAAACAAAGAAACAGTTTCCTGTTAGCTCAAGAGAATTGTTTTGTACGAAGGCAATAACATATAAACACATGTAGATGCAGAAAGTTGTGAAGAAACATGATCGTCTGCTCCAGCAGGGCACGGTGCTTGATGATGATGATTGCGTCCATACATTATTGATTTTCTTAATCGACAGATGCAAATCAGTAAAACCAGGCTCCGGTTCTTAATTCACTCAAAAGATGGTGTAAAGTTCACTCAAATATGGTGTAAAGTTTAATCAAAATATGGTGTAAAGTTTAATCAAAATATGGTGTAAAGTTCACTCAAAATATGGTGTAAAGTTTAATCAAAATATGGTGTAAAGTTCACTCAAAATATGGTGTAAAGTTCACTCAAAATATGGTGTAAAGTTTAATCAAAATATGGTGTAAAGTTCATTCAAAATATGGTGTAAAGTTCACTCAAAATATGGTGTAAAGTTTAATCAAAAGATGGTGTAAAGTTCACTCAAAATATGGTGTAAAGTTCACTCAAAATATGGTGTAAAGTTCACTCAAAATATGGTGTAAAGTTTAATCAAAATATGGTGTAAAGTTTAATCAAAAGATGATGTAAAGTTCACTCAAAAGATGGTGTAAAGTTTAATCAAAAGATGATGTAAAGTTCACTCAAAAGATGATGTAAAGTTCAATCAAAATATGGTGTAAAGTTTAATCAAAGATGGTGTAAAGTTCACTCAAAAGATGGTGTAAAGTTCACTCAAAAGATGGTAAAGTTCACTCAAAATATGGTGTAAAGTTTAATCAAAAGATGATGTAAAGTTCACTCAAAAGATGGTGTAACGTTCACTCAAAAAATGATGTAAAGTTCAATCAAAAGATGGTGTAAAGTTCACTCAAAAGATTATCTAAAGTTCACTCAAAAGATGATGTAAAGTTCACTCAAAAGATGGTGTAAAGTTCACTCAAAATATGGTGTAAAGTTTAATCAAAAGATGATGTAAAGTTCACTTAAAATATGATGTAAAGTTCAATCAAAAGATGATGTAAAGTTCAATCAAAAGATGATGTAAAGTTCACTCAAAAGATGATGTAAAGTTCACTCAAAAGATGATGTAAAGTTCTCTCAAAAGATGGTGTAAAGTTCACTCAAATATGGTGTAAAGTTTAATCAAAAGATGATGTAAAGTTCACTCAAAAGATGATGTAAAGTTCAATCAAAAGATGATGTAAAGTATTGAACTATTGGTTTCAGAAGTTTGCTAGTTACACACACGTTTTATACAACCTATTAACATAATATATCCTGGAATATAACCTTGGCTTCACACTGCCTTCGTATCCTCCGACATGTTGGGACACCACTGACAGATTTCGTCAACTTGCTCCATCTCTCTCTATCTTTATACATTCTTTGGGCCCTGCAAAGTCGAGGTCTGTCCATTCTGTGATGCTAACTTCACATCGCTTTCTCTGTCTATAGTTTTTCATCCTTCACATTTCCTTGAAGAATTACATTTGCCAGGTCAGCAGATCAAGATACGTGGCCGAACCATTTAATTTTTACGCTTCTTCAAGCTGATCTCGCATCAATAGGTCACATATCCTTTGTGAACACTGCAATCACCACAACCCGTCTGAAAGAATCTCTGTCTCTAGCCAGAACTTCCACAGAACATTGCATTCACCGCAGCCCGTCTGAAAGAATCTCTGTCTCTAGCCAGAACTTCCACAGAACATTGCATTCACCGCAGCCCGTCTGAAAGAATCTCTGTCTCTAGCCAGAACTTCCACAGAACATTGCATTCACCACAGCCCGTCTGAAAGAATCTCTGTCTCTAGCCAGATCTTCCACAGAACATTGCATTCACCGCAGCCCGTCTGAAAGAACTTCTGTCTCTAGCCAGATCTTCCACAGAACATTGCATTCACCAATGCCCGTCTGAAAGAATCTCTGTCTCTAGCCAGATCTTCCACAGAACATTGCATTCACCAATGCCCATCTGAAAGAATCTCTGTCTCTAGCCAGATCTTCCACAGAACATTGCATTCACCGCAGCCCGTCTGAAAGAATCTCTGTCCCTAGCCAGATCTTCTACAGAACGTTGCTTTCACCAAAGCCCGTCTGAAAGAATCTCTGTCTCTAGCCAGATCTTCCACAGAACATTGCATTCACCAATGCCCGTCTGAAAGAATCTCTGTCTCTAGCCAGATCTTCCACAGAACATTGCATTCACCACGGCCAGTCTGAAAGAATCTCTGTCTCTAGCCAGATCTTCCACAGAACATTGCATTCACCACGGCCCGTCTGAAAGAATCTCTGTCTCTAGCCAGATCTTCCACAGAACATTGCATTCACCAATGCCCGTCTGAAAGAATCTATGTCTCTAGCCAGATCTTCCACAGAACATTGCATTCACCACGGCCAGTCTGAAAGAATCTCTGTCTCTAGCCAGAACTTCCACAGAACATTGCATTCACCACAGCCCGTCTGAAATAATCTCTGTCTCTAGCCAGATCTTCCACAGTACATTGCATTCACCACGGCCAGTCTGAAAGAATCTCTGTCTCTAGCCAGAACTTCCACAGAACATTGCATTCACCGCAGCCCGTCTGAAATAATCTCTGTCTCTAGCCAGATCTTCCACAGAACATTGCATTCACCAATGCCCGTCTGAAAGAATCTCTGTCTCTAGCCAGATCTTCCACAGAACATTGCATTCACCACAGCCCGTCTGAAAGAATCTCTGTCTCTAGCCAAATCTTCCACAGAACATTGCATTCACCAATGCCCGTCTGAAAGAATCTATGTCTCTAGCCAGATCTTCCACAGAACATTGCATTCACCACGGCCAGTCTGAAAGAATCTCTGTCTCTAGCCAGATCTTCCACAGAACATTGCATTCACCACAGCCCGTCTAAAGAATCTGTCTCTAGCCAGATCTTCCACAGAACATTACATTCACCACAGCCCGTCTAAAGAATCTGTCTCTAGCCAGATCTCCCACTTCTTCTGTTATCGTGTTCAAGGTCTCGTTGATGTCTTCAAACCACCTTCTTCTTGGTCTGCACATGATGCGCCGCCCGGGGACCATGCTTTCCATTATTGTTCTTTCCAGCCCTTTGTTTATTTTACCGTGACCATAGTATGCTAAATCCATTTTTGACAATAGAAACTAGAAAAAAGAGTTCTTAAATGTTATGTAGAGTCAGTCTTAACATATGGATGTGAATCATGGACAATAGGACAACAAACAAGAAAATCACTGGAGTCTGTAGAAAATGTGGTTTTACAGAAGAATGTTGAGAATACCATGGACAGCTAAGAAGAGTAATGAAAACGTTTTGAAAGGAGCCAAAGCAAAAAGAGAGCTAATTTCCAATATTAGGAAGAAACAATCATCATTGTTTGGTCATGTAATGAGAAGGGAACAACTGGAATATATTGTGACAACGGGGAAAATTGAGGGACGAAGAGAGAAGAAAGCAAAGAGAAAAGTTACCAGACAGCTTAAGAGAAAGGCTTGGCAGGTCAACAACAGAATGATAAATAACTGTCGTGATCGAAAGTTGTGGAGAGACATGATCACCTACACCAGCAGGCCCAGTACTTGATGATGATGATGAACTACAGACACTAACAAACTTAACTATTATCATATTTGTCATTCTATTCTATTCTATTCTATTCTATTCTATTCTATTCTATTCTATTCTATTCTATTCTATTATGTTGCTTGCTTGCTCTCGCTCGATGACCAAAGGAACACACCACTTCATCATCCGCCCTTAAAAGGACTTTAAGTGGGCGTGCCTGCTTTAGGTTGTGGTTTGCAGTATAACTGTGATGTTTGCGGCTTTCGGCCCAGTACATCCGATTTCAGCACGATATGTTTGAGTACCGGGTTGTCTTCCCTCTTCGATCCCTACTCTCTTGGCCAGACTAGACAGGTTAGTCTGTTACTAGAGGCAGCGAAGAGAGGTGGAGTAGGATCTGGATGGTTCTGGTTCACCGACTCTGCTTCTGTGAGACGTGCCTTCGCCACCACCTTTTCTGTTCTATTCTATTCATGAAACCAGTTTCATTTCAGTCAGACATTCTTCACATCCCCTCCACCATCAGGCATTCTTCACATCCGCTCCACCATCAGGCATTCATCACATCCGCTCCACCATCAGGCATTCTTCACATCCGCTCAACCATCAGGCATTCATCACATCCGCTCCACCATCAGGCATTCATCACATCCGCTCCACCATGAGACATTCTTCACATCCGCTCCACCATCAGGCATTCTTCACATCCGCTCCACCATCAGGCATTCTTCACATCCGCTCCACCATCAGGCATTTTTCACATCAGCTACACCACTTGTCACGGAACTTCTCAAAGCACGCATCGGTAAATTCTGTTGACAAGGTCGCTCTGTGCACACCCTAGTGATCTGCACAGACGACGATTCCAAACCTTTGTCATTAATTTCCCCTAAAGTGAGTGTCAAACAACCGTTTCCACAGACAAATCAAAACAACTATTTCTAAATAAAATACCCACTGTTTAGCTGTACTTAAAGCAAATACCAAATACTCTCTCTCTCTCTCTCTCTCTCTCTCTCTCTCTCTCTCTCTCTCTCTCTCTGCGATCAAGACTCAATCAGAGTATAATTCCAGCCTCTCACATGAAGACAGCTGTCTGTTTAAGTGAATTGATCGACCCTACAGACAGAACATCATAATTAGAGTCTGTTAGATCCACCCTGGCTGATTACTTGTTAAAACGTTGCACTGTGTTTTGCGCCAGTGGCCCAGTGCATACGATTTCAGCCAGCATTTTATTCAGGTTTGCTTTCCTTAGCCTTTGATTGTCCCAATCTTCCTGCAAGGCAGCAGATTGTCTTTTCTGTAGGGGGATTCTGCCCTTAGATAGTCGGCCCTCCCAGGTTTACGAGCACCATCTGCCCGAGTCACTAGAGGTGACTAACACAGACATGCACACACAAAGATATGAGATGTGACTAACACTGACATGCACACAGCGATACGAGGCATGGCTAACACTGACACATACACACACACAAACAAAGCTATAAGATTTGAATAACACAGACACACTCTAAAATATGAGTTATGACTAACACAGTCATGCACACACAAAGATATGACAAATGATTAACATAAACATGCACTTACAAAGATAGGAGATGTGACTAACATAGACATGTCTAAAATATGAGATATGACTAGCACAGATACACACACAAAGATATGAGATATGACTAGACACAAACACACAAAGATTTGAGACATGACTAACATAGATAGACACACATTAAGATATGAGATGTGACTAGCATGGACATACACAAATATATGAGACATGACTAACATAGACATGCACACACAAAGGTATGAGATGTGACTAACATAGACATAACACAAAGATATGAGATATGACTAACATAGACATGCACACAAATATATGAGATATGACTAACACAGACATACACGCACAAAGATATGACACATGACTAACACAGACACACACAAAGATATGAGACATGACTAACACGGACACACACAGAGATGTGAGATATGACTAACATGACACACACTAAGATATGAGCCATGGCTAGCACAGAAACACATTAAGATATGAACCATGGCTAGCACTGAAATACACCAAGATATGAACCATGGCCAGCACAGACACACACCAAGATATGAACCTTGGCCAGCACATACACCCACAAGATATGAGCCATGGCTAGCACGGAAATACACCAAGATATGAATCATGGCCAGCACAGACACACACACCAAGATATGAACCTTAGCCAGCACATACACCAACTAAGATATTAACCTTGGCGAGTACATACACCCACTAAGATAGAACCTTGGCGAGTACATACACCCACTAAGATATTAACCTTGGCCAGCACACACACCCACTAAGATATGCGCCTTAGCCAGCACATACACCCACTAAGATATGAACCTTAGCCAGCACATACACCCACTAAGATATGAACCTTGGCCAGCACATACACCCACTAAGATATGAACCTTAGCCAGCACATACACCCACTAAGATATGAACCTTGGCCAGCACATACACCCACTAAGATATGAACCTTAGCCAGCACATACAGCCACTAAGATATGAACCTTAGCCAGCACATACACCCACTAAGATATGCACCTTAGCCAGCACATACAGCCACTAAGATATGAACCTTAGCCAGCACATACACCCACTAAGATATGCACCTTAGCCAGCACATACAACCACTAAGATATGAACCTTAGCCAGCACATACACCCACTAAGATATGCACCTTAGCCAGCACATACAACCACTAAGATATGAACCTTAGCCAGCACATACACCACTAAGATATGAACCTTAGCCAGCACATACACCCACTAAGATATGAACCTTGGCCAGCACATACACCTACTAAGATATGAACCTTAGCCAGCACATACACCCACTAAGATATGAACCTTGGCCAGCACATACACCTACTAAGATATGCACCTTAGCCAGCACATACACCCACTAAGATATGAACCTTGGCCAGCACATACACCCACTAAGATATGAACCTTAGCCAACACATACACCCACTAAGATATGAACCTTAGCCAGCACATACACCCACTAAGATATGAACCTTAGCCAGCACATACACCCACTAATATATGCACCTTAGCCAGCACATACACCACTAAGATATGAACCTTAGCCAGCACATACACCCACTAAGACATGAACCTTAGCCAGCACATACACCCACTAAGATATGAACCTGGCCAGCACATACACCTACTAAGATATGCACCTTAGCCAGCACATACAGCCACAAGCCAGCACATACACCCACTAGATATGAACCTTGGCCAGCTCATACACCTACTAAGATATGCACCTTAGCCAGCACATACAGCCACTAAGATATGAACTTAGCCAGCACATACAGCCACTAAGATATGAACCTTAGCCAGCACATACACCCACTAAGATATGACCTTAGCCAACACATACACCCACTAAGATATGAACCTTAGCCAGCACATACACCCACTAAGATATGAACCTTAGCCAGCACATACACCCACTAATATATGCACCTTAGCCAGCACATACACCCACTAATATATGCACCTTAGCCAGCACATACACCAACTAAGATATGAACCTTAGCCAGCACATACACCCACTAAGACATGAACCTTAGCCAACACACATACACCCACTAAGATATGAACCTTAGCCAGCACATACACCCACTAAGATATGAACCTTAGCCAGCACATACACCCACTAAGATATGCACCTTAGCCAGCACATACACCTACTAAGATATGAACCTTAGCCAGCACATACACCCACTAAGATATGAACTTGGCCAGCACATACACCACTAAGATATGAACCTTAGCCAGCACATACACCCACTAAGATATGAACCTTAGCCAGCACATACACCCACTAAGATATGAACCTTAGCCAGCACATACACCCACTAAGATATGAACCTTGGCCAGCACATACACCCACTAAGATATGAACCTTAGCCAGCACATACACCCACTAAGATATGAACCTTAGCCAGCACATACACCCACTAAGATATGAACCATGTAAAGTAAATACAAAATAAATGTTAACATTTGAGTACCACTGAGTTTCCTCTATTTACTACGCCGTGAACTTCCGTTATTTTAAAATATCATCATCATCATCATCTTCATCATCACCATGTACTATAGCGGTTGGCGTAGGTGACCATGTCCACAATCTTCTGTCCACTGTGCATCGTTTCAGTTCTGTTGATGACTGTTTACCATGCCATGACATCAAGCCATATCTAGTAGTTTCGCTCTTTGTCGTCCGCGATATCTCTTTCCGTGTATTTTTTGTCAGTTGTAACCAAGTATTCCAACTTTCCTCTTCTCATGATGTACTCGGAAAATGTTGATTGTTTTTTTTTCTCATATTTTTTAGGAGTTCCTTTTTTTTTTTTTTTGGTATTGACCTCTTTGAGAATTTCCTCCTTGGTATTTTATCTGTCCAGGGAAATTTCAACATTCTTCTGAGAAATCAAATCTCTGTGACCTCTATTCGTCTTTTTATTTGTTTGCCTACTGTCCATGATTCACTCCCACGGATCGGAATTGGTTTTATATAGCACCGATTAACTCTCTTTCACACTTCTATTAACATGGACTTGTTGCATAAGACGTTTTCTTATTTTCTGAAGTTCTATTTTGTCTTGAACTATTATGCTTTTTTCTTTCTGTGGTGCATCTTCCATCTCATGTTATTATTGTGCCCAAGTATTTGACGCGTTGCACTTGTTTCAGATTTGTCCTGTTTATTTTTATGCTGCATGATGATGATGATGATGATTTTTTTAAACATCACAGTTCAAATAAAAATTCAGACAAGAACATCTCGTAGCAACTGCACTGGGCGTGTGGTGCTTTATTCTCAAGACCTATATAAACCCCAGACAAATCCCATAATTTAGGTAAAAACATCCCTGTTTATTATTATCATTTTTTTAAGTAAACGATTAGTGAAGCGTAGAACATAAAATATGATACGCCTTCAATGCCAACAATGTGGGGTACGCCTATGATCACAAACAATGTGTCACAGAATTTATTCTCAGCACTTTTGCCCTTTTCTCCACCGCTATAGGCCACGATCACATTTCCTTTGATGTGTGATATCTAATTGTCTTTATTTGGCCCGTGGTTTGTATCATAATTATCATCGCTGTTATCTTTACAGCGGCAGATGACAGAGAAACATAAATAGAAGATTGTTTCCCTCCCAAAATGCTTGATAATTTGTCCTATCTATCTATCTATCTATCTATCTATCTATCTATCTATCTATCTATCTATCTATCTATCTATCTATCTATCTATCTATCTATCTATCTATCTATCTATCTATCTATCTATCTATCTATCTATCTATCTACTGTCTGCCTGCCAGCCAGCCTGCACGCCAGTCTTTCTGTTTGTCTGTCTGTTTGTCTGCCTGTCTGTCTGTTTGTCTGTCTGTTTGTCTGTCTGTTTGTCTATCTGTCTGTCTGTCTGTCTGTCTATCCGTTTATCTGTCTGTCTGTCTGTTTGTCTGTCTGTCTGTTTGTCTGTCTGTTTGTCTGTCTGTTTGTCTGTCTGTTTGTCTATCTGTCTGTCTGTCTGTTTGTTTGTCTGTTTGTTTGTCTGTCCGTTTGTTTGTCTGTCTGTTTGTCTGTCTGTCTGTTTGTCTATCTGTCTGTCTGTTTATCTGTCTGTTTGTCTGTCTGTCTGTCTGTTTGTCTGTCTGTTTGTCTATCTGTCTGTCTGTCTGTCTGTTTGTCTGTCTGTTTGTCTATCTGTCTGTCTGTCTGTTTGTCTGTCTGTCTGTCTGTCTGTCTGTCTGTCTGTCTGTCTGTCTGTCTGTCTATCTTGACAATCAGTTCCTGTGTCATTGACTCTTCTACCTTCCTTGATGACATATAGAATATGGTATAGAATATGATATAGAATATGATATAGAATATGATATAGAATATGATATAGAATATGATATAGAATATGATATAGAATATGATATAGAATATGATATAGAATATGATATAGAATATAAACCATCAAAATTCACTGCTTTTCCTTTCCATACAGCAACCGTATAATGATACAGAAAATGCCCGGCTGGCTAAATCTTTAACTTCTGGTGGCTCCCAACCAGAAAAACGCGGGTTCGAATCCCGATAGAGTCAAAGATTTTGTTTCTTTCGGGGGTGAAATAACAACTCAGACTCCAACGTCTGGTGGCGACTGCACTGGTCAAGCGACCTTTATTATCCGGTCGTCTCCGCGGCAGACCTCAGAGATGGAAAAATGCTGTAAGTATTTGTATATCATCTTAAATGCTATGTAGAGCCAGTCTTAACATGGATGTGAATCATGGACAATAGGACAATATACAAGAAAATCAAAACAGAGGAGTCTGTAGAAATGTGGTTTACAGAAGAATGTTGAGAATACCATGGACAGCTAAGAAGAGTAGTAAAAATGTCCTGAAAGAGGCCAAAGCAAAAAGAAAGCTAATTTCCAATATTAGGAAGAAACAATCATCATTTTTTGGCCATGTAATGAGAAGGGAACAGCTGGAATATATTGTAACAACTGGGAAAATTGAGGGACAAAGAGATAGAGGGAAGCAAAGACAAACAATACCAGATAGCGTAAGAGAATAGCTTGATAGAAGGTCAACAACAGAAATGACAAATAACTGTCGTGATCGAAAGTTGTGGTGAGACATGACCACCTACGCCAGCAGGCCCGTACTTGATGATGATGATGATTCGTGTAACTGCTTATTTGGGTCAAGGCCAAGAAATGCATCAAAATACGAGGCTGCAGTGAAACTAAATATGAGGAGAAAGGAAAAAATATAGGAAAGGAAAAAAAAAAACCAGTATGCTTAAAGCTTCACGTAACAGGTGGACAATACAAACCAGAACGACGTTTCGGTGCAATAGGCCTTCAACCTTCAAATTATTATATTTTTTTCTTATTTAAAAAAAAAAATTTAATACATATTTGTATGTGTGTTGTATGTTTGTTCCAATTGAAGGCCTATTTCTCTGAAACATCGTTCTAGTTTTGTGTTGTCCACTTTGTTACGTGAAGCTTTAACAATACCGTTTTTTGTGTTTCTTCTTCTATTTTCTTCTATATTTTTTTTTTCATTTCTCATGTAACTGTCTGGCAGTCAGTTATAGCACGATCGCTAGCTGACTCCCACATACGGGGGATCATAAGCGCCTGCGGTCGCAATAGCAGGGTCGGCGCACCATCAGCCGACTAAGACCTAGCAGTTCTACCTCTTCGTGGTCTCCCCTGGAAACAGTCTGCGTCAAACCAGACTGCCTAACAGAAGCTAGAATCGCCGTGTGCCCTGTAGTGGTGGCCGTTACTGATATAGAGGACCCAGTATTGCAGTACCTCTGGGCTGGACTAGTAGTTTCCCTGCATAGCCTGGGACAGACGAAATCCAACCTCTCCAGTAAGAGCCGGAAATGTCAAGAAAGCCATTACGACCCGCCACATCTTATGAGTAAAAGGGCAACATGCTCGCATCAACTCGTGGCAATCCGTCACACAACAACAACTCCCACATAACAGTGTAGAAGAATGGTGGTTGGTTGCGTTCGCCCGATGACTAAAGTATTCTAGAGTATCGTGGTAGACTAGAATATTCCTCTTCATCATCCGCCCTTACAAGGACGTAATGGACGTGTCTGCGTTGTGTTGTGGTTTGCAGTATAACTGTTATATTTGCGCCTTTCGGCCCAACACATCCGACTTCAGCACGACATTTTTGAGTACCCGGTTGATTTCCCTCTTCGATCCCTGCTCGCTTGGCCAGACTAGACAGGTTAGTCTGTTACTGGAGGCACCATGAAGAGGTGGAACAGGGTCTAGATGATTTTGGTTCACCAATCCTGGTGGAAGCCATCAGCTGTGGGTCGCTGACAACTTCCAGCTCTGGTGCTGGTAGGCGCGCCTTCGCCTCCCGTATAGAAGAATGAAACACATCTTTATCGACTCTGACCCCATCTGAGACTCCAACCACTGTTTTCAAGCCTAGCCCAATTCGATCTTTCAAAACGTGTTCAAAGAGACACTGAGAGAAGTTGCATGTATAAAGGTCTGTATCTACAAGTACAATATAGCTTGAGTTACAGCTATGACCTCTATTTTCCAGCTTCTTGTAGTCGCGGTACAATTCAAGATGATGGATGTGTTTA
This sequence comes from Megaustenia siamemsis, assembly GCA_032433765.1. Taxonomy (NCBI): domain Eukaryota; kingdom Metazoa; phylum Mollusca; class Gastropoda; order Stylommatophora; family Ariophantidae; genus Megaustenia; species Megaustenia siamemsis. Next base: position 63,823,651 of record JAVIAB010000126.1, read on the forward strand.
CTTCTGCCTTGACTTGTAACGGTTGGGAGTAGGACTGACAATCTCACCCTGGAACACGCCCAGACAAATGGTGGATTGTTGTAGAATCTTGCAGTGCTGTAGTGAGTTATGGATGTTGTAGAATCTTGCAGTGCTGTAGTGAGTTATGGATGGTGTAGAATCTTGTATCGTTTTGAGTCATGGATGTTGTAGAATCTGGTAGTGTTGTAATGAGTCATGGATGCTGTAGAATCTGGTAGTGTTGTAATGAGTCATGGATGTTGTAGAATCTGGTAGTGTTGTAATGAGTCATGGATGTTGTAGAATCTGGTAGTGTTGTAATGAGTCATGGATGTTGTAGAATCTGGTAGTGTTGTAATGAGTCATGGATGTTGTAGAATCTGGTAGTGTTGTAATGAGTCATGGATGTTGTAGAATCTTCCAGTGTTGTAATGAGTCATGGATGTTGTAGAATCTTCCAGTGTTGTAATGAGTCATGGATGTTGTAGAATCTGGTAGTGTTGTAATGAGTCATGGATGTTGTAGAATCTTCCAGTGTTGTAATGAGTCATGGATGTTGTAGAATCTTCCAGTGTTGTAATGAGTCATGGATGTTGTAGAATCTTCCAGTGTTGTAATGAGTCATGGATGGTGTAGAATCTGGTAGTGTTGTAATGAGTCATGGATGTTGTAGAATCTGGTAGTGTTGTAATGAGTCATGGATGGTGTAGAATCTTGTATCGTTATGAGTCATGGATGTTGTAGAATCTGGTAGTGTTGTAATGAGTCATGGATGGTGTAGAATCTTGTATCGTTATGAGTCATGGATGTTGTAGAATCTGGTAGTGTTGTAGTGAGTCATGGATGTTGTAGAATCGTGTGGTGTTGTAATGAGTAATGGCTGTTGTAGAATCGTGTGGTTTTGTAATGAGTCATTGCTGTTGTAGAATCGTGTGGTTTTGTAATGAGTAATGGCTGTTGTAGAATCGTGTGGTGTTGTAATGAGTCATGGCTGTTGTAGAATCGTGTGGTTTTGTAATGAGTCATGGCTGTTGTAGAACCATGTGGTTTTGTAATGAGTCATGGCTGTTGTAGAATCGTGTCATGTTGTAATGAGTCATGGCTGTTGTACAATCGTGTCGTGTTGTAATGAGTCATGGCTGTTGTAGAATCGTGTCGTGTTGTAATGAGTCATGGCTGTTGTACAATCGTGTCATGTTGTAATGAGTCATGGCTGTTGTACAATCGTGTCGTGTTGTAATGAGTCATGGATGTTGTATAATCGTGTGGTGTTGCAATGAGTAATGGCTGTTGTAGAATCGTGTGGTGTTGTAATGAATCATGGTGAGAAGGTGCTCAAATAGGAAGTGAAGATTAGCATATGTCGAACGTGTGTTGAGAAGAGACAACAAAAGCATTTCAAAACAGGATCTTCTATGGGGAAATATCAGGATTCAGAAAAAAAGGCCCAGAGAAACAATGAAAAGAACACCTATGGGTACTGGTTGGTCTCGAGGTAAGACGCCGGTCTCAAGACAGAGAGGGTTTGAGTTCAAATTCCGACTGCATCGGTTGGGATTTTTATTTGTGATTTCTCTTTGCAGCAACCACCACTGGCCTCAGCAGCGAGGCCCGGCTTGAAACTTCAATTACTCATCGACAGTAAAAATATGAGCACCTCTAAAAAACGGAGTTATTTGCCTGCGTGGGGAGGGAACCCTCGTGCACACGGCGGTCAGGGAAAAACGAATTAACACGTAAGATTCAGTTTTTAGTCTCTAGGGATTTCGTCAGAGGTGAAAACTTGCGAACACACATAAACTTATAAGAGAAGCAAAGTTGACAGGCATAGACTTAATGAATAAAAATCGAACATCTCGTTCAAAAGAGATAGATAGCAAAAAAAAAAAAAAAAAAAAAAAAAAAAAAAAAAAAAAAAAAACGCCACGAGCCCTATACGACGTCTGTTTTAGATGAAATCACAGCTCAAGCGCTGACTCTATCAGTTCTCCTTCCTGCCTGATCCGTGATAGCTCTGGAGTTTCAGATGTGACAAGCAACAGACTCATCTCTGTAATTACACTCCACGTGAAAAAATTATATTCTCATCTCTATGTGACCAAGTGGTTTAACTGTAAACGGGACAGGTAAATCTTCCTCTTTCCTTCCTTATTTGTCTTTCAGCGTCGATGGGAGATATAATTTGCGACATTCTGCTCTTCTGTTGCCCTCTGCTACGTTCTCTAAAGTTTCTAATATTCCATTAATGCATCTTCTTAGTGATCGGTCATTATGTCTGGTTTAAAAAAAACATAGGGAGGCGAAGGCGCCCTCCCCCCAGCACCAGAGCTGGAAGTTGTCAGCGAATCATAGCTGATGGCTTGCGCCAGGATCGGTGAACCAAAACCATCCAGACCCTGCTACACCTCTCCGCGGTGCCTCCAGAAACAGACTAACCTGTCCAGTCTGGCCAAGCGAGCAGGGATCGAAGAGGGAAGACAACCCGGTACTCAAAAATGTCGGCTGAAGTCGGATGTGTTGGGCCGAAAGGCGCAGATATCACAGTGTTACACTGCAAACTTCAACACAACGTAACTACGTCCACTTAACGTCCTTTTAAGGCGGATGACGAGGAGGAAGTCTACGGTTCGTATCCGCTAGAATACCTCAAATCATCGGGCGACCGCATCCATCCATCCAAAAGAAAATAATAATGAGCCCCGTCACGGCACGTGACATGTAGGTACATGTATAATGGTGTTAACGCCCACGTTTTTAAAAAATTTATCTTCTGCACATGATTTTTCATGGAGCCGCGATAGCTCAGTGGGTTAGTGAACGGGACTACAAAGGATAAGGGATAGGGTTCGATCTCAACCGACAGCTTCCGGGTTCACCCAGCCTTAAATGGGTACCAGATTTTTTTCTGGGAAAGTAAAGCAGCACGGGCGTAATACCGACCACATTACCCCAAAAATCACGTGCTGAAGGTCTGTAAAATATAGGGTCACTAACACCATATTCACTATACGCCACTTGGCATGACGGGGGGTACTTTACTTTTTACTTACATGATTTTTCAGATAAAAGTTGGGTATCTATTTAAGGCGGGTGAATCTGGAAGCCGTTGATCAGGATCGAACTTGATATCTTGTCTGTTGTAGTCTAGTTCACTAACCACTATAGCTATCGCTGCCCCCTTGAGTCAGGTGTTGGCAGGTAAATGAATTAAAGAATACACGAGAGCAGTTGTAACTTCATATGCTAGATGTACAACAAAGGTGGCAGAACAGCGTAGGCAATAGATGTATTCCAAGTAATACAAAATATACATACAAGTCGTTATTGAAAACATATATAAGAAAAAATGGACTGGCAATATCAAGAGATACACATAGACTGATAATATATCAAGGGATACACTTGGACTACAATGCCAAAAGATGCACTTGGATTACTTATCAAGACATACACTTAGATATCACATAAAAACGAGTATACTATTATGGTAAGCAAGGTATTTTTAAAGAATGGCATTTCCTGGCGGCCAGCTCACGTTGCGACAGTGTCGTAGCATGGATTGCCAGCGCAGGTAAGGCATTACCTGGACGGTAACATTATGTTAATTCCACAGAAGAGTGGCCAATCAGCACTAAGTATTAAAGGTCAAATAAACTTTGTAAAAAGTGTCTGCTTCATTTTCGTTCCTGGACATGCGAGTGTAAGAGGAAATGAACGTGATGAAAGACTTGCCACTTTGGCTGATGTTGAGTGCGGGAGGGAAATGGGCCACTGTGATATTCTTAATACCCTCAGGGACGCTGGACGAAACAGCCGCTCAAAATGTGCCTCCGAATCCGCAGCCATGAACAGGCTTCACGCTTATCATGTCAAGGTGGGAAATGCCAGACGACAGTGCTACGGCTATGCAAGAATCCAAAGAAGGCGTGTCAACCAACACAACACCTGTGTCACGGTGTCGTTAGTCGCTACACGTTGATAGATATCCTTCAGAAGAGATCTCAGCACTTATGGACTTTTCCTATGTGCAGTGAGGATGACCTATCGATTAAACTAAACTAAACTAAACTAAACTAAACTAAACTAAACTAAACTAAACTAAACTAAACTAAACTAAACTAAACTAAACTAAACTAAACTAAACTAAACTAAACTAAACTGAACTGAACTGAACTAAACTAAACTAAACTAAATTAAACTAAACTAAACTAAAAAGAACTAAACTAAACTAAACTAAACTAAACTAAACTAAACTAAACTAAACTAAGCTAAACTTAACTGAACTGTACTAAACTGAACTGAACTAAGCTAAACTAAACTAAACTGAACTGAACTGAAATGAACTGAACTGAACTGAACTGAACTAAACTAAACTAAACTGAACTGAACTGAACTAAACTAAACTAAACTAAACTAAACAAAACTGAACTGAACTGAACTGAACTGAACTGAACTGAACTGAACTAAACTAAACTAAACTGAACTGAACTGAACTAAACTGAACTGAACTGAACTAAACTAAACTAAACTGAACTGAACTGAACTGAACTAAACTAAACTAAACTAAACTAAACTAAACTAAACTAAACTGAACTGAACTGAACTAAACTGACTGAACTGAACTGAACTAAACTAAACTAAACTAAATTAAACTAAACTAAACTAAACTAAACCTAGAATAGATAACGAGATGCCAGACTAGCAATACAGACTCTATCAAAGGAATCCACAAGGAAAGAGACAAGAGAAAACAGGAACGGTATAAAAGTACATGGATATGATAAATAATGAAAACTGTCAGGGACTTTGGTAATGGCTGCGAGGAAGTAAAGAAAAATATTTCAGAATAAAGATGGATGAAGAGACATTTTCCACGGTCTATGCTCCCAAAGGGCCCAGGAAAAGCTTCTGAATGATTGATGATCGTTATAGATAAAGGAAACGAATTGTTGATTTCTGCCTGCATCATTTTGCCAAGATGCATTCTAATGGATTGATATGTGCTTTGTATTGGTAGATATTCATCTGCCAACTAGATTCTGGCTTGAGCCGTTTTTACTTTGATGATTGTTTGTTGCAGCTTAGTACTTTGTAAATCTTTTCATCGTAAAACGTGATTGTAGATTCTGATTTTATTTTTTGCTACATTTGGATTTTCATTCCTTATTTTCTTTATTTCTTTCTTTCTTTTCTCATTAATTAATTAATTAATTCTTTATTCGTATCTCTGCTCTAAACCAGGCATCCACACCTGACATTAACTGGTTAACGAAGAAGAGGCAACCCATTGGAGATATCACACGACCATTCTTGATCTCTCTATAAAACTATCCCTCTCTCTCTGTTACCTTGATCTCTCTATAAAACTATCCCTCTCTCTCTGTTACCTTGATCTCTCTATAAAACTATCCCTCTCTCTCTGTTACCTTGATCTCTCTATAAAACCTATCCTTCTCTTTCTGTTACCTTGATCTCTCTATAAAACCTATCCTTCTCTCTCTCTGTTACCTTGATCTCTCTATAAAACCTATCCTTCTCTCTCTGTTACCTTGATCTCTCTATAAACCTATCCTTCTCTCTCTCTGTTACCTTGATCTCTCTATAAAACCTATCCTTCTCTCTCTCTGTTACCTTGATCTCTCTATAAAACTATCCCACTCTCTCTGTTACCTTGATCTCTCTATAAAACTATCCCTCTCTCTCTGTTACCTTGATCTCTCTATAAAACCTATCCTTCTCTTTCTGTTACCTTGATCTCTCTATAAAACCTATCCTTCTCTCTCTCTGTTACCTTGATCTCTCTATAAAACCTATCCTTCTCTCTCTGTTACCTTGATCTCTCTATAAAACTATCACTCTCTCTCTCTGTTACCTTGATCTCTCTATAAAACTATCCTTCTCTCTCTCTCTGTTACCTTGATCTCTCTATAAAACTATCCCTCTCTCTCTGTTACCTTGATCTCTCTATAAAACTATCCTCTCTCTGTTACCTTGATCTCTCTATAAAACTATCCCTCTCTCTCTCTGTTACCTTGATCTCTCTATAAAACTATCCCTCTCTCTCTGTTACCTTGATCTCTCTATAAAACTATCCCTCTCTCTCTGTTACCTTGATCTCTCTATAAAACTATCCCTCTCTCTCTGTTACCTTGATCTCTCTATAAAACTATCCCTCTCTCTCTCTGTTACCTTGATCTCTCTATAAAACTATCCTCTCTCTCTGTTACCTTGATCTCTCTATAAAACTATCCCTCTCTCTCTGTTACCTTGATCTCTCTATAAAACTATCCTTCTCTCTCTCTGTTACCTTGATCTCTCTATAAAACTATCCTTCTCTCTCTGTTACCTTGATCTCTCTATAAACTATCCCTCTCTCTCTGTTACCTTGATCTCTCTATAAAACTATCCCTCTCTCTCTGTTACCTTGATCTCTCTATAAAACTATCCCTCTCTCTCTGTTACCTTGATCTCTCTATAAAACTATCCCTCTCTCTCTGTTACCTTGATCTCTCTATAAAACTATCCCTCTCTCTCTGTTACCTTGATCTCTCTATAAAACTATCCCTCTCTCTCTGTTACCTTGATCTCTCTATAAAACTATCCTTCTCTCTCTGTTACCTTGATCTCTCTATAAAACTATCCTTCTCTCTCTGTTACCTTGATCTCTCTATAAAACTATCCCTCTCTCTCTGTTACCTTGATCTCTCTATAAAACCTATCCTTCTCTCTCTGTTACATTGATCTCTCTATAAAACTATCCCTCTCTCTCTCTCTGTTACCTTGATCTCTCTATAAAACTATCCCTCTCTCTCTGTTACTTTGATCTCTCTATAAAACCTATCCTTCTATCTATGTTACCTTGATCTCTCTATAAAACTATCCCTCTCTCTCTCTGTTACCTTGATCTCTCTATAAAACCTATCCTTCTCTCCCTGTTACCTTGATCTCTCTATAAAACATATCCTTCTCTCTCTGTTACCTTGATCTCTCTATAAAACTATCCCTCTCTCTCTGTTACTTGATCTCTCTATAAAACGATCCCTCTCTCTCTGTTACTTTGATCTGTCTATAAAACAATCCCTCTCTCTCTCTCTCTTTGTTACTTTGATCTCTCTATAAAACCATCTCTCTCTCTCTCTCTGTTACTTTGATCTCTCTATAAAACCATCCCTCTCTCTCTCTGTTACTTTGATCTCTCTAGAAAACCATCCCTCTCTCTCTCTCTGTTACTTTGATCTCTCTATAAAACCATCCCTCTCTCTCTCTCTCTCTCTGTACTTTCATCTCTCTATAAAACCATATCTCTCTCTCTCTCTGTGTTACTTTGATCTCTCTATAAAACCATCGCTCTCTCTCTCTCTCTCTCTCTGTTACTTTGATCTCTCTATAAAACCATCCCTCTCTCTCTCTGTTACTTTGATCTCTCTATAAAACCATCTCTCTCTCTGTTACTTTTGTCTCTATAAAACCATACCTCTCTCTGTTACCTTGATCTCTCTATAAAACTATCCCTCTCTCTGTTACCTTGATCTCTCTATAAAACCATCCCTCTCTCTGTTACCTTGATCTCTCTATAAAACAATCCTCTCTCTATTACCTTGATCTATCTATAAAACAATCCCTCTCTCCGTTACCTTGATCTCTCTATAAAACCATCCTTCTCTCTCTGTTACCTTGATCTCTCTATAAAACCATCCTTCTCTCTCTGTTACCTTGATCTCTCTATAAAATCATCATTCTCTCTCTGTTACCTTGATCTCTCTATAAAATCATCATTCTCTCTCTATTACCTTGATTTTTCTATAAAACCATCCCTCTCTCTCTCTCTCTGTTACATTGATTTCTCTATAAAACCATCCCCCTCTCTCTCTATTACCTTGATTTCTCTATAAAACCATCCCTCTCACTCTCTCTCTCTCACTGTTACCTTGATCTCTCAATAAAACCATCCCTCTTTCTGTTACCATGATCTCTCAATAAAACCATCTCTCTCTCTGTTACCATGATTTCTCTATATAACCATCTCTCTCTCTGTTACCTTGATCTCTATAAAACCATCCCTCTCTCTCTCTCTCTCTGTTACCATGATCTCTCTATAAAACCATCTCTCTCTCTGTTACCTTGATTTCTCTATAAAACCATCCCTCTCTCTGTTACCTTGATCTCTCTATAAAACCATCCATCTCTCTGTTACCTTGATCTCTCTATAAAACCATCTCTCTCTATGTTACCTTGTTTTCTCTATAAAACCATCCCTCTCTCTGTTACCTTGATCTCTCTATAAAACTATCCTTCTCTCTCTGTTACGTTGATCTCTCTATAAAACTATCCCTCTCTCTCTGTTACCTTGATCTCTCTATAAAACTATCCTTCTCTCTCTGTTACCTTGATCTCTCTATAAAACTATCCCTCTCTCTCTGTTACCTTGATCTCTCTATAAAACCTATCCTTCTCTCTCTGTTACCTTGATCTCTATAAAACCATCACTCTCTCTCTCTCTCTCTCTGTTACCATGATCTCTCTATAAAACCATCTCTCTCTGTTACCTTGATTTCTCTATAAAACCTATCCTTCTCTCTCTGTTACCTTGATCTCTCTATAAAACTATCCTCTCTCTCTGTTACCTTGATCTCTCTATAAAACTTTCTTCTCTCTCTGTTATCTTCATCACTATATAAAACTATCCCTCTCTCTCTCTGTTACCGTGATCTCTCTATAAAACCTATCCTTCTCTCTCTGTTACCTTGATCTCTCTATAAAACTATCCCTCTCTCTCTGTTACCTTGATCTCTCTATAAAACCTATCCTTCTCTCTCTGTTACCTTGATCTCTCTATAAAACCTATCCTTCTCTCTCTCTGTTACCTTGATCTCTCTATAAAACCTATCCTTCTCTCTCTCTGTTACCTTGATCTCTCTATAAAACTATCCTTCTCTCTCTGTTACCTTGATCTCTCTATAAAACCTATCCTTCCCTCTCTCTCTGTTACCTTGATCTCTCTATAAAACTATCCTTCTCTCTTTCTGTTACCTTGATCTCTCTATAAAACTATCCTTCTCTCTCTCTGTTACCTTGATCTCTCTATAAAACTATCCCTCTCTCTCTGTTACCTTGATCTCTCTATAAAACTATCACTCTCTCTCTCTCTCTGTTACCTTGATCTCTCTATAAAACTATCCTTCTCTCTCTCTCTGTTACCTTGATCTCTCTATAAAACTATCCTCTCTCTCTGCTACCTTGATCTCTCTATAAAACTATCCTTCTCTCTCTGTTACCTTGATCTCTCTATAAAACTATCCCTCTCTCTCTGTTACCTTGATCTCTCTATAAAACTATCCCTCTCTCTCTGTTACCTTGATCTCTCTATAAAACTATCCCTCTCTCTCTGTTACCTTGATCTCTCTATAAAACTATCCCTCTCTCTCTCTGTTACCTTGATCTCTCTATAAAACTATCCCTCTCTCTCTGTTACCTTGATCTCTCTATAAAACTATCCCTCTCTCTCTCTGTTACCTTGATCTCTCTTTAAAACTATCCCTCTCTCTCTCTCTCTCTGTTACCTTGATCTCTCTATAAAACTATCCTTCTCTCTCTGTTACCTTGATCTCTCTATAAAACTATCCTTCTCTCTCTGTTACCTTGATCTCTCTATAAAACTATCCCTCTCTCTCTGTTACCTTGATCTCTCTATAAAACCTATCCTTCTCTCTCTGTTACCTTGATCTCTCTATAAAACTATCCCTCTCTCTCTCTGTTACCTTATCTCTCTATAAAACTATCCCTCTCTCTCTGTTACTTTGATCTCTCTATAAAACCAATCCTTCTCTCTCTGTTACCTTGATCTCTCTATAAAACTATCCCTCTCTCTCTCTGTTACCTTGATCTCTCTATAAAACCTATCCTTCTCTCTCTGTTACTTTGATCTCTCTATAAAACCTATCCTTCTCTCTCTGTTACCTTGATCTCTCTATAAAACTATCCCTCTCTCTCTGTTACCTTGATCTCTCTATAAAACAATCCCTCTCTCTCTTACTTTGATCTGTCTATAAAACAATCCCTCTCTCTCTCTCTCTCTGTTACTTTGATCTCTCTATAAAACCATCTCTCTCTCTCTCTCTCTCTGTGTTACTTTGATCTCTCTATAAAACCATCCCTCTCTCTCTCTCTCTCTCTCTCTCTGTTACTTTGATCTCTCTAGAAAACCATCCCTCTCTCTCTCTCTCTCTGTTACTTTGATCTCTCTATAAAACCATCCCTCTCTCTCTCTCTCTCTCTCTCTGTTACTTTCATCTCACTATAAAACCATATCTCTCTCTCTCTCTGTTACTTTGATCTCTCTATAAAACCATCGCTCTCTCTCTCTCTCTCTCTCTCTGTTACTTTGATCTCTCTATAAAACCATCCCTCTCTCTCTCTGTTACTTTGATCTCTCTATAAAACCATCTCTCTCTCTGTTACTTTTATCTCTATAAAACCATCTCTCTCTCTCTCTCTCTCTGTTACTTTGATCTCTCTATAAAACCATCCCTCTCTCTCTCTCTCTCTCTGTTACTTTGATCTCTCTAGAAAGAAAACCATCCCTCTCTCTCTCTCTCTGTTACTTTGATCTCTCTATAAAACCATCCCCTCTCTCTCTCTTTCTCTCTGTTACTTTCATCTCTCTATAAAACCATATCTCTCTCTCTCTGTTACCTTGATCTCTCTATAAAACCATCGCTCTCTCTCTCTCTCTCTCTCTCTGTTACTTTGATCTCTCTATAAAACCATCCCTCTCTCTCTCTGTTACTTTGATCTCTCTATAAAACCATCTCTCTCTGTTACTTTTATCTCTATAAAACCATCCCTCTCTCTGTTACCTTGATCTCTCTATAAAACCATCCCTCTCTCTGTTACCTTGATCTCTCTATAAAACCATCCCTCTCTCTGTTACCTTGATCTCTCTATAAAACCATTCCTCTCTCTTTTACCTTGAACTATCTATAAAACAATCCCTCTCTCCGTTACCTTGATCTCTCTATAAAACCATCCTTCTCTCTCTGTTACCTTGATGTCTCTATAAAACCATCCTTCTCTCTCTGTTACCTTGTTCTCTCTATAAAATCATCATTCTCTCTCTGTTACCTTGATCTCTCTATAAAATCATCATTCTCTCTCTATTACCTTGATTTTTCTATAAAACCATCCCTCTCTCTCTCTCTCTGTTACATTGATTTCTCTATAAAACCATCCCTCTCTCTCTCTCTATTACCTTGATTTCTCTATAAAACCATCCCTCTCACTCTCTCTCTCTCTCTCTGTTACCTTGATCTCTCAATAAAACCATCCCTCTTTCTGTTACCATGATCTCACAATAAAACCATCTCTCTCTCTGTTACCATGATTTCTCTATATAACCATCTCTCTCTCTGTTACCTTGATCTCTATAAAACCATCCCTCTCTCTCTCTCTCTGTTACCATGATCTCTCTATAAAACCATCTCTCTCTCTCTCTCTCTCTCTCTCTCTGTTACTTTGATCTCTCTATAAAACCATCCCTCTCTCTCTCTCTCTCTCTGTTACTTTGATCTCTCTAGAAAGAAAACCATCCCTCTCTCTCTCTCTCTGTTACTTTGATCTCTCTATAAAACCATCCCCTCTCTCTCTCTTTCTCTCTGTTACTTTCATCTCTCTATAAAACCATATCTCTCTCTCTCTGTTACCTTGATCTCTCTATAAAACCATCGCTCTCTCTCTCTCTCTCTCTCTGTTACTTGATCTCTCTATAAAACCATCCCTCTCTCTCTCTGTTACTTTGATCTCTCTATAAAACCATCTCTCTCTCTGTTACTTTTATCTCTATAAAACCATCCCTCTCTCTGTTACCTTGATCTCTCTATAAAACCATCCCTCTCTCTGTTACCTTGATCTCTCTATAAAACCATCCCTCTCTCTGTTACCTTGATCTGTCTATAAAACCATTCCTCTCTCTTTTACCTTGAACTATCTATAAAACAATCCCTCTCTCCGTTACCTTGATCTCTCTATAAAACCATCCTTCTCTTTCTGTTACCTTGATCTCTCTATAAAACCATCCTTCTCTCTCTGTTACCTTGTTCTCTCTATAAAATCATCATTCTCTCTCTGTTACCTTGATCTCTCTATAAAATCATCATTCTCTCTCTATTACCTTGATTTTCTATAAAACCATCCCTCTCTCTCTCTCTCTGTTACATTGATTTCTCTATAAAACCATCCCTCTCTCTCTCTCTCTCTCTCTCTCTGTTACCTTGATCTCTCAATAAAACCATCCCTCTTTCTGTTACCATGATCTCACAATAAAACCATCTCTCTCTCTGTTACCATGATTTCTCTATATAACCATCTCTCTCTCTGTTACCTTGATCTCTATAAAACCATCCCTCTCTCTCTCTCTCTGTTACCATGATCTCTCTATAAAACCATCTCTCTCTCTGTTACCTTGATCTCTCTATAAAACTATCCATCTCTCTGTTACCTTGATCTCTCTATAAAACCATCCCTCTCTCTGTTACCTTGATCTCTCTATAAAACTATCCTTCTCTCTCTGTTACCTTGATCTCTCTATAAAACTATCCCTCTCTCTCTGTTACCTTGATCTCTCTATAAAACTATCCTTCTCTCTCTGTTACCTTGATCTCTCTATAAAACTATCCCTCTCTCTCTGTTACCTTGATCTCTCTATAAAACCTATCCTTCTCTCTCTGTTACCTTGATCTCTATAAAACCATCACTCTCTCTCTCTCTCTCTCTCTCTGTTACCATGATCTCTCTATAAAACCATCTCTCTCTCTGTTACCTTGATTTCTCTATAAAACCATCCCTCTCTCTGTTACCTTGATCTCTCTATAAAACCTATCCTTCTCTCTCTGTTACCTTGATCTCTCTATAAAACTATCCCTCTCTCTCTGTTACCTTGATCTCTCTATAAAACCTATCCTTCTCTCTCTGTTACCTTGATCTCTCTATAAAACTATCCCGCTCTCTCTCTCTCTGTTACCTTGATCTCTCTAAAAAACTATCTCTCTCTCTCTGTTACCTTGATCTCTCTATAAAACCTATCCTTCTCTCTCTGTTACCTTGATCTCTCTATAAAACTATCCCTCTCTCTCTCTCTCTGTTACCTTGATCTCTCTATAAAACCTATCCTTCTCTCTCTGTTACCTTCATCTCTCTATAAAACCTATCCTTCTCTCTCTGTTACCTTGATCTCTCTATAAAACTATCCCTCTCTCTCTCATACCTTGATCTCTCTATAAAACTATCCCTCTCTCTCTGTTACTTTGATCTCTCTATAAAACCTATCCTTCTCTCTCTGTTACCTTGATCTCTCTATAAAACTATCCCTCTCTCTCTCTGTTACCTTGATCTCTCTATAAAACCTATCCTTCTCTCCCTGTTACCTTGATCTCTCTATAAAACCTATCCTTCTCTCTCTGTTACCTTGATCTCTCTATAAAACTATCCCTCTCTCTCTGTTACCTTGATCTCTCTATAAGACAATCCCTCTCTCTCTGTTACTTTGATCTGTCTATAAAACAATCCCTCTCTCTCTCTCTGTTACCTTGATCTCTCTATAAAACCATCTCTCTCTCTCTCTCTCTCTCTGTTACTTTGATCTCTCTATAAAACCATCCCTCTCTCTCTCTCTCTCTCTGTTACTTTGATCTCTCTAGAAAACAATCCCTCTCTCTCTCTCTCTCTGTTACTTTGATCTCTCTATAAAACATCCCTCTCTCTCTCTCTCTCTCTCTCTCTCTCTGTTACTTTCATCTCACTATAAAACCATATCTCTCCCTCTCACTGTTACTTTGATCTCTCTATAAAACCATCGCTCTCTCTCTCTCTCTCTCTCTCTCTCTGTTACTTTGATCTCTCTATAAAACCATCCCTCTCTCTCTCTGTTACTTTGATCTCTCTATAAAACCATCTCTCTCTCTGTTACTTTTATCTCTATAAAACCATCCCTCTCTCTGTTACCTTGATCTCTCTATAAAACCATCCCTCTCTCTGTTACCTTGATCTCTCTATAAAACCATCCCTCTCTCTGTTACCTTGATCTCTCTATAAAACCATTCCTCTCTCTATTACCTTGATCTATCTATAAAACAATCCCTCTCTCCGTTACCTTGATCTCTCTATAAAACCATCCTTCTCTCTCTGTTACCTTGATCTCTCTATAAAATCATCATTCTCTCTCTGTTACCTTGATCTCTCTATAAAACCATCCTTCTCTCTCTGTTACCTTGATCTCTCTATAAAATCATCCTTCTCTCTCTGTTACCTTGATCTCTCTATAAAACCATCCTTCTCTCTCTGTTACCTTGATCTCTCTATAAAATCATCATTCTCTCTCTGTTACCTTGATCTCTCTATAAAATCATCATTCTCTCTCTATTACCTTGATTTTTCTATAAAACCATCACTCTCTCTCTCTCTCTGTTACATTGATTTCTCTATAAAACCATCCCTCTCTCTCTATTACCTTGATTTCTCTATAAAACCATCCCTCTCACTCTCTCTCTCTCTCTGTTACCTTGATCTCACAATAAAATCATCCCTCTCTCTGTTACCTTGATCTCTCAATAAAACCATCTCTCTCTCTGTTACCATGATTTCTCTATATACCATCTCTCTCTCTGTTACCTTGATCTCTATAAAACCATCCCTCTCTCTCTCTCTCTGTTACCATGATCTCTCTATAAAACCATCTCTCTCTCTGTTACCTTGATTTCTCTATAAAAACATCCCTCTCTCTGTTACCTTGATCTCTCTATAAAACCATCCATCTCTCTGTTACCTTGATCTCTCTATAAAACCATCTCTCTCTATGTTACCTTGTTTTCTCTATAAAACCATCCCTCTCTCTGTTACCTTGATCTCTCTATAAAACTATCCTTCTCTCTCTGTTACCTTGATCTCTCTATAAAACTATCCCTCTCTCTCTGTTACCTTGATCTCTCTATAAAACTATCCTTCTCTCTCTGTTACCTTGATCTCTCTATAAAACTATCCCTCTCTCTCTGTTACCTTGATCTCTCTATAAAACATATCCTTCTCTCTCTGTTACCTTGATCTCTATAAAACCATCACTCTCTCTCTCTCTCTCTGTTACCATGATCTCTCTATAAAACCATCTCTCTCTCTGTTACCTTGATTTCTCTATAAAACCATCCCTCTCTCTGTTACCTTGATCTCTCTATAAAACCTATCCCTCTCTCTCTGTTACCTTGATCTCTCTATAAAACTATCCCTCTCTCTCTGTTACTTTGATCTCTCTATAAAACCTATCCTTCTCTCTCTGTTACCTTGATCTCTCTATAAAACTATCCCTCTCTCTCTCTGTTACCTTGATCTCTCTATAAAACCTATCCTTCTCTCTCTGTTACCTTGATCTCTCTATAAAACCTATCCTTCTCTCTCTGTTACCTTGATCTCTCTATAAAACTATCCCTCTCTCTCTCTGTTACCTTGATCTCTCTATAAAACTATCCCTCTCTCTCTGTTACTTTGATCTCTCTATAAAACCTATCCTTCTCTCTCTGTTACCTTGATCTCTCTATAAAACTATCCCTCTCTCTCTCTGTTACCTTGATCTCACTATAAAACCTATCCTTCTCTCTCTGTTACTTTGATCTCTCTATAAAACCTATCCTTCTCTCTCTGTTACCTTGATCTCTCTATAAAACTATCCCTCTCTCTCTGTTACCTTGATCTCTCTATAAAACAATCCCTCTCTCTCTGTTACTTTGATCTGTCTATAAAACAATCCCTCTCTCTCTCTCTCTGTTACTTTGATCTCTCTATAAAACCATCTCTCTCTCTCTCTCTCTGTGTTACTTTGATCTCTCTATAAAACCATCCCTCTCTCTCTCTCTCTCTCTCTGTTACTTTGATCTCTCTAGAAAACCATCCTCTCTCTCTCTCTCTCTGTTACTTTGATCTCTCTATAAAACCATCCCTCTCTCTCTCTCTCTCTCTCTCTCTGTTACTTTCATCTCACTATAAAACCATATCTCTCTCTCTCTCTGTTACTTTGATCTCTCTATAAAACCATCGCTCTCTCTCTCTCTCTCTCTCTGTTACTTTGATCTCTCTATAAAACCATCCCTCTCTCTCTCTGTTACTTTGATCTCTCTATAAAACCATCTCTCTCTCTGTTACTTTTATCTCTATAAAACCATCTCTCTCTCTCTCTCTCTCTCTCTCTCTCTCTCTCTCTCTCTCTCTCTGTTACTTTGATCTCTCTATAAAACCATCCCTCTCTCTCTCTCTCTCTCTGTTACTTTGATCTCTCTAGAAAGAAAACCATCCCTCTCTCTCTCTCTCTGTTACTTTGATCTCTCTATAAAACCATCCCCTCTCTCTCTCTTTCTCTCTGTTACTTTCATCTCTCTATAAAACCATATCTCTCTCTCTCTGTTACCTTGATCTCTCTATAAAACCATCGCTCTCTCTCTCTCTCTCTCTCTGTTACTTGATCTCTCTATAAAACCATCCCTCTCTCTCTCTGTTACTTTGATCTCTCTATAAAACCATCTCTCTCTCTGTTACTTTTATCTCTATAAAACCATCCCTCTCTCTGTTACCTTGATCTCTCTATAAAACCATCCCTCTCTCTGTTACCTTGATCTCTCTATAAAACCATCCCTCTCTCTGTTACCTTGATCTCTCTATAAAACCATTCCTCTCTCTTTTACCTTGAACTATCTATAAAACAATCCCTCTCTCCGTTACCTTGATCTCTCTATAAAACCATCCTTCTCTCTCTGTTACCTTGATCTTTCTATAAAACCATCCTTCTCTCTCTGTTACCTTGTTCTCTCTATAAAATCATCATTCTCTCTCTGTTACCTTGATCTCTCTATAAAATCATCATTCTCTCTCTATTACCTTGATTTTTCTATAAAACCATCCCTCTCTCTCTCTCTGTTACATTGATTTCTCTATAAAACCATCCCTCTCTCTCTCTCTATTACCTTGATTTCTCTATAAAACCATCCCTCTCACTCTCTCTCTCTCTCTCTCTGTTACCTTGATCTCTCAATAAAACCATCCCTCTTTCTGTTACCATGATCTCACAATAAAACCATCTCTCTCTCTGTTACCATGATTTCTCTATATAACCATCTCTCTCTCTGTTACCTTGATCTCTATAAAACCATCCCTCTCTCTCTCTCTCTGTTACCATGATCTCTCTATAAAACCATCTCTCTCTCTGTTACCTTGATTTCTCTATAAAACCATCCCTCTCTCTGTTACCTTGATCTCTCTATAAAACTATCCATCTCTCTGTTACCTTGATCTCTCTATAAAACCATCCCTCTCTCTGTTACCTTGATCTCTCTATAAAACTATCCTTCTCTCTCTGTTACCTTGATCTCTCTATAAAACTATCCCTCTCTCTCTGTTACCTTGATCTCTCTATAAAACTATCCTTCTCTCTCTGTTACCTTGATCTCTCTATAAAACTATCCCTCTCTCTCTGTTACCTTGATCTCTCTATAAAACCTATCCTTCTCTCTCTGTTACCTTGATCTCTATAAAACCATCACTCTCTCTCTCTCTCTCTCTCTCTCTCTGTTACCATGATCTCTCTATAAAACCATCTCTCTCTCTGTTACCTTGATTTCTCTATAAAACCATCCCTCTCTCTGTTACCTTGATCTCTCTATAAAACCTATCCTTCTCTCTCTGTTACCTTGATCTCTCTATAAAACTATCCCTCTCTCTCTGTTACCTTGATCTCTCTATAAAACCTATCCTTCTCTCTCTGTTACCTTGATCTCTCTATAAAACTATCCCGCTCTCTCTCTCTCTGTTACCTTGATCTCTCTAAAAAACTATCTCTCTCTCTGTTACCTTGATCTCTCTATAAAACCTATCCTTCTCTCTCTGTTACCTTGATCTCTCTATAAAACTATCCCTCTCTCTCTCTCTGTTACCTTGATCTCTCTATAAAACCTATCCTTCTCTCTCTGTTACCTTCATCTCTCTATAAAACCTATCCTTCTCTCTCTGTTACCTTGATCTCTCTATAAAACTATCCCTCTCTCTCTGATACCTTGATCTCTCTATAAAACTATCCCTCTCTCTCTGTTACTTTGATCTCTCTATAAAACCTATCCTTCTCTCTCTGTTACCTTGATCTCTCTATAAAACTATCCCTCTCTCTCTCTGTTACCTTGATCTCTCTATAAAACCTATCCTTCTCTCCCTGTTACCTTGATCTCTCTATAAAACCTATCCTTCTCTCTCTGTTACCTTGATCTCTCTATAAAACTATCCCTCTCTCTCTGTTACCTTGATCTCTCTATAAGACAATCCCTCTCTCTCTGTTACTTTGATCTGTCTATAAAACAATCCCTCTCTCTCTCTCTGTTACCTTGATCTCTCTATAAAACCATCTCTCTCTCTCTCTCTCTCTCTGTTACTTTGATCTCTCTATAAAACCATCCCTCTCTCTCTCTCTCTCTGTTACTTTGATCTCTCTAGAAAACAATCCCTCTCTCTCTCTCTCTCTCTGTTACTTTGATCTCTCTATAAAACATCCCTCTCTCTCTCTCTCTCTCTCTCTCTGTTACTTTCATCTCACTATAAAACCATATCTCTCCCTCTCACTGTTACTTTGATCTCTCTATAAAACCATCGCTCTCTCTCTCTCTCTCTCTCTCTCTGTTACTTTGATCTCTCTATAAAACCATCCCTCTCTCTCTCTGTTACTTTGATCTCTCTATAAAACCATCTCTCTCTCTGTTACTTTTATCTCTATAAAACCATCCCTCTCTCTGTTACCTTGATCTCTCTATAAAACCATCCCTCTCTCTGTTACCTTGATCTCTCTATAAAACCATCCCTCTCTCTGTTACCTTGATCTCTCTATAAAACCATTCCTCTCTCTATTACCTTGATCTATCTATAAAACAATCCCTCTCTCCGTTACCTTGATCTCTCTATAAAACCATCCTTCTCTCTCTGTTACCTTGATCTCTCTATAAAATCATCATTCTCTCTCTGTTACCTTGATCTCTCTATAAAACCATCCTTCTCTCTCTGTTACCTTGATCTCTCTATAAAATCATCCTTCTCTCTCTGTTACCTTGATCTCTCTATAAAACCATCCTTCTCTCTCTGTTACCTTGATCTCTCTATAAAATCATCATTCTCTCTCTGTTACCTTGATCTCTCTATAAAATCATCATTCTCTCTCTATTACCTTGATTTTTCTATAAAACCATCACTCTCTCTCTCTCTCTGTTACATTGATTTCTCTATAAAACCATCCCTCTCTCTCTATTACCTTGATTTCTCTATAAAACCATCCCTCTCACTCTCTCTCTCTCTCTGTTACCTTGATCTCACAATAAAACCATCCCTCTCTCTGTTACCTTGATCTCTCAATAAAACCATCTCTCTCTCTGTTACCATGATTTCTCTATATAACCATCTCTCTCTCTGTTACCTTGATCTCTATAAAACCATCCCTCTCTCTCTCTCTCTGTTACCATGATCTCTCTATAAAACCATCTCTCTCTCTGTTACCTTGATTTCTCTATAAAAACATCCCTCTCTCTGTTACCTTGATCTCTCTATAAAACCATCCATCTCTCTGTTACCTTGATCTCTCTATAAAACCATCTCTCTCTATGTTACCTTGTTTTCTCTATAAAACCATCCCTCTCTCTGTTACCTTGATCTCTCTATAAAACTATCCTTCTCTCTCTGTTACCTTGATCTCTCTATAAAACTATCCCTCTCTCTCTGTTACCTTGATCTCTCTATAAAACTATCCTTCTCTCTCTGTTACCTTGATCTCTCTATAAAACTATCCCTCTCTCTCTGTTACCTTGATCTCTCTATAAAACATATCCTTCTCTCTCTGTTACCTTGATCTCTATAAAACCATCACTCTCTCTCTCTCTCTCTGTTACCATGATCTCTCTATAAAACCATCTCTCTCTCTGTTACCTTGATTTCTCTATAAAACCATCCCTCTCTCTGTTACCTTGATCTCTCTATAAAACCTATCCCTCTCTCTCTGTTACCTTGATCTCTCTATAAAACTATCCCTCTCTCTCTGTTACCTTGATCTCTCTATAAAACTATCCTTCTCTCTCTGTTACCTTCATCTCTCTATAAAACTATCCCTCTCTCTCTGTTACCTTGATCTCTCTATAAAACTATCCCTCTCTCTCTGTTACCTTGATCTCTCTATAAAACCTATCCTTCTCTCTCTGTTACCTTGATCTCTCTATAAAACTATCCCTCTCTCTCTGTTACCGTGATCTCTCTATAAAACATATCCTTCTCTCTCTGTTACCTTGATCTCTCTATAAAACTATCCCTCTCTCTCTGTTACCTTGATCTCTCTATAAAACCTATCCTTCTCTCTCTGTTACCTTGATCTCTCTATAAAACTATCCAGCTCTCTCTCTCTCTGTTACCTTGATCTCTCTAAAAAACTATCCCTCTCTCTCTCTGTTACCTTGATCTCTCTATAAAACCTATCCTTCTCTCTCTGTTACCTTGATCTCTCTATAAAACTATCCCTCTCTCTCTCTGTTACCTTGATCTCTCTATAAAACCTATCCTTCTCTCTCTGTTACCTTCATCTCTCTATAAAACCTATCCTTCTCTCTCTGTTACCTTGATCTCTCTATAAAACTATCCCTCTCTCTCTGATACCTTGATCTCTCTATAAAACTATCCCTCTCTCTCTGTTACCTTGATCTCTCTATAAAACTATCCCTCTCTCTCTGTTACTTTGATCTGTCTATAAAACAATCCCTCTCTCTCTCTCTCTCTCTGTTACTTTGATCTCTCTATAAAACCATCTCTCTCTCTCTCTCTCTCTCTCTCTCTCTGTTACTTTGATCTGTCTATAAAACAATCCCTCTCTCTCTCTCTCTCTCTCTGTTACATTGATCTCTCTATAAAACCATCTCTCTCTCTCTCTCTCTCTCTCTCTCTCTCTCTGTTACGTTGATCTCTCTATAAAACCATCCCTCTCTCCCTCTCTCTGTTACTTTGATCTCTCTATAAAACCATCCCTCTTTCTCTCTCTCTCTATCTGTTACTTTGATCTCTCTATAAAACCATCCCTCTCTCTCTCTCTCTCTCTCTCTCTCTCTCTCTGTGTTACTTTGATCTCTCTATAAAACCATATCTCTCTCTCTCTCTGTTACTTTGATCTCTCTATAAAACCATCGCTCTCTCTCTCTCTGTTACTTTGATCTCTCTATAAAACCATCCCTCTCTCTCTCTGTTACTTTCATCTCTCTATAAAACCATCTCTCTCTCTCTGTTACTTTTATCTCTATAAAACCATCCCTCTCTCTGTTACCTTGATCTCTCTATAAAACCATCCCTCTATCTGTTACCTTGATTTCTCTATAAAATCATCCCTCTCTCTGTTACCTTGATCTATCTATAAAACCATCCCTCTCTCTCTCTCTCTCTCTCTCTCTCTGTGTTACTTTGATCTCTCTATAAAACCATATCTCTCTCTCTCTGTTACTTTGATCTCTCTATAAAACCATCGCCCTCTCTCTCTCTCTGTTACTTTGATCTCTCTATAAAACCATCTCTCTCTCTGTTACTTTTATCTCTATAAAACCATACCTCTCTCTGTTACCTTGATCTCTCTATAAAACCATCCCTCTCTCTGTTACCTTGATTTCTCTATAAAACCATCCCTCTCTCTCTCTATTACCTTGATTTCTCTATAAAACCATCCCTCTCTCTCTCTATTACCTTGATTTCTCTATAAAACCATCCCTTTCACTCTCTCTCTCTCTCTCTCTCTCTCTCTCTGTTACCTTGATCTCTCTATAAAACCATCCCTCTCTCTGTTACCTTGATCTCTCTATAAAACCATCCCTCTCTCTGTTACCTTGATCTCTCTTTAAAACCATCCCTCTCTCTGTTACCTTGATTTCTCTATATAACCATCTCTCTCTCTGTTACCTTCATCTCTACAAAACCATCCCTCTCTCTCTCTCTCTCTGTTACCATGATCTCTCTATAAAACCATCTCTCTCTCTGTTACCTTGAATTCTCTATAAAACCATTCCTCTCTCTATTACCTTGATCTCTCTATAAAACCATCCCTCTCTCTGTTACCTTGATCTCTCTATAAAACAATCCCTCTCTCCGTTACCTTGATCTCTCTATAAAACCATCCTTCTCTTTCTGTTACCTTGATCTCTCTATCAAACCATCTCTCTCTCTGTTACCTTGATCTCTGTATAAAACCATCTCTCTCTCTGTTACCTTGATATCTCTATAAAACCATCCCTCTCTCTGTTACCCTGATCTCTCTTTAAAACCATCTCTCTCTCTGTTACCTTGATCTCTCTATAAAACCATCTCTCTCTCTCTGTTACCTTGATCTCTCTATAAAACCATCCCTCTCTCTGTTACCTTGATCTCTCTATAAAACCATCTCTCTCTCTGTTACCTTGATCTCTCTCTCTGTTACCTTGATCTCTCTATAAAACCATCCTTCTCCCTGTTACCTTGATCTCTCTATAAAACCATCTCTCTCTCTGTTACCTTGATCTCTCTATAAAACCATCCCTCTCTCTCTCTCTCTCTGTTACCTTGATCTCTCTATAAAACCATTCCTCTCTCTCTCTCTCTGTTACCTTGATCTCTCTATAAAACCATTCCTCTCTCTCTCTCTCTCTGTTACCTTGATCTCTCTATAAAACCATCTCTCTCTCTGTTACCTTGATCTCTGTATAAAACCATCTCTCTCTCTGTTACCTTGATATCTCTATAAAACCATCCCTCTCTCTGTTACCCTGATCTCTTTAAAACCATCTCTCTCTCTGTTACCTTGATCTCTCTATAAAACCATCTCTCTCTCTCTGTTACCTTGATCTCTCTATAAAACCATCCCTCTCTCTGTTACCTTGATCTCTCTATAAAACCATCTCTCTCTCTGTTACCTTGATCTCTCTCTCTGTTACCTTGATCTCTCTATAAAACCATCCTTCTCCCTGTTACCTTGATCTCTCTATAAAACCATCTCTCTCTCTGTTACCTTGATCTCTCTATAAAACCATCCCTCTCTCTCTCTCTCTCTGTTACCTTGATCTCTCTATAAAACCATTCCTCTCTCTCTCTCTCTGTTACCTTGATCTCTCTATAAAACCATTCCTCTCTCTCTCTCTCTGTTACCTTGATCTCTCTATAAAACCATCTCTCTCTCTGTTACCTTGATCTCTCTATAAAACCATCCCTCTCTCTCTCTCTCTCTGTTACCTTGATCTCTCTATTAAACCATCCCTCTCTCTCTCTCTCTCTGTTACCTTGATCTCTCTATAAAACCATTCCTCTCTCTGTTACCTTGATCTCTCTATAAAACCATCCCTCTCTCTATTACTTTGATCTCTCTATAAAACCATCCCTCTCTCTGTTACCTTGATTTCTCTATAAAACCATCCCTCTTTCTCTCTGTTACCTTGATCTCTCTATAAAACCATCCCTCTCTGTTACCTTGATCTCTATAAAACCATCCCTCTCTCTGTTACCTTGATCTCTCTATAAAACCATCCCTCTCTCTGTTACCTTGATCTCTCTATAAAACCATCCCTCTCTCTGTTACCTTGATCTCTATAAAACCATCCCTCTCTCTGTTACCTTGATCTCTCTATAAAACCATCCCTCTCTCTGTTACCTTGATCTCTCTATAAAACCATCCCTCTCTCTGTTACCTTGATCTCTCTATAAAACCATCCCTCTCTCTGTTACCTTGATCTCTCTATAAAACCATCCCTCTCTCTGTTACCTTGATCTCTATAAAACCATCCCTCTCTCTGTTACCTTGATCTCTCTATAAAACCATCCCTCTCTGTTACCTTGATCTCTATAAAACCATCCCTCTCTCTGTTACCTTGATCTCTATAAAACCATCCCTCTCTCTGTTACCTTGATCTCTCTATAAAACCATCCCTCTCTCTGTTACCTTGATCTCTATAAAACCATCCCTCTCTCTGTTACCTTGATCTCTCTATAAAACCATCCCTCTCTCTGTTACCTTGATCTCTCTATAAAACCATCCCTCTCTCTGTTACCTTGATCTCTCTATAAAACCATCCCTCTCTCTGTTACCTTGATCTCTCTATAAAACCATCCTTCTCTTTCAATCCTCCCATTTATCCTAGCATTCACTATTTCAACATTAGATCACATTACCCGTGTCACTGTTAACCGACATCCAACTACCTTGTAACACCACCACCGACATCGTGCACTCAGCAAACACAACAAACATTCAATTATCCACACATTTCCTTAAAAACGGATGACCGTTAAAAGGTTTTCTGTCCGCCTCTCAGCCAGCGCTAGCCAATCAGAATACCGTATTGATTATAAATTATCCGCTGTTTTTTATTATTTTTTTTTTTTTTAGAAAAAGATGAAAACAATGATTTGAGCCCTAGATGTAAAGTGCCCTTTGTTTTTCTGTCTAAAGTATAGACAGACAGACAGGAAGACCGTGTTCGGATTTAAGGCTGGTTTGCAAGTAGGCTTTAACGCAAAGCTGGATTAGGGTCTGTATGAGTACAGAGAGCGTCAACCATAGCCAGTTATTTTTTTGCCATTAAAGATAATTCTAGACTGTTACTAGAGCCGCCTTCACAGTTTCCTGAGACAGAGGTAAACAAAAATAAAACCACGGACAGAGCACGGCTACTTGCTTTAATCTTAAAGTAGTATTTTCACCATCATCATTGAGTGCCATCGCAACGAAGGTTGGCTACCATGGAGCGCCATTCTGCTCTGTCTTTTGTTTTGATGGCGCAGGTTGTCATAGGCTGACTTGTCAATCTTTAGATGTTACTCGCCCATGTTAGTATTGGTCTGCCTCTGCCTCTGTTACCTTGTATTTTCCCTTCCAAGATTACTTTTAGTATGCTGTTGTGTCCTTCAACATGGCCCAAACATCTCATTTGTCTTGTTCGAATTGTGTTTAGTATTTCTCTTTTCATTTTTAGTTGTTTTAAGACTTCATCGTTTATTTACTTTTCTTTCAATCCAATTCTACCTATTCTTCTATATATCTACATTTCAAAGGCTTCAATTCTCTATTCTGTTTTCTTGTCTAGTGTCCATGTTTCTGCACCATAAATGGATGTTGAAAAGATGTACCATTTTGCTATTCTTAGTTTTAGTTCTGGTGTTATTTGTTTTGATGTTAGTATATTTTTGATGACATTAAAATTATTTTTTGCCATTCCTATTCTTTTGTTTATTTCAGTTTTACATTTTCCATCACTGGTTATAGTATGTCCAAGGTAGTTGTAGTTTTGAATTGCCTCCAGGTCTATTCCTTCAACTTTGATATCCACTTGTGGGTTTTGAGTATTTTCTTTGTTTATGATCCAATATGTTTATGATGAAAGTAGTATTCTAGTTATGATAAATCAAATGTTGCCAATGAAGATATCCTGAAGAAACTACATTCCACACATTCTTGAGATTGATATTTTACTGGGGTGGTTCTAAATTAAACAGGAAAACTGAACAAAAATATGAATGGATCCCATACTAGAATCAAAATCTTAAAATCTTGTACTTCGAGTACTAACATATGAGTGCGGGAGCTGGAAATCAACAAAGGCTTTAGACCAAAGACTAAACGTTTTCGAGAACAAATGTCTTCGAAGACTGCTAAACATCCATTAGTCAGACTTGTAAGTAACTACAGAAATAAGACTAAAAAACTAAACAAAGACTCTGTATCCAACTGCGTTAGAAAGCGACGCTGGAAATACCTTGGCCACGTTCTCAGAATGGACGCTAGAAGGCTACCTCACCAGGCCCTTATATGGAGATCACAAGGTAAAAGAAAACAAGGAAGACGGAAAGAAACCCTGCGTAGAATTAGAGGGAAGCAAAGAGAAAAGATAGCAGACAGCTTAAGAGAATGGCTTGGCAGATGGTCAAGAACAAAGATGATAAATAACTGTCAAGATCGAAAATGTGGAGAGGCATGATCACCTACGCCAGCAGGCATGGTACTTCATGATGATGATGTTGACTTTCTGCCAAGCCATTCTCTTAAGCTGTCTGGTATCTTTTCTCTTTACTTCCCTCGATCTCTTCGTCCCTCAATTTTCCCAGTTGTCACAATATATTCCGGCTGTTCCCTTCCCATTACATGGCTAAAGAATGATGTAAAACGACAGACAGTAGAATTTAAATTAGAATGTATCCTCTTTGATACATCACCTTTTTCAACACATAATATTTGCTTGTTTGTTTGTTCTTATGATCACTATCACTGCACACTTGGCGAATCCATAGGTGCCTCGATATCCTTCTCAAGAATCTCTAGAAAATCCGAAGAGAATTCCTGGCCCATATGCACGAACTCCGTAGCACGGCCTGGGATCCAAGGTGTGGGTAGGTTTCTGCTCACGATTTTGCCCGGGCTGCGGCCATGTTTACGGTCTACTCTTTTCGACTTTAACTTCTTAAGAACAAGGGTTCTTTAACGTGCGCGAATGCACACGGGACCTTCTGTTTAATGGCGTTATCCAGGAGGGCTAGACATCGGATCACACTAAACAAGAGATCAAAGGATGGTATCGCCATAAAGAAGCCAAGGATTAATTTTTTCCTATTTTTTTCCCTAAAAATCGCAAACCGGGGAAGTTGAACCATGTTCATTCCTATCCTGAAGCCGAGGTCGAACCACTAGACTACCCAGAATCAGAAACAGAATCAAGTCTATTTAAATTTCTTCTGCTGCGTCTGCGTTCACGATGTCACTCATCTTCATTGTGTGGTCCTGAAAGGTCGTAAGATCGACGTTAATGTATTCTGTTGTGGTTTACGGAAACTAATATCTACATTTTTGGCTCAAAACGATCAACACCAGCAAGAAGATTTTTCAAATATCTGGTTGGCTTCCTTCTTAGATCAAAACTAACTGGCCAAACTGGCAATTACTTTCTTTTTGGCCGACTACAGAGGGACAAAGCGATTGTTTCCCTTAACTGCAAGTAGCTGGACCAGGGAGATACTGGTTTGATCTGAAATTTTGCAGATAGAGCATCAGATGACTCAGAGTATCAGGTTGTAGTGCAACATGTTGTAGAGCTACAGATTATAGAACATTATGTTGTAGGGCATAAGGTTGTAGATCAACATTAGGTAGAGCAACATGTTGTAGAGCATCAGGTTGTAGAGCATCAGTTTATAGAGCAACATGTTGTAGAGCAATATGTTATAGAGCAACAGGTTATAGAGCAACATGTTGTAGAGCATCAGGTTGTAGAGCAACATGTTGTAGAGCATCAGGTTGTAGAGCAATATGTTGTAGAGCAACATGTTGTAGAGCAATATGTTATAGAGCATCAGGTTGTAGAGCATCAGTTTATAGAGCAACATGTTGTAGAGCATCAGGTTGTAGAGCATCAGTTTATAGAGCAACATGTTGTAGAGCAACAGGTTGTAGAGCAACAGGTTATAGAGCAACATGTTGTAGAGCATCAGGTTGTAGAGCAACATGTTGTAGAGCATCAGGTTGTAGAGCAATATGTTGTAGAGCAACATGTTGTAGAGCAATATGTTATAGAGCATCAGTTTATAGAGCAACATGTTGTAGAGCATCAGGTTGTAGAGCATCAGTTTATAGAGCAACATGTTGTAGAGCAACAGGTTATAGAGCAACATGTTGTAGAGCATCAGGTTGTAGAGCAACATGTTGTAGAGCATCAGGTTGTAGAGCAATATGTTGTAGAGCAACATGTTGTAGAGCAATATGTTATAGAGCATCAGGTTGTAGAGCATCAGTTTATAGAGCAACATGTTGTAGAGCATCAGGTTGTAGAGCAACAGGTTGTAGAGCAACAGGTTGTAGAGCAACAGGTTATAGAGCAATATGTTATAGAGCAACAGGTTGTAGAGCAACAGGTTATAGAGCAACATGTTGTAGAGCATCAGGTTATAGAGCAATATGTTGTAGGAAACTTTGTTGAGGGTGGGGGCACAAAATGAATTAAACAGACAGCTAGACATTTAGATTAGACAGACAGAGAAAAAGACAACCAGATCGATATGTACATAGACAGACAGAGAGACAGATGCACGGACGGAATGACGAACAGACAGGAAAGTTAGACAGACAGGACAGACAGGCAGGCAGTTAGATAGATAGATAGATAGATAGATAGATAGATAGATAGATAGATAGATAGATAGATAGATAGATAGATAGATAGATAGATAGATAGATAGATAGATAGATAGATAGATAGATAGATAGATAGATTGATAGATAGATAGATAGATAGATAGATAGATAGATAGTTAGATAGGTAGATAGATAGATAGATAGATAGATAGATAGATAGATAGATAGATAGATAGATAGATAGATAGATAGATAGATAGATAGATAGATAGATAGATAGATAGATAGATAGATAGATAGATAGATAGATAGATAGATAGATAGATATGGAACAGAAAAATAAATATGAAAAGATAAATAAACTCTTTCTGAAATAACGCAGAAGAGGTCGCCTCCCTTAGGTAATGAATAAACAGTGTTTACGTGCATGCATGTGTGTGTTTGCGCCCATGTGTGGGATGTGCATAAGTGTGGTGTGAGTGTTTGTGCTTGGAGCTAGATAAATTATTCTTATTGAACAAGGCCCACAAACCGTCCTTCGAACTGCCAAGAATTTATTTCAATGAAGGCCGCTATATCTTTTTCTCTCCATGTTTGGCATGTTGTAAGTAGTTATCTACGTTTCCGGTTGTTTCCAAAATGGAGGAATTATTTTTCTCCGGCTTGGTATAGAACCGTTGATCAGAGGTTTAACAAGCCGCCATCGTAAACACGATTTTGTTAATGAAACGTAGACCTGATACAACCAAATAGCAAAGCAAGCCCTCATGTGGGAAACAACAGGTAAGAGGAAAAGAGGAAGACCCAGGGAGACACTGAGAAGAACATTGATGAGAGAGGCAAGAGCAACAGGATTCGGCTCCCTCAGTGAGATAGAGCTGCTTGCACAGAACAGAGACAAATGGCGAGATTTGATAAAATATCTTTAAAAGAAAACTGCTAGAACAAAAATTCAGATATGAGAAGGTGTATCTTGGTCTACGCCCTATGGGCCGGCTACAACTCGAAAGGTCAATAGATAGATAGATAGAAGTAGTTATCTGGCCTGGTTATCGAATCATTTCCCGCCATTTCTGTTGTGTGTACTATCATGTAAGGGAGAGCACGATCGGGAGAGAAGATACGAGGGACTACACGTTTGAAGTTAGGTCTCGTATTGCTGACTTTCGTGGTTTGTACGTTTGTTTATGATGGTGACTTCAGTGCTTAGTTTCTGAGATGGAAAGATGTGAGGGGTATAGGAGAGTGAATGATGAGAGAAGAATGTGGTAGTGGGTAGAAAGGATTTGGAGGAGAAAAGATGGTCACGAGAGAAGAATGTGGTAGTGGATAGACAAGATTTGGAGGAGACAGATAGTCACGAGAGAAGAATGTGGTAGTGGATAGACTGGATTTGGAGGAGACAGATAGTCACGAGAGAAGAATGTGGTAGTGGATAGACTGGATTTGGAGGAGACAGATAGTCACGAGAGAAGAATGTGGTAGTGGATAGAAAGGATTTGGAAGAGAAAGATGGTAATGAGAGAAGAATGTGGTAGTGGGTAGACAGGATTTGGAGGAGAAAGATGGTCACGAGAGAAGAATGTGGTAGTGGATAGACAGGATTTGGAGGAGACAGATGGTCACGAGAGAAGAATGTGGTAGTGGATAGAAAGGATTTGGAAGAGAAAGATGGTAATGAGAGAAGAATGTGGTAGTGGGTAGACAGGATTTGGAGGAGAAAGATGGTCACGAGAGAAGAATGTGGTAGTGGATAGACAGGATTTGGAGGAGACAGATGGTCACGAGAGAAGAATGTGGTAGTGGATAGGCAGGATTTGGAGGAGAAGATGGTAATGAGAGAAGAATGTGGTAGTGGATAGACAGGATTTGGAAGAGAAAGATGGTAATGAGAGAAGAATGTGGTAGTGGGTAGACAGGATTTGGAGGAGAAAGATGGTCACGAGAGAAGAATGTGGTAGTGGATAGACAGGATTTGGAGGAGACAGATGGTCACGAGAGAAGAATGTGGTAGTGGATAGGCAGGATTTAGAAGAGAAAGATGGTAATGAGAGAAGAATGTGGTAGTGGGTAGACAGGATTTGGAGGAGAAAGATGGTCACGAGAGAAGAATGTGGTAGTGGATAGACATGATTTGGAGGAGAAGATTGTAATGAGAGAAGAATGTGGTAATGGATAGACAGGATTTGGAGGAGAAGATGGTAATGAGAGAAGAATGTGGTAGTTGGTAGAATGGATTTGGAGGAGAAGATGGTAATGAGAGAAGAATGTGGTAGTGGATAGAAAGAATTTGGAAGAGAAAGATGGTAATGAGAGAAGAATGTGGTAGTGGATAGACAGGATTTGGAGGAGAAGATGGTAATGAGAGAAGAATGTGGTAGTGGATAGACAGGATTTGGAGGAGAAGATGGTAATGAGAGAAGAATGTGGTAGTGGATAGACAAGATTTGGCGGAGAAAGATGGTCACGAGAGAAGAATGGGGTAGTGGATAGACAAGATTTGGAGGAGAAGATGGTAATGAGAGAAGAATGTGGTAGTGGATAGACAGGATTTGGAGGATAAAAGATTGTAATGAGAGAAGAATGTGGTAGTTGGTAGAATGGATTTGGAGAAGAAAGATGGTAATGAGAGAAGAATGTGGTAGTGGATAGACAAGATTTGGCGGAGAAAAGATTGTAATGAGATAAGAATGTGGTAGTTGGTAGAATGGATTTGGAGAAGAAAGATGGTAATGAGAGAAGAATGTGGTAGTGGATAGACAAGATTTGGCGGAGAAAAGATTGTAATGAGAGAAGAATGTGGTAGTTGGTAGAATGGATTTGGAGAAGAAAGATGGTAATGAGAGAAGAATGTGGTAGTGGATAGACAAGATTTGGAGGAGAAGATAGTAATGAGAGAAGAATGTGGTAGTTGGTAGAATGGATTTGGAAAAGAAAGATGGTAATGAGAGAAGAATGTGGTAGTTGGTAGAATGGATTTGGAGAAGAAAGATGGTAATGAGAGAAGAATGTGGTAGTGGATAGACAGGATTTGGAGGAGAAAAGATGGTAATGAGAGAAGAATGTGGTAGTGGATAGACAGGATTTGGAGGAGAAAAGATTGTAATGAGAGAAGAATGTGGTAAGTGGTAGAATGGATTTGGAGAAGAAAGATGGTAATGAGAGAAGAATGTGGTAGTTGGTAGAATGGATTTGGAGGAGAAGATGGTAATGAGAAAAGAATGTGGTAGTGGATAGACAAGATTTGGAGGAGAAGATGGTAATGAGAAAAGAATGTGGTAGTTGGTAGAATGGATTTGGAGAAGAAAGATGGTAATGGGAGAAGAATGTGGTAGTTGGTAGAATGGATTTGGAGAAGAAAGATGGTAATGAGAGAAGAATGTGGTAGTTGGTAGAATGGATTTGGAGAAGAAAGATGGTAATGAGAGAAGAATGTGGTAGTGGATAGACAGGATTTGGAGGAGAAGATGGTAATGAGAGAAGAATGTGGTAGTGGATAGACAGGATTTGGAGGAGAAAATGGTAATAAGAGAAGAATGTGGTAGTGGATAGACAGGATTTGGAGGAGAAGATGGTCACGATAGAAGAATGTGGTA
The DNA here is from genome assembly GCA_032433765.1 of Megaustenia siamemsis. Lineage (NCBI taxonomy): Eukaryota > Metazoa > Mollusca > Gastropoda > Stylommatophora > Ariophantidae > Megaustenia > Megaustenia siamemsis. The sequence goes on from JAVIAB010000126.1 coordinate 63,855,412, forward strand.
GTGGATAGACAGGATTTGGAGGAGAAGATGGTAATGACAGAAGAATGTGGTAGTGGATAGACAGGATTTGGAGGAGAAGATGGTCACGATAGAAGAATGTGGTAGTGGATAGACAGGATTTGGAGGAGAAGACGGTAATAAGAGAAGAATGTGGTAGTGGATAGACAGGATTTGGAGGAGAAAATGGTAATAAGAGAAGAATGTGGTAGTGGATAGACAGGATTTGGAGGAGAAGATGGTCATGATAGAAGAATGTGGTAGTGGATAGACAGGTTTGGAGGAGAAGATGGTAATGAGAGAAGAATGTGGTAGTGGATAGACAGGATTTGGAGGAGAAGATGGTCACGATAGAAGAATGTGGTAGTGGATAGACAGGATTTGGAGGAGAAGATGGTAATAAGAGAAGAATGTGGTAGAGGATAGACAGGATTTGGAGGAGAAGATGGTAATGAGAGAAGAATGTGGTAGTGGGTAGACAGGATTTGGAGGAGATGATGGTAATGAGAGAAGAATGTGGTAGTGCATAGACAGGATTTGGAGGAGAAGATGGTAATGAGAGAAGAATGTGGTAGTTGATAGACAGGATTTGGAGGAGAAGATGGTAATGAGAGAAGAATGTGGTAGTGGGTAGACAGGAATTGGAGGAGAAGATGGTCACGAGAGAAGAATGTGGTAGTGGGTAGACAGGATTTGGAGGAAAAGATGGTAATGAGAGAAGAATGTGGTAGTGGATAGACAGGATTTGGAGGAGAAGATGGTAATGAGAGAAGAATGTGGTAGTGGGTAGACAGGATTTGGAGGAAAAGATGGTAATGAGAGAAGAATGTGGTAGTGGGTAGACAGGATTTGGAGGAGAAGATGGTAATGAGAGAAGAATGTGGTAGTGGGTAGACAGGATTTGGAGGAAAAGATGGTAATGAGAGAAGAATGTGGTAGTGGATAGACAGGATTTGGAGAAGAAGATGGTAATGAGAGAAGAATGTGGTAGTGGATAAACAGGATTTGGAGGAGAAGATGGTAATGAGAGAAGAATGTGGTAGTGGATAGACAGGATTTGGAGGAGAAGATGGTAATGAGAGAAGAATGTGGTATTGGGTAGACAGGAATTGGAGGAGAAGATGGTCACGAGAGAAGAATGTGGTAGTGGGTAGACAGGATTTGGAGGAAAAGATGGTAATGAGAGAAGAATGTGGTAGTGGATAGACAGGATTTGGAGGAGAAGATGGTAATGAGAGAAGAATGTGGTAGTGGGTAGACAGGATTTGGAGGAAAAGATGGTAATGAGAGAAGAATGTGGTAGTGGTAGTGGGTAGACAGGATTTGGAGGAGAAGATGGTAATGAGAGAAGAATGTGGTAGTGGATAGACAGGATTTGGAGAAGAAGATGGTAATGAGAGAAGAATGTGGTAGTGGATAGACAGGATTTGGAGGAGAAGATGGTAATGAGAGAAGAATGTGGTAGTGGATAGACAGGATTTGGAGGAGAAGATGGTCACGATAGAAGAATGTGGTAGTGGATAGACAGGATTTGGAGGAGAAGATGGTAATGAGAGAAGAATGTGGTATTGGGTAGACAGGAATTGGAGGAGAAGATGGTCACGAGAGAAGAATGTGGTAGTGGGTAGAATGGATTTGGAGGAAAAGATGGTAATGAGAGAAGAATGTGGTAGTGGATAGACAGGATTTGGAGGAGAAGATGGTAATGAGAGAAGAATGTGGTAGTGGGTAGACAGGATTTGGAGGAAAAGATGGTAATGAGAGAAGAATGTGGTAGTGGTAGTGGGTAGACAGGATTTGGAGGAGAAGATGGTAATGAGAGAAGAATGTGGTAGTGGGTAGACAGGATTTGGAGGAAAAGATGGTAATGAGAGAAGAATGTGGTAGTGGATAGACAGGATTTGGAGAAGAAGATGGTAATGAGAGAAGAATGTGGTAGTGGATAGACAGGATTTGGAGGAGAAGATGGTAATGAGAGAAGAATGTGGTAGTGGATAGACAGGATTTGGAGGAGAAGATGGTCACGATAGAAGAATGTGGTAGTGGATAGACAGGATTTGGAGGAGAAGATGGTAATAAGAGAAGAATGTGGTAGTGGATAGACAGGATTTGGAGGAGAAAATGGTAATAAGAGAAGAATGTGGTAGTGGATAGACAGGATTTGGAGGAGAAGATGGTCATGATAGAAGAATGTGGTAGTGGATAGACAGGTTTGGAGGAGAAGATGGTAATGAGAGAAGAATGTGGTAGTGGATAGACAGGATTTGGAGGAGAAGATGGTAATGAGAGAAGAATGTGGTATTGGGTAGACAGGAATTGGAGGAGAAGATGGTCACGAGAGAAGAATGTGGTAGTGGGTAGACAGGATTTGGAGAAGAAGATGGTAATGAGAGAAGAATGTGGTAGTGGTAGTGGGTAGACAGGATTTGGAGGAGAAGATGGTAATGAGAGAAGAATGTGGTAGTGGGTAGACAGGATTTGGAGGAAAAGATGGTAATGAGAGAAGAATGTGGTAGTGGATAGACAGGATTTGGAGAAGAAGATGGTAATGAGAGAAGAATGTGGTAGTGGATAGACAGGATTTGGAGGAGAAGATGGTAATGAGAGAAGAATGTGGTAGTGGATAGACAGGATTTGGAGGAGAAGATGGTCACGATAGAAGAATGTGGTAGTGGATAGACAGGATTTGGAGGAGAAGATGGTAATAAGAGAAGAATGTGGTAGTGGATAGACAGGATTTGGAGGAGAAAATGGTAATAAGAGAAGAATGTGGTAGTGGATAGACAGGATTTGGAGGAGAAGATGGTCATGATAGAAGAATGTGGTAGTGGATAGACAGGTTTGGAGGAGAAGATGGTAATGAGAGAAGAATGTGGTAGTGGATAGACAGGATTTGGAGGAGAAGATGGTAATGAGAGAAGAATGTGGTATTGGGTAGACAGGAATTGGAGGAGAAGATGGTCACGAGAGAAGAATGTGGTAGTGGGTAGACAGGATTTGGAGGAAAAGATGGTAATGAGAGAAGAATGTGGTAGTGGATAGACAGGATTTGGAGAAGAAGATGGTAATGAGAGAAGAATGTGGTAGTGGATAGACAGGATTTGGAGGAAAAGATGGTAATGAGAGAAGAATGTGGTAGTGGTAGTGGGTAGACAGGATTTGGAGGAGAAGATGGTAATGAGAGAAGAATGTGGTAGTGGGTAGACAGGATTTGGAGGAAAAGATGGTAATGAGAGAAGAATGTGGTAGTGGATAGACAGGATTTGGAGAAGAAGATGGTAATGAGAGAAGAATGTGGTAGTGGATGGACAGGATTTGGAGGAGAAGATGGTAATGAGAGAAGAATGTGGTAGTGGGTAGACAGGATTTGGAGGAAAAGATGGTAGTGAGAGAAGAATGTGGTAGTGGATAGACAGGATTTGGAGGAGAAGATGGTAATGAGAGAAGAATGTGGTAGTGGGTAGACAGGATTTGGAGGAAAAGATGGTAATGAGAGAAGAATGTGGTAGTGGTAGTGGGTAGACAGGATTTGGAGGAGAAGATGGTAATGAGAGAAGAATGTGGTAGTGGGTAGACTGGATTTGGAGGAAAAGATGGTAATGAGAGAAGAATGTGGTAGTGGATAGACAGGATTTGGAGAAGAAGATGGTAATGAGAGAAGAATGTGGTAGTGGATAGACAGGATTTGGAGGAGAAGATGGTAATGAGAGAAGAATGTGGTAGTGGATAGACAGGATTTGGAGGAGAAGATGGTCACGATAGAAGAATGTGGTAGTGGATAGACAGGATTTGGAGGAGAAGATGGTAATGAGAGAAGAATGTGGTATTGGGTAGACAGGAATTGGAGGAGAAGATGGTCACGAGAGAAGAATGTGGTAGTGGGTAGACAGGATTTGGAGGAAAAGATGGTAATGAGAGAAGAATGTGGTAGTGGATAGACAGGATTTGGAGGAGAAGATGGTAATGAGAGAAGAATGTGGTAGTGGGTAGACAGGATTTGGAGGAAAAGATGGTAATGAGAGAAGAATGTGGTAGTGGTAGTGGGTAGACAGGATTTGGAGGAGAAGATGGTAATGAGAGAAGAATGTGGTAGTGGGTAGACAGGATTTGGAGGAAAAGATGGTAATGAGAGAAGAATGTGGTAGTGGATAGACAGGATTTGGAGAAGAAGATGGTAATGAGAGAAGAATGTGGTAGTGGATAGACAGGATTTGGAGGAGAAGATGGTAATGAGAGAAGAATGTGGTAGTGGATAGACAGGATTTGGAGGAGAAGATGGTCACGATAGAAGAATGTGGTAGTGGATAGACAGGATTTGGAGGAGAAGATGGTAATAAGAGAAGAATGTGGTAGTGGATAGACAGGATTTGGAGGAGAAAATGGTAATAAGAGAAGAATGTGGTAGTGGATAGACAGGATTTGGAGGAGAAGATGGTCATGATAGAAGAATGTGGTAGTGGATAGACAGGTTTGGAGAAGATGGTAATGAGAGAAGAATGTGGTAGTGGATAGACAGGATTTGGAGGAGAAGATGGTAATGAGAGAAGAATGTGGTATTGGGTAGACAGGAATTGGAGGAGAAGATGGTCACGAGAGAAGAATGTGGTAGTGGGTAGACAGGATTTGGAGGAAAAGATGGTAATGAGAGAAGAATGTGGTAGTGGATAGACAGGATTTGGAGAAGAAGATGGTAATGAGAGAAGAATGTGGTAGTGGATAGACAGGATTTGGAGGAAAAGATGGTAATGAGAGAAGAATGTGGTAGTGGATAGACAGGATTTGGAGGAAAAGATGGTAATGAGAGAAGAATGTGGTAGTGGATAGACAGGATTTGGAGGAGAAGATGGTAATGAGAGAAGAATGTGGTAGTGGGTAGACAGGATTTGGAGGAAAAGATGGTAATGAGAGAAGAATGTGGTAGTGGATAGACAGGATTTGGAGAAGAAGATGGTAATGAGAGAAGAATGTGGTAGTGGATGGACAGGATTTGGAGGAGAAGATGGTAATGAGAGAAGAATGTGGTAGTGGATAGACAGGATTTGGAGGAGAAGATGGTAATGAGAGAAGAATATGGTAGTGGATAGACAGGATTTGGAGGATAAAAGATTGTAATGAGAGAAGAATGTGGTAGTGGATAGACAGGATTTGGAGGAGAAAAGATTGTAATGAGAGAAGAATGTGGTAGTTGGTAGAATGGATTTGAAGAAGAAAGATGGTAATGAGAGAAGAATGTGGTGTGGACAGACAGGATTTGGAGGAGAAGATGGTAATGAGAGAAGTATGTGGTAGTGGATAGACAGGATTTGGAGGAGAAGATGGTAATGAGAGAAGAATATGGTAGTGGATAGACAGGATTTGAAGGAGAAAGATGGTAATGAGAGAAGAATGTGGTAGTGGATAGACAGGATTTAGAGGAGAGAGGAGGATGATGGAAGTTAGGGAAGCATGTGGGAGTTGAGAGAAAAGAGTTGGAGGAGAGAGAGAAATAGAGAGATAGAGAAGGAAAACAAAAGTTGATTGAGGGAACAAACTGATAAAGAAATAAACATGAACAGAGAGAGAGTGAGAGAGAGAAAGAGAGAGATAGAGAGAAAGAGAGAGATAGAGAGAGAAAGAAACATGAACATAATTAATAAATGAGGGTAATGTTTTAAAATAGAGGGACAAGAAAGATTAAGAATAGCAATTGAAGACAGAAAGATATGAAAAATATCACAGAGAAGAAAATTGTGGAAGCGAGGTAGGAGAAAGCATGGAGATAGGATGGAGATATTATGGACATAGGATGGAGATAGCATGAAGATAGGATGGAGATATTATGGACATAGGATGGAGATAGCATGGAGATAGGATACAAATATCATGGAGATAGGATGGAGACAGCATGGAGATAGGATGGAGATATTATGGACATAGGATGGAGATAGCATGAAGATAGGATGGAGATATTATGGACATAGGATGGAGATAGCATGGAGATAGGATACAAATATCATGGAGATAGGATGGAGACAGCATGGAGATAGGATGGAGATATTATGGACATAGGATGGAGATAGGATACAAATATCCTGGAGATAGGATGGATACAGCATGGAGATAGGATGGAGATATTATGGACATAGGATGGAGATAGCATGGAGATAGGATACAAATATCATGGAGATAGGATGGAGACAGCATGGAGATAGCATGGAGATGTTATGGACATAGGATGGAGATAGGATACAAATATCATGGAGATAGGATGGAGATATTATGGACATAGGATGGAGATAGCATGGAGATAGGATGCAGATATTATGGACATAGGATGGAGATCGCATGGAGATATCAAGGAGACGGGATTGAGATTAGCAATCGAGAGGTTACAAGAGTTACGTTACAACCACCACCCCCACCCAAAAACTAAATAAAATGAAAAATGAAGAGACAAATAGAGGATAATGTAGACACAAAGGAGGAGAGCCAGGAGAGTGTGGAGCGGTGGGAATGAGCGTAATGAAAGGGGAACAAATTGAGATAGAAAAGGGAGAAAGTAGTAGAAGAGAAGAAGAAATGAGACCTTGTATGATTCGGTATTCACGTTTTAAGGAATGCAATGTTTTTTCTAGGAAAAAAACAACTCATATATATATATCATGTGCCATACCGGTTGGTGTGGATCATGTCCTTCTACAATCTTCTATCTACCATGCATCGTATCAATTCTGTTGTTGAATGCCATAACACCAAGCTAACCTGTATTTTCTCTCTTTGTCGTCCGCGGTGTCTGTTTCCTTATATTTTGCAAGTTGTAACCAAGTATTCCAACTTTCCTCTTCCCATGATGTGCCCAAAAAATGTTGATTGTTTCTTTCTGATGCTTCTTATGAGCTCTCTTTTTATGTTGGCCTCTTTGAAAATGTTCTCGTTGGTCTTTTTAGCTGCCCAGGGAACTTTCAACATTCTTTTCTGAGAAAACTGATCTCTGTGGCCTCTAATTGTCTTTTCATTTGTTCGTTTACTGTCCATGATTCGCTTCCATATATATGGAATATATATATATAAACTGAATTTTGCGTGTTCCCCTGGCACGTTTTTCCCTGGCAGCCGTGCACACATGGGGTCCCTCACCGCACAGGCAAATAACTCAATCTTCGGATGATACTCATATTTTTCCGTCGTTTCAAGACGGGCTTTGTTGCCGAGACCAGGGGATGGTTGCTGCAGAGAGAAATCATAAATAAAAATCTTAACTGGTGCAGCCGGGATTTGAACTCACAACCTCTCTGTTTCGAGACCGGCGTCTTGCCTCGAGACCAACCAGTCGCCTACTAACAGTAATAATTATAATTGTTATAACATCCGTCGTTCCCTCGCAATAATGACAGCAGTATCTGAACGGGTTAGTTGCACCTTCATTGTGTGAGCTGAGATAAGTGTGTTGGCCATCACCTACAGCGCTACACTACGGGGAGACATGTATCATCAGAAGTGCTCTACAGACGTTGTTGAGTGTCCCCCATTTCTCGGTAGCAAAGGCTGGCTCATTGACCCATAGGTAACCAACTTTACTTCACCTCCAGGTTGAGCTCCCCCATTAATAGTCTACGCCAAGACAGACGGGCTAAGGAGATGATGATCGTTATAGTCAGGCAGCAGTGGGGTCTTACGATATAGAAGACCAAGTATTGCAGGAACTCCGTGATGGATAACATCTGAAATGAAGACATGAAATACCTTGCACAGAACTACAAGGGGACTTGGAAATACGTGGAGATGTCATTACCTCGCGTTGGGTGGTCTAGAGGTATGATGTCGACCCCTGCACAGGAAGGACACAGGTTCAAAACCAACCAGAAGTGGTGATGACTATTCTGAAATCTGAAAAAAATTAAATCCTTGGTTTCTTTATGACGTTACCCTCCCCTGATCTTGTGGGTAGTGAGATGTCTGGCCGCTCAGATAACGGAGATAAACAGGAGGTCCCGTGTACACATCTTCTACCTTTTAGCTCCCAGTGGAGCATAGGTCTTCAACAAACACTTTCCAAGTCGTTCTGTTTTCAGCAATTCTTTTAAGATCATTCCATGTCTTCCCCATCATCTTCATCTCTGCTTCAATCTGTCTTCTCCAAGAATTCCTTGGTCTTCCTCTTTGTCTTTTCCCCTGGGAATTCCAAAAAAGGGCCTGTTGTGTAATACTCTCAGTTGGCTTCCGTAGTGTGTGTCCTATCCATCGCCATCGTCTTCGCTGTATTTCTTTATCCACTGGTATTTGACCGGTACATTTCTATAATTCCACGTTAGTGACTTTGTCCTGCCATTTCCATCCTTTTATTCTGCGCAAGCATCCATTAATGAAAGTCTGTACCTTCGTGATTGTCAATTTTGTTATTCTCCATGTTTCACAGCCATATAATAGAACCGACTTAACATTGGAGTTTTTATTTTTGTATTTAGCCTAATTTCTTTGGATTTCCACATGTTTCCCAGTGCAATGAAAGCTCCTCTTGCTTTTGATATCCTTATCCCGTGTACACTTGCGCATGTTAAAAAAAAAAAAAACCATCGACAGTTAACACAGAAAAGAGTAGGCCATAAATATGGCGGCTACCTGGGCACAATTGTCAGCAGAAGCCTACCCACACCGTGGGTCCCGTGCTACGGAGTTCGTGCACACGGGCCAGGATTCTCCTCGAATTTTTTCGAGGAAGATATTGGAGCACCTATTGGGTTCGTGCAGTGATGATGATCTTTTAACACAAAACAAACGTTATTACATGGCGTTGGGCCGAAGGGTGAGAGCTCACAGGTGGCTGCTGCCCACAACAACATATCGGGTGTATAAACTAAAAATGACAACCCGACAAGCAACTCTTTACTGCCAACAAAATATCAAGCCAACATCAGTCAAAAATAATGATGATTTATTCTTGTAAGACAGATTTGTAGTGTACTACATTGTAAGAGTAGGCATTATGTTTCCACACTGGATTCACGACAGTAATCAAAGGGCACATAATACAGTCAACACAGACGTCAAGATCAGTGCCAGCTTGTTGAGTTAGGGGAAGTAATAACAGCGAGTAGCAGCAGTAAGCCACTTACCACGTCATACTTTGACTTAGAAATGTCAGATTACCATTTTTCATATCTTTACTACAGCGTCTAGTAGGGGCAACAATAACTTTCAAGTACTGAATAATTGTAGGATACGTCCTTCCTTATTTCTTTCTTCCTGCCTTACATTCTTTCTTTCATTCTATCTTCATCCCGTCCTTCTTTTCTCCCCCCCCCCTCCCGTATTAATTACATACATCGCACTCTCTATATCTCTCTTTCTATCCCTCGTTCTACTGCTTATTTCCATTAAACGTTGCAGAAAGGAGGTATCTATGGAGAGACCACTCACTTGTCATTTTGAATTTATTGAGCGCATTCGACATTTTTCTTGGATTAGTCCTTTCGTCTCATACATCTTCCCACACCTGCGCCCCCCCCCTCCCCTTATTGTTCACCCTTCTTAATGAACCCTTAATGAACCTTCCCGTCCAGTTGTCCACAGTATGGCTTCTTCGTTTCGGCCAATAATATCCTACCTGCCATATGATCTAGTTATCATGTGGCCAACGGGCACGCAAATCCTGGCCACTGTTCCGCCAGTTTCATTTGTAGGTGGAGATAAGCGCAAACACAAAGTATGAGATACAACGTGGGGCCACGAATATAATTAAGTTCAGAAAATAAAAATTAATTCAAGCCTGCCTTTATTGTCTATTTATCTGTAACCGGCATTACGTAAATCCTGGCCACCGTCTTTTCCCGACACTTTTGTTAGATCTGTGTTTTCTGGCTTGGATTTAAGTGTGGTATAGTTTGTTTGTTGCACTTGATAGATTTGCCTTTGAATTTGCCGAAACATTGTGGTTTGTCTTGTCTTTCTATTAGTTTAGCTGCTCCATAACTTTTAATATTTATTGTCCTGTGTTCATTAGCAGATCTTTTAACTTTTGTGTTTATATTTATCACTTCCGATTTGTATCTTGTTGTTTTGTACCTTTTGCCGAAACGTCGTAATATGTCATTCTATTAGTTTAGCTTCGGTATACAGTTTAGTGTTTATTTTACACTTTCGTTTCGTAGCCTTTCACGTGGAATGCTCACGTTACAACCTTGTTCAGTTTCATTCTGTTCGCATGTCCAAACCGAGGCTCTGACGTCTACTGCCAATCATTTACTGGCACTGCCTCCCGCGGTTCTACTCGGACAAAACCGACAATTATCTCAGATTCTTTGTGTTCTTGTCTGTTTGTCAACAAGGCTATCAGTGACTGACACATTCTGTGTTCTTGTTTGTTTGTCAACAAGGCTATCATCAGTGACTGACACATTTTGTGTTCTTGTTTGTTTGTCAACAAGGCTATCATCAGTGACTGACACATTTTGTGTTCTTGTCTGTTTGTCAACAAGGCTATCATCAGTGACTGACACATTCTGTGTTCTTGTTTGTTTGTCAACAAGGCTATCATCAGTGACTGACACATGTTGTGTTCTTGTTTGTTTGTCAACAAGGCTATCAGTGACTGACACATTTTGTGTTCTTGTTTGTTTGTCAACAAGGCTATCATCAGTGACTGACACATGTTGTGTTCTTGTTTGTTTGTCAACAAGGCTATCAGTGACTGACACATGTTGTGTTCTTGTTTGTTTGTCAACAAGGCTATCAGTGACTGACACATTTTGTGTTCTTGTTTGTTTGTCAACAAGGAGCATTACAGGCCCCCATGGTAGTATCAGAAAACTAGTTCATTATTGTGAAAGATGAAACAAAAATGTTACTTTTCTATTTTTGAAATCTACCCAGGCAGCGGCAAGTAGCCTACTCTTTTAGATTGTAAACTGCTATGAGTTCTTTTATAGGCTGAACTTGAAAACGAGATGTAGATGTTATCCTTGTGTGTCAGAACTTGGTACTTCATCGTACTTACTTTGAGGTCAGGAGGTAAATAGCGGAGGGACAAAAAAAACCCTGATCTCTCCAAATGTAGGTCAGTGTGATTGTTACGTCAGCATCGTGGTACAAGACTAAAGTGACCCCGCCCTGTGTGGCTACCGGGTCACTGCTGACCATGTTGAAAGTGGGGGGGGGGGGGGAGATAGAGTCACGGTCACGTGTGTGTGGCTACCGGGGCTTTGACCACGTTGGGGGAGGGGGAGTGGGGGGAATAGAGTCACGGTCACGTCTGTGTGGCTACGGGACATTGACCACGTTGGGGGAGAGGAGATAGAGCCACTATCACGTCTGTGTGGCTACCGGGACATTGATCACGGTCGGGGTGGGGAGAATAGAGCCAATGTCACCTGCCATGCGTGTCGTAAAAGGCGACTAAGGAGTGGTGGATCTAGGTCTTCGCCGGTGCTACGGAGTTCGTACATCTGAGCTGAAGCCATCTTCAGTGTTTCGCTAGCATGTTCCGGACATGCTTCAGTTTGGTGAAAGCGACTAATAGGGGATCTGAGCAGTATACAGGCGCCCGTTGTGCAACAAAGATGATCACTTAACTAAAGTGACCCCTGCTATGTCGCTCTACTCTTGCATGCATGAATCTATCAAGCAGTTCTTGGCCGTACTTGCTAGTCTGTTCTTTGCTGTACCTGCTAATCTGTTCTTTGCTGTACCTACCAATGTGTTCTTGGCTGTACCTACTAATGTGTTCTTGGCTGTACGTATTTTTGGCTGTGTTCTTGGCTGTGCCTACTAATGTGTTCTTGGCTGTACCTACTAATGTGTTCTTGGCTGTACATACTAATCTGTTCTTGGCTGTACCTACTAATGTGTTCTTGGCTGTATCTACTGTGTTCTTGGCTGTACGTACTAATCTGTTCTTGGCTGTGCCTACTAATGTGTTCTTGGCTGTACGTACTAATGTGTTCTTGGCTGTACGTACTAATGTGTTCTTGGCTGTACCTACTAATCTGTTCTTGGCTGCACCTACTAATGTGTTCTTGGCTGAATGTATTTTTGGCTGTGTTCTTGGCTGTACCTACTAATGTATTCTTGGCTGTACCTACTAATGTATTCTTGGCTGTACCTACTAATGTATTCTTGGCTGTACCTACTAATGTGTTCTTCGCTGTACCTGCTAATCTGTTCTTGGCTGTACCTACTAATGTGTTCTTGGCTGTACGTACTAATGTGTTCTTGGCTGTACCTACTAATCTGTTCTTGGCTGAATGTATTTTTGGCTGTGTTCTTGGCTGTACCTACTAATGTATTCTTGGCTGTACCTACTAATGTATTCTTGGCTGTACCTACTAATGTATTCTTGGCTGTACCTACTAATGTGTTCTTCGCTGTACCTACTAATCTGTTCTTGGCTGTACCTACTAATGTGTTCTTGGCTGTACCTACTAATGTGTTCTTGGCTGTACCTACTAATGTATTCTTGGCTGTACCTACTAATGTGTTCTTAGCTGTACCTACTAATCTGTTCTTGGCTGTACCTACTAATGTATTCTTGGCTGTACCTACTAATGTATTCTTGGCTGTACCTACTAATCTGTTCTTGGCTGTACCTACTAATGTATTCTTGGCTGTACCTACTAATGTGTTCTTGGCTGTACCTACTAATCTGTTCTTGGCTGTACCTACTAATGTGTTCTTGGCTGTACCTACTAATGTGTTCTTGGCTGTACCTACTAATCTGTTCTTGGCTGTATCTACTAATGTGTTCTTGGCTGTACCTACTAATCTGTTCTTGACTGTATCTACTAATGTATTCTTGGCTGTACCTACTAATCTGTTCTTGGCTGTACCTACTAATGTGTTCTTGGCTGTACCTACTAATGTGTTCTTGGCTGTACCTACTAATGTGTTCTTGGCTGTACCTACTAATCTGTTCTTGGCTGTATCTACTAATCTGTTCTTGGCTGTATCTACTAATGTATTCTTGGCTGTACCTACTAATGTGTTCTTGGCTGTACCTACTAATCTGTTCTTGGCTGTACCTACTAATGTATTATTGGCTGTACCTACTAATGTGTTCTTGGCTGTACCTACTAATGTATTCTTGGCTGTACCTACTAATGTGTTCTTGGCTGTACCTACTAATGTGTTCTTGGCTGTACCTACTAATGTGTTCTTGGCTGTACCTACTAATGTGTTCTTGGCTGTACCTACTAATGTATTCTTGGCTGTACCTACTAATGTATTCTTGGCTGTACCTACTAATGTGTTCTTGGCTGTACCTACTAATGTTTTCTTGGCTGTACCTACTAATCTGTTCTTGGCTGTACCTACTAATCTGTTCTTGGCTGTACCTACTAATTTGTTCTTGGCTGTACCTACTAATGTGTTCTTGGCTGTACCTACTAATCTGTTCTTGGCTGTACCTACTAATGTGTTCTTGGCTGTACCTACTAATCTGTTCTTGGCTGTACATACTAATGTATTCTTGGCTGTACCTACTAATGTATTCTTGGCTGTACCTACTAATGTGTTCTTGGCTGTACCTACTAATCTGTTCTTGGCTGTACCTACTAATGTATTATTGGCTGTACCTACTAATGTGTTCTTGGCTGTACCTACTAATGTATTCTTGGCTGTACCTACTAATGTGTTCTTGGCTGTACGTACTAATGTGTTCTTGGCTGTACCTACTAATGTGTTCTTGGCTGTACCTACTAATGTGTTCTTGGCTGTACCTACTAATGTATTCTTGGCTGTACCTACTAATGTATTCTTGGCTGTACCTACTAATGTGTTCTTGGCTGTACCTACTAATGTTTTCTTGGCTGTACCTACTAATCTGTTCTTGGCTGTACCTACTAATCTGTTCTTGGCTGTACCTACTAATTTGTTCTTGGCTGTACCTACTAATGTGTTCTTGGCTGTACCTACTAATCTGTTCTTGGCTGTACCTACTAATGTGTTCTTGGCTGTACCTACTAATCTGTTCTTGGCTGTACCTACTAATGTATTCTTGGCTGTACCTACTAATGTATTCTTGGCTGTACCTACTAATGTATTCTTGGCTGTACCTACTAATCTGTTCTTGGCTGTATCTACTAATGTATTCTTGGCTGTACCTACTAATGTATTCTTGTCTGTACCTACTAATCTGTTCTTGGCTGTACCTATTAATGTATTCTTGGCTGTACCTACTAATCTGTTCTTGGCTGTAACTACTAATGTGTTCTTGGCTGCACATTTAAAAAAAAAAAACATTGTGATGACACCCCCCCCCCCCCCACTCTTAATGAGTAATGGGAATATGCTGTTATTGCCGTATTTTTAAAAAAAATAACCAAGAGACATTTTTGGGCGATTTGGATAAGCAATACGCCAAGATGTCCTTCTCACACCCCCCCCCCTTCTTTTTTTTTCTTAAAAAAAAATTAAATAAATAAATTCAGATATTATTTCAGATAAGAGACGTTATTGTGAAGCAAATGTGACCTCTGGTCTTCAGTAGTGCTAGTCATTAACCACAGAACCATCCCCCACAGCTTCTTGTTGTAAAAGACAATATTGACGGTCTTCATGTTATTTTATCCTTGGGACTTCTAAAATCTTTGGAAACAATGACCACAGCTTGCAGCATCACATTCAGATGCAGAAATGAGAAGAAAAAAACACCATGAAATCACTGGATTAAGGACCGGGATCTCACGGTAACTAGCGTTCTCAATCAATGCAATGTACAAATATTCATGAATATTCACAACAATTATCTTACAGCATCTTCCATGTCATGTGGTTTGATCAAGAGATCTTTTTTATCAACATTTCCTTGCAGATTTCATGACTTCAAATATTTTTGTAGTTCAGATATCAGTATTTGTATCTCAGCTCAAGCTATCTCAGACTTTATGTTAAACATCATCATCATCATCGAGTGCCTTCTCCACAACAAAGGTTGGCTACCATGGATCGCCATTCTACTCTATGTTAAACATGTTTATGTAATTCCACATTTGGAACCTTCCTGATGTTCTAATTATTTCCCCTCTACCATTCCCAATATCAGCCTAAATCTGTTCTTTTCTAACTTCCTAATGTCATCATAAATCTTTACCCTTGATCTTCTTCATAACATCTGAGACCTATCTGTATCATGTACTTAATGTCATCCATCTGAGACACATCCAAACAATCTACTCAATATCATTCTAAAAGTATCCTCACCATCTACTTAATATCATTCTAATCTTGTCTCTCTACCTACTTCACTTTAGCCTAAACTCTCCCCCTCTTGTCTCTCTACCTACTTCACTTTAGCCTAAACTCTCCCCCTCTTGTCTCTCTACCTACTTCACTTTAGCATAAACTCTCCCCCTCTTGTCTCTCTACCTACTTCACTTTAGCCTAAACTCTCCCCCTCTTGTCTCTCTACCTACTTCACTTTAGCCTAAACTCTCCCCCTCTTGTCTCTCTACCTACTTCACTTTAGCCTAAACTCTCCCCCTCTTGTCTCTCTACCTACTTCACTTTAGCCTAAACCCTCCCAGTCTCCTCATCTTGTCTCTCTACCTACTTCACTTTAGCCTAAACCCTCCCAGTCTCCTCATCTTGTCTCTCTACCTACTTCACTTTAGCCTAAACCCTCCCAGTCTCCTCATCTTGTCTCTCTACCTACTTCACTTTAGCCTAAACCCTCCCAGTCTCCTCATCTTGTCTCTCTACCTACTTCACTTTAGCCTAAACCCTCCCACTCTCATCATCTTGTCTCTCTACCGACTTCACTTTAGCCTAATCCCTCCCACTCTCATCATCTTGTCTCTCTACCGACTTCACTTTAGCCTAAACCCTCCCACTCTCATCATCTTGTCTCTCTACCGACTTCACTTTAGCCTAAACCCTCCCACTCTCATCATCTTGTCTCTCTACCGACTTCACTTTAGCCTAATCCCTCCCACTCTCATCATCTTGTCTCTCTACCGACTTCACTTTAGCCTAAACCCTCCCACTCTCATCATCTTGTCTCTCTACCGACATCACTTTAGCCTAAACCCTCCCACTCTCATCATCTTGTCTCTCTACCGACTTCACTTTAGCCTAAACCATCCCACTCTCATCATCTTGTCTCTCTACCTACTTCACTTTAGCCTAAACTCTCCCACTCTCCCAATCTTGTCTCTCTAGCTACTTCACTTTTGCCTAATCCCTCCCACTCTCCCAATCTTGTCTCTCTACCTACTTCACTTTAGCCTAATCCCTCCCACTCTCCCTATCTTGTCTCTCTACTTACTTCACTTTAGCCTAATCCCTCCCACTCTCCCTATCTTGTCTCTCTACCTACTTCACTTTAGCCTAATCCCTCCCACTCTCCCTATCTTGTCTCTCTACCTACTTCACTTTAGCCTAATCCCTCCCACTCTCCCTATCTTGTCTCTCTACCTACTTCACTGTAGCCTAAACACTCCCACTCTCATCATCTTGTCTCTCTACCTACTTCACTGTAGCCTAAACACTCCCACTCTCATCATCTTGTCTCTCTACCGACTTCACTTTAGCCTAATCCCTCCCACTCTCATCATCTTGTCTCTCTACCGACTTCACTTTAGCCTAAACCCTCCCACTCTCATCATCTTGTCTCTCTACCGACATCACTTTAGCCTAAACCCTCCCACTCTCATCATCTTGTCTCTCTACCGACTTCACTTTAGCCTAAACCATCCCACTCTCATCATCTTGTCTCTCTACCTACTTCACTTTAGCCTAAACTCTCCACTCTCCCAATCTTGTCTCTCTAGCTACTTCACTTTTGCCTAATCCCTCCCACTCTCCCAATCTTGTCTCTCTACCTACTTCACTTTAGCCTAATCCCTCCCACTCTCCCTATCTTGTCTCTCTACTTACTTCACTTTAGCCTAATCCCTCCCACTCTCCCTATCTTGTCTCTCTACCTACTTCACTTTAGCCTAATCCCTCCCACTCTCCCTATCTTGTCTCTCTACCTACTTCACTTTAGCCTAATCCCTCCCACTCTCCCTATCTTGTCTCTCTACCTACTTCACTGTAGCCTAAACACTCCCACTCTCATCATCTTGTCTCTCTACCTACTTCACTGTAGCCTAAACACTCCCACTCTCATCATCTTGTCTCTCTACCTACTTCACTGTAGCCTAAACACTCCCACTCTCCCTATCTTGTCTCTCTACCTACTTCACTTTAGCCTAATCCCTCCCACTCTCATCATCTTGTCTCTCTACCTACTTCACTTTAGCCTAATCCCTCCCACTCTCCCTATCTTGTCTCTCTACCTACTTCACTTTAGCCTAATCCCTCCCACTCTCCCTATCTTGTCTCTCTACCTACTTCACTTTAGCCTAATCCCTCCCACTCTCCCTATCTTGTCTACCTACCTACTTCACTTTAGCCTAATCCCTCCCACTCTCCCTATCTTGTCTCTCTACCTACTTCACTTTAGTCTACCCCCTCGCCTCCTAATCTTATTACAGCCTCTCCTTTATCTCTTCCTGTATGTCTCAAACCTTCATTCCGTTTTCTTGAACTAATAACATAAAGATAATAATAAACATGTACCAAAAAATATAATACAAAAATTGCAAAACTGATAGCATGAAACAAATAAAATAAATATATAAATTCAATTAGACGCAGACTTAATGTGAATATCAACACCACAAAATGTACATGCAACAACATATACAAACCAAATACACAATAAGCGTATAATTAGCCATTGAAATCCATTACAATAGAACAGACAAGAGGGAATGCATTGAAACACTAAATAAAACATTTAAACTGCATACATCTTTACAAAATAATTCAGTCAATGGCAGGGGAAATAAAAGGGCAGATAACAACATTTTGATATTTTCTTTTTATTCTAGGTTTGTTCCATTGTGATGTGGCAGTCCCATTTTCTTGCTCAAACACGGGTGGGCAGAAACTGTACAGTCTCCTCTACATTAAAATCTGTCTATCTGTTGTCCTTTTGTGCTGAAGATAGCACATAGGGCAGAAACTGTAGACTCTCTATTTGCGATGATATTTGTTGCCAAGAGTCTGTTTTGCACAGGGCATTTGCATTGTATCTCATCAGACATTCCGGTTCTAGGCGAGCCTCTCAACCTTGGTAAGGGAGTTAGTGCCCACTGTTGTTGCTTCTCACCTCAGTTTTTTTTTTAGTATTTCTCTAGGTCAGCCTCTTTTTCTTTCACCCTCTTGTTCCCATTTAAGAACATGCTTTGAGATTATCTATCACAGCAGAGAAAATGCCATCACAAACAAACAAATATTTTGTTGTTGTTGTAGACTTAAAAGTGTGAGTGTAACTAACATCAGAAGCATAGAGGTTAGAGCACTGGCCACATAATAAAGAGAAAGTGGAATATAGTGGACTTTGGCTCAATCCACGCCTGATCCTCTTCTGATTACTCAGCTGATTGATAAAAAAATAAGTACCTGGCTCACTGTGTTTCAGGATGGTTATACTGGGAAGCACAGGCCCCCTCACTTCTACACCCAGTTGTGTAAAATGATCAAGTTTAATACTTCACTCTCTTATGATATTACAAAAATAATGGTAACATTCTTTATCTATTATTAATTTTGAGCTATTTTTACTTTAAAAAATGTATTGATTTCTTTAGTATTACTTTGCTACATTTCTAGATTGTTAGTTTTGTTTTGTGCTCCCAAATGAGGATTTTTTGCTGAAACTACAGAAAATTGTTCTGTGCTTGTTGCTAGGATCATAACTGCACACTGGATGAACCCATTGGTGCTCAACAATTTCCCCTCAAAGATGAATCCTAGCCCATGTTCATGAACTCCAAAGCATGGTCAGAGATGCAAGTTATGGGAGAGAAATAATCATAAATGAATATCATTATAGAGGGAAACTCCCAAGGCAATAATTCAGCGAATCATAGGAGGGAGAGGTATGTTTTACAGCACTCAGAAAAAATGAGAAATAAACAGTAACAGAAAAAATTATTGATTTTAATTCGCTTGCAGTGATACCGGGGCCTTCCATAACCATAACAGAAAAAAACAAAGAACAATATGTGGTCCGAAGCAGGATCGAACCCGTACTCTTTGGCACTGCGCCTCGCCACGAGAAGCCAAACAATTGGGAACACTGCCGCACTAAAGTTTTTTTTTTTCTGTTGTTGTTTATTTATCATTTTTTTCTGAGTGCTGTAAAACATATCTCTTCCTCATATGATTCATCCAAGGTATGGGTAAGTTTTTGTTGACAATGTTGCATGGGGAGTAGCCAAGTTTATGCTTGTCTGGTGTTATCCTTCAATGAAAAGCTCTTGTTATGGTTTAGACATTTCTTTCCTCTAATCTCCAGTTACCTGCTTTAGTGTGATTCCTTCCACCTCCTAATTTGTGTCAATCTCGGCCCCTCACACCTTTCTGGTCAATCTCAGCCCCTCACACCTTTCTGGTCAATCTCAGCCCCTCACACCTTTCTGGTCAATCTCAGCCCCTCACACCTTTCTGTTCAATCTCAGCCCCTCACACCTTTCTGGTCAATCTCAGCCCCTCACACCTTTCTGTTCAATCTCAGCCCCTCACACCTTTCTGGTCAATCTCAATCTCAGCCCCTCACACCTTTCTGTTCAATCTCAGCCCCTCACACCTTTCTGTTCAATCTCAGCCCCTCACACCTTTCTGGTCAATCTCAGCCCCTCACACCTTTCTGGTCAATCTGAGCCCCTCACACCTTTCTGGTCAATCTCAGCCCCTCACACCTTTCTGGTCAATCTCAGCCCCTCACACCTTTCTGGTCAATCTCAGCCCCTCCCACCTTTCTGTCAATCTCCGTGAATTGGTGAGTATATGTAGAAGGTCTGAACGACTGGTGGAGTCATTCAATGAAATATCTGCCTTATGCTAAAATGTACTTAAATCACGCACAGTAGTTTGTTACTGTCTTTTTAGTTGCCTTGTTTATATAAAACATAGCATGTCTATAATTCTCATACTGTACAACTGAGCTGACTAGAAGAAGTTATAGCTTTACATTAAAGAATACATTTATCTTCTATCTTTACAGCATTATCGCATCTCTGGGGGTCTGCCAGGGAAACTTATAGGAACAGAGAATAAAGACAGCTTGTTCACTGCTGTCACTGTGAGGTGTTTGGGTCTGAGATTTTATTTTACCCCCAACAGAAAAAAACTTTTGATCCAAGGTGATTTGAACTTGAGCTCTCCAGTGTTGAAGTACAGCAAGTTTTTGATTCGGCCACCCGCACACCATTAAAGAATAATTTACTAAAATATCATCAACACAATCAGTCATCACCATTATGTGCTGTCTCTACAATGAAGGTTGACTACCATTGATTGCCATTTCACTTTGCTTTTTCCCTTGATGTTTACACTTCCTCACAGGTTCTGTTATTTCCATTGATGGTACACATCCACACAGGTTCTGTCATTTCCATTGATGGTACAGATCCACACAGGTTCTGTCATTTCCATTGATGGTACACATCCTCACAGGTTCTGTCATTTCCATTGATGGTACACATCCACACAGGTTCTGTCATTTCCATTGATGGTACACATCCACACAGGTTCTGTCATTTCCATTGATGGTACACATCCACACAGGTTCTGTCATTTCCATTGATGGTACACATCCTCACAGGTTCTTCTGTCCATTTCATGATGTCACTTACATCTACACAAACATCATTAAGATATAAAAATTCCCACATTTATGCGGTGTTACAAGTTGGAACCACCAACTTCAAATATATATTTTATTAAACGGAATGTGATAACGTCAGGTCATTTTCCTCACAAACTGTGACAGAATGTAAAGGATTTCTGCTAAACCCTAGTTTAGGATTAAAACAACGAGAAGCGCAAATCTCATGTAGAATAATCCAATTTCTTCCAATAATTCCTAATATCAGAGTGTGTGAGTTCAAGATCAAATCCTATTTGAGAAGGAAAAGAAAACACATATCTTGGCCCAAATCAAGGAAATAAAATAAACTCATGACAGTTAACAATCGAAGAGAGCAGGTTAGAGTCTAAATGCCTTGAGCAAAAATGAAAAAAAGAAGAAAGGTACAATTTCTAATATCAATGAAATTATATTTAATCAACCTTTTGAAACTAACCCAGGTTCCCCTCTCTGGTGTTACATGGTTTTTACACTGTGATAGCATCTTCCTGTGAGATATGGAAAGAAATTAGGATACTAAGAGACACTGTGTAAAAATCAGAGCATTAAGAGAGATATCGTCTAAAATTGAGAGCACTAAAAGATACTTAATAGAAGAATAGGAAGAATTGGATTGAAAGAAAATAAAATAAATGATGAGGTCTTAAAACAACTAAAAATGACAAGAGAACTACTAAACACAATTCAAACAAGACAAATGAGATTTTATGGGGCATGTTAAAATTCACAGTAGCCTACTAAAAGTAATCTTAGAAGGGAAAATACAAGGTAAAAGAGGCAGAGGCAGACCAAGACTTAACATGGAAGAGTAACATCAAAGGATGGACAAGTCAGCCTATGCTAACCTGCGCTATCAAAGCAAGAGACAGAGCGGTATGGTACTTCATGGTAGTCAACCTTTGATGCGGAGACAGCATTCAATGATAATGATGAATAGATACTGTCTGGGCACAACAATAATGGCTTCATATAAGAATTAATCTGCTTTATTTGATTTAATCTTCATGCTGCCTGATGGTAAGTAGTTCATGCATTTGAGGTGAAGCCATCTTCAATGTTTTCGCAAGTGTGTGGCAGGCGTGCTTCATACTTGGAAACGTGCTGAGGAGGTGATCTGTGCACTATGGAGTTGTCCATCTGTTGTTCAATGGAAATGATCTTGTCAACTAAACTAAACTCATGCTGATTTTGATTGAAAATACAAAGTTGTCCATCTGTTGTTCAATGGAAATGATCTGTCAACTAAACTAAACTCATGCTCATTTTGATTGAAAATAATCATTTTGTGCAAGTTTATTTTAAAATATAAATATGCCATTTTTATTCTATTGAGGTGAATTATGGTCTTCATCAACTGTTGGGCAGCTGACCTTGATTATGGTGACTGCCAATGTTATTGGACATTTGTCTTCACGTTTTAATTTCTTTAAGTAAAATGCAAACAGGAATTGTTTCTGAACTGTCTTCCTTGCCGGTTTGAGGTCAAATTTGCATTGACATATTTTTCAAACATTTTGAGAACTTGCCTAAGTGGGGGAGTTGACAATATGTATTTGGGACACTTTAATTCAACATCTTTATCTCTTTCAGCACTCATCCATCAACTCAGCTTCATTGTCCGTCCATAAAAGGACGTTAAGTAAACATTGGTAAGCTGTGTAGCTACTGGCACACTAGTCTCCAGCATACGTCAGTTTCCTTGCAATCATTTATTGAAGAAATTACTCATTTATAATGTTGCAGTAATGGTCCTGTCTTGTTCTGCTATTTAAACAAAGTAAAAAGTGACACAATTTTAAATTTTGTTTTTCTTCATTAAATAGTGAATAAGTGGAATATAAGAGTAGCAGCCTTCATATATTTATATTTCATTCTAATTTTTCTTTTTAATGTTCACCCATTTGATATGTGGGCATGGGCCACTGTTCTCCACTAGTCTCCAGCAAAACAATTATATATATATATATATATATATATATATATATATATATATATATATATATATATATACACCTTTAGGGCCAACATATCTGTGATGCTGACTTCGACATGGGTGAATCTGTTTTAACAATTTATCCACAGGTAGCGGCTGTTTTTGACCCAACTGTTATCTACTTTTAATTGTCAAGGATTCTTTTAACTCGTTCCATATGTTTTGATGCACTGTATGTCATGCTGATTTTGGTCACGCATGCAGAGTCCATCAGCTTAAATTTGATTAGTGTAAGCCTAAACGAGGCAGGGGCCTTGGTAGCCTAGTTTGGAAAACCACTTGACTGGGCTCCAACGTTTGGACAACCCATGTTCGATTCTCAGTGTGAGTTGTACTCATGGTTGGTAAAAAAATACCCCAGTGGTCGACCCAGCAGATGGCAGAAATGGGTACCAGGGTAGCACTCTGGGAAGGTGAGGAATGAAGCCTCGCATCATGAGTTTTGATGCTTGAAGCGGCACTGTCCAGAAGTCTCCGAACACTCCTAGATAGGCGGCCGAGCACATATGGGCGAAAATTTGCATGCTAAGAGGTTGATTCAGGTCTCGTACTTTACCTTTACCTAGTGTAAACCGTCATCAGACAGTATTCTTTTTACATGTCTTGTATCATCTTAGTAATAGTGAAATGCAATTCCTTGTTCAATTATCTAAAAATTCACATATGTTATGTGTTAGATAAATATAAACATGTACATTGAAATTTAAAACCATGAAAAAATTGGAGTCTGAAATCACTTCCAATTCATTGATAAAAAAAACCTTCCATACTGAAAGAGTTAATGTGAACGCTCACACATGGGACCTCCTGTTTTTGGCCATTATCCATGAAGGCTTAATATCGGACCTCGCTACCGAGAGACCAAGGGAGGGTGGACAAAATCCCACTGCCTGTGACAAGATCAGGACCTTCCAGTCTGAAGGCTGCCATTTTACCTCTAGACCACTCCATCCCTTGCTCATTCTAACAAAACCTAGAAAAGAATGTAAAATCAGAGACAAAGAAGATTCTGTTTAAAAGCAAGTACAAATAAATATATCAATACATGTTTTACATGTACACTTTCACATTTGTAATATTTTTACTAGTCAATTGTACAGGTTTTTATCCTATGGGGATGATGGGTATGTCCATAAAGTGCTGCGTCCATGGACTGTGATGGACATGAGTCTATGAAAGTTTTGTAATGTCTTCAAAACACTGTCACCATATGTGGACAATAGTTTATAACAAGGTTATGTAGTTTAGTCGTATCATTGTCTTCTGGTAATTTGGAGCGCGTACCATTCAGAATGCTATATGACCTTCACTTTTTGGTGATCAAAGGATGGTCTCTGATTGGCCAGCGATGACGTCATCGAGTATGACGTCATGGCCAAACCTTCATGCGCTTGTCTCTGATTGGCCTGGGGCAGGAGCTGGCACATGTGACCCAACAGAATTTAAGGCTGCGGCCAGACTGGGGAGAAGGCTGTTTGAGCTAGATGGCTGGTTGCTATTGGTAGATGAGTGTGGTGGAATTCCATTGAAAAGTTGGTGATTGACAAGTGATGTCATGTTCATCCCGCCTCCAGTACTGGTCATGTTATTTCCAGCTCCGCCTCCAAATGTTGCAAAGCTGTTTGGGGTGCTCTGAATTCCTATGCCGGTGTTGTTCATCAAAAGTCCACTGCTGGTGTTGTTGATAAGGTTATTGCCCATGTTGTTGCCCATGCTCATGATGCCTGCATTCATGCTGCTGATCGTGTTGCCCCCACTGCTGCAGGTTCCAGGGTTCATTCCATTATTTCCCAGAGCAGCTGAGGTAGGGACAAGACTGGAGTGATAAGCATGATGGATAATTGCAGGCCTTTGACGTTGATTGGCAGGTAAAGAGATGGTGTGGTTATGATTAGGGGCAGGGCCAAGTGCAACATTTTTAGAGACTCCAATAAGCCGTGGAGGCTGATAAGGTGGAGGTGGGTAATCTTCCAGCATGTAAGGAGCATTTCTGGGGTTCGTAGCAACATCCTTGGGCTGAGTCAGGTGGGCATGGTGGGCGTGGTGTTGATGGGCATGTCCGTGATGATGAGGATGTGGGTAGTGACCTATCACACCATGTGGAGACCTTATCTGCCGCATATGCAACCCGCTGTTAGCTAATCCTGTATTGATGCTTTCATAGCTCCGTCTTTCTGGAATCACTTCATAATAATTCTCTGAACTACTTTGACTGTACTCAACCTGTTCTCTGTCTGACAACGAGGGATTCACGTAAAAAATATCATCTTGTGTCATAGTAGCTTGAGACGACGTTACTGAACTTCCCTTGCTCTTGGCAGCATTTTTCAAACTCATAAACCACAGGCCAAAAAAGACAGCAGCCAAAATCAGTCCCAATCCTGCAATGATTCCCAGTGAAATTGAAAGGTATCTGTAGACATCTTCATTGGAGGATGCCTCCTGGTTGTTATCCATATGTCCAACGTAGGAATTCCATCCAGACGATGGAGCTAGAGGGTCATCTTCGCATTCCCCGTAGTAGCCTGGGGAAGAAAAAGAAATGAACAAAATGTAATGATTGGTAGGGGGTAAAGGCAAAGAAATGTAAAAAAATCTGAAGCTGCAGTAAAGCTGAATGTAAAGGAGAAGTGAAAAATAAAATAAGACGTTTCGGCACAATAGGATGCTTCAATATTAGTTAGCTATGTAGGACGTTATTTCATTCTATTTATCTATCATCCTTTCGAGCCGAAGACAGCACATAGGGCAGAACCACAATCTCAAAAACAGAAACCTTGAGTGCCAAAGTGGCACATATTGCAGAGATCACTGCTCTAAAATCTATGGCGCTGTTTCCATAACAATACTTTTTACAATGACAGCTTGTCAAGACATCGATCAACCTCTTTAGTCGCCTCTTACGACATGCCTGGAAGGTCACAGTGTCACTATTCTTTACCTCCCTCATAATGAGGCCCGGTAATATACAGGATTTTAATCACTTACATATTTATGTGTGGTTTGTTTGTTTGTTCCTGCTGAAGGCCTATTGTGCTGAAACGTCGTTCAAATTTGTGTCATCCACCAATTACATAAAGCTTTTACCATACCATTTTGTCTATTTTTTGGTTTCACTTCTCCTAACGATCGTAGCCATTATTAATTATACTTCTTGCTCTGCTTCAGTTTCCAAGTCTTGTGATCATGTGAACTTTGATCATGTGAACTTTGATCATGTGAACTTTGGTCATGTGAACTTTGGTCATGTGAACTTTGATCATGTGAACTTTGATAATGTGAACTTTGATTATGTGAACTTTGATCATGTGAACGTTAATTATGTGAACTCAACTCTTTGACCCATTTCATAAAGTAGGGGTAAGGACTTCATCATGACACATGACGAGCTGGTCACATGGTCAGTACTTATATATGAGTGTATGTAATAATTTTTTCCCTAAACCTGCGCCATGGCTGACACACTCTGGCTTCAACAGGCTGGATAATTAATTATACAAAATGGAGTACTGGGACAAAAAGCCTGTCAGAAATAACAAACAAGACAAGAGAGAAATTATTTGAGAAATTGGCAGAAGCTTCCCTCTAAGCACAATATACTTTTTTTTAAACATTAACTCATAGTGGTCTTTCAGTCACACTGCTGCACATTAACTCATAGTGGTCTTTCAGTCACACTGTTGCACGTTAACTCATAGTGGTCTTTCAGTCACACTGTTGCACATTAACTCATAGTGGTCTTTCAGCTACACTGTTGAACATTAACTCATAGTGGTCTTTCATTCACACTGTTGTACATTAACTCATAGTGGTCTTTCAGTTACACTGTTGCACATTAACTCATAGTGGTTTTTCGGCCACACTGTTACACATTAATAAATAAACTGCAACATCAAAATCCAAAAAAAGACTATTTTAACTTTCAATAAATACTTCACACCTAGAATAGAACAAGATATGACATTTACTAATGGTTTGTTGCTTATTTCATGATAAGATGATGAACAAACAAAAGAAGAAAATGAAGAATGTGGATTGAAGTGACTATTATCTATCTATCTATCTATCTATTGTTCTTTCAAACCGAAAATGACATATAAGGCAAAAATTGTACATTATTTGTGTCCAACGATCTTTGTTATCAAGCACCAGACCTTACACAGGATCTGTATTGTATCTCACCACATAACTCATCTGGGTGAGTTGTTCAATATAGCAATGGAGCTGATACCTGCTATTGTTGCCTCTCACCTCAGTGTTTCCCAACCCAAAACATTAAAACTTTCAATGATAAAAATGAGAGTACCTCTGCAGTAGGAAAATATCTCCCTGTATGGCAGGGGATGCATGAGCACACGGCTGTCAGTGTGAAAGTAGGAAAAAAATGATTTTCAAACAACATTCTGGACCTCGCTAGTGATACAGAAAAACTGGCAAATGCAGACAACAACAATTCCAGATTGGCTGGGCATGTTGTAAGCAAGACAGATGAACATTCCAAATGAGTTGTATGGTGAACTCAGCTATGGCAAATAACCAGATGGTTGGCAGAAGAGATGTTTAAAATAGTCTCTCAAGGTGATGATGTCGTGAAAGCTTTAACACTGATGTCATTTCCTGTCATTAAGTGCACTTGTTTAGCAGAGACAAGCTGGTGTATGAAGAAAACATGTTGTCTCCATGGAGCAAACATCTAAGTAACCAGCTCTAGAAATATGTTGTCTGAATGGAGCAAACATCCATGTGACCAGCACTAGAAATATGTTGTCTGAATGGAGCAAACATCTACGTGACCAGCTCTAGAAAATATGTTATCTGAATGGAGCAAACATCCATGTGACCAGCACTAGAAAAATATGTTGTTTGAATGGAGCAAACATCTAAGTGACCAGCTCTAGAAAATATGTTGTCTGAATGGAGCAAACATCTAAGTGACCAGCTCTAGAAAATATGTTGTTTGAATGGAGCAAACATCTACGTGACCAGCTCTAGAAAATATGTTGTCTGAATGGAGCAAACATCTAAGTGACCAGCTCTAGAAAATATGTTGTCTGAATGGAGCAAACATCCATGTGACCAGCACTAGAAAATATGTTGTTTGAATGGAGCAAACATCTAAGTGACCAGCTCTAGAAAATATGTTGTTTGAATGGAGCAAACATCTAAGTAACCCGCTCTAGAAAATATGTTGTTTGAATGGAGCAAACATTCATGTGACCAGCTCTAGAAAATATGTTGTTTGAATGGAGCAAACATCTAAGTGACCAGCTCTAGAAAATATGTTGTTTGAATGGAGCAAACATCTAAGTAACCCGCTCTAGAAAATATGTTGTTTGAATGGAGCAAACATCATGTGACCAGCTCTAGAAAATATGTTGTTTGAATGGAGCATACATCTAAGTGACCAGCTCTAGAAAATATGTTGTTTGAATGGAGCAAACATCTAAGTGACCAGCCCTAGAAAATATGTTGTTTGAATGGAGCAAACATCCTTGTGACCAGCCCTAGAAAATATGTTATCTGAATGGAGCATACATCTAAGTGACCAGCTCTAGAAAATATGTTGTTTGAATGGAGCAAACATCTAAGTGACCAGCTCTAGAAAATATGTTGTCTGAATGGAGCAAACATCTAAGTGACCAACTCTAGAAAATATGTTGTCTGAATGGAGCAAACATCTAAGTGACCAGCTCTAGAAAATATGTTGTTTGAATGGAGCAAACATCTACGTGACCAGCTCTAGAAAATATGTTGTCTGAATGGAGCAAACATCTAAGTGACCAGCTCTAGAAAATATGTTGTCTGAATCGAGCAAACATCTAAGTGACCAGCTCTAGAAAATATGTTGTTTGAATGGAGCAAACATCTAAGTGACCAGCTCTAGAAAATATGTTGTCTGAATGGAGCAAACATCTAAGTGACCAGCCCTAGAAAATATGTTGTCTAAATGGAGCAAACATCCATGTGACCAGCTCTAGAAAATATGTTGTTTAAATGAAGCAAACATCCTTGTGACCAGCTCTAGAAAATATGTTGTCTGAATGGAGTAAACATCTAAGTGCCCAGCTCTAGAAATATGTTGTTTGAATGGAGCAAACATCAAAGTGACCAGCTCTAGAAAACTTGTTGTCTGAATGGAGCAAACATCCATGTGACCAGCTCTAGAAAATATGTTGTTTGAATGGAGCAAACATCCATGTGACCAGCTCTAGAAAATATATTGTTTGAATGGAGCAAACATCTAAGTGACCAGCTCTAGAAAATATATTGTTGAATGGAGCAAACATCCATGTGACCAGCTCTAGAAAATATATTGTCTGAATGGAGCAAACATCCATGTGACCAGCTCTAGAAAATATATTGTTTGAATGGAGCAAACATCCATGTGACCAGCTCTAGAAAATATGTTGTTTGAATGGAGCAAACATCCTTGTGACCAGCTCTAGAAAACTTTTTGTCTGAATGGAGCAAACATCCATGTGACCAGCTCTAGAAAATATATTGTTTGAATGGAGCAAACATCCATGTGACCAGCTCTAGAAAATATGTTGTCTGAATAGAGTAAACATCCACATGACCAGTTCTGCTTATACATGTCCTACCTGTAGAGGGAGATTCTAGGTCAATATTGAGCTCTATTATCACCTCTTTTAGATACAGGTGCTACTTACACAGTACTAAAGCTGTTATCACCATCACTTGAGAGTTATGGGTATTATCTTAAAGATAAATTATCTTATGGTGGACTGGGTGGTCTAGAGGTGTGACGTTGACCTCTGGACAGGAAGAATCCGGGTTCAAAGCCCACCACAGGTCTTGGTGAATTTTCGAACATTTTCTTCTTCTTTCCTCCCTCATTTGCCTTTTAGTGTTCGGGGGAGATATAATTTGTGGTCTTTTGCTCTGCAGTTCACCTCTGCTGCTGTTATATTTCATAGTGTTTCCAATATTCCGTCGATCCATCTTTTTCGTGGTGGACCTTTGGGTCTAGTGTTCTCGTAACATTTATTGAAGGCTTGTTGTGTTGTATTTTGATCTTTCTGCCTTCACTAACCATTTTATCTATTGTTTCTTTATACATTCTACAGCAGGAATTATTCATAGCTTTTTTCTCAGTTCTTAATTTCTGATCTTATCTCTCAGGCTGTTTCCTGTCATCTGTGTAACACATTTTACCTCCGTAGAGGTTATTTTTCTTATTGTTCTTGCAACGGTCCAGGACTGGCTTTGGCAGCACAACGTTGGGATGAAGGTTGTATTGTATAGTGCCTGTTTTGCCTCTAGAGTTATTTCTTTGTTGGACATTAGTGGTGATAGCTGTTCAATGATTTGACATTTTCAAATATAAGAAAAATTAATCCACAGTATCTGCGTGGCAAACCCCTCACAACATCTCTGTGTAGGTAGAGAGATCACATGTCTGTTCCTCTAAGATAACAGCAATAAACAGGAGGTTCTGCGTGCACCTGAGCACAATAAAGAACACTTAGCAATTAAAATAAAAAATAGTTGGCTATATTTTTGTCTGTGGCCTGGGAAAAACTGTCAGCAAAAATCTATCCACACCATGGAGGATCTAAGGCCAAACTATGAAGTTCCTTCATGTGGGCTATTATTCTCCCACAATTTGCTTGAGATCTTCAAAGGGAATATCAGAGCACCTATGAGTTCATCTGGTGTGCAGTGATGATAATCCTAACATGAGCAAACAAATATCTAACAAAAATAGTTTTGTTAAAAAGATTTTTCAAAGACTACCGATAACTTAGTCACAATAGCTCAGTAGTTAGTCAACTGGACTACAAAGGACAAGAGGTCAGGTTCGATCAGCGGTTTCCAGGTTCACTCAGCCTTAAATGAGTACCACACTTTTTTTCTGGGAAAGTAAAGCGGCATGGATGTAATATCGACCACATTACCCCAAAAATCATGTGCCAAAGGTCTATAAAAATTACGGTCACTTACACCATATTCCTTATAACCTCATATATATATTCCCCCGTCACATCAAGTGACGGTGATCTTTACTTACTTTTTACCCATAACTTACTCTTATCAAGTTCCACTTTAATTGCAACATTATCCTCCAAATAAATGCTATAGAAACAGAAAGGAAACTTTTTCCAAACTTCTAAATCTTCCATTTCCTACTCACTTTCCCAAGAAAACAAAATTAAGCAAAAAGGAAGAAACTTCACGCCTACAAAACATAAATAATACTACCGTACCCATTTTTCAAAAGATAAATAAATGTAAAAACTGAAACAAAGAATCCTAATGTTGGCTAAACATAAAAAATTGTTATAAAACAATACATATAATTAAAGCACACATATGGGTTCTGATTGCCGTTAAAAAATATTCCATTTATTTATTCTTTACTATTATATTCTAATGATGTGGCTTTATTTCCTATACCAGCTTGTACAGTTTCTTTGTTTATGCCATCTAATTCTGCGAAGTTATTTCACTGGCTATTACATGACACTGCTGTGGTTTCTTGTTGCAAATATCCTCATTTCTTACTGCTCTGTGTTAATAATGAGGTGTTTCCTTATTTTCTGGTTGGAAGGAAGAATTCATTAAAGAATTTCTATCATTTGTCACATTTTTGTTGTTGCTTCTGTGAACATTAAAATTCCATTTCCATCTGTTACAAAGAGCGTTTGGTTCACGCTCTCATACTTCAACCAATTCTGTGAACATTCATGAAACTTTCAGAAAAAAAAAATATCCAACCCCAATTATTTCATATATTTTTCCAGCATTCATTTTTTGGCTGTTGACTATTGACATGAAATTTCTGATGTCCATTCTATTTCTGCAGTTTTTCCTCTCATTATGATTTTCACTATTTTCTTCATGTTCATTTAACAATAAGTTGTTCCTATATTCATTTATCACCTGTGTAGTTACCAGGGCCTCATTATAAGGGAAGTAAAGAATAGTGCCACTGTGACCTTCCAGGCATGTCGTAAGAAGTGACTAAGGTGGTGCTGCTAGACAGAACACACACTATGGAAGCAAACTGAAAGTATTACACAAGAGGCCTTTTTTTTAGAATCCCCGGGGGAAAAGAGACAAAGGGGAAGGCCAAATATACTCGGAGAAGACAGACGGAAGCAGAGACGAAGATGATGGGGAAGACATGGAACTATCTTAAAAGAATGGCAAGAAACAGAATGGCTTGGAAAATGTCTGTTGAAGACCTATGCTCCACAGGGAGTTGTAAATAAGAAACTGATTTATGAAGCCTCTGTTGCTGAGGGGCCAATTCACTCATTCCCTTATTAGAAGGGTTGGGTTCAAGTCCCAAGAAGTGGCAGGTTTTTATTTCTGACCTATAAGGCCCTGAGGTTCACCCAGTCATTAAAAAAATGGTACCAGATATTTTTCTGGAAAGCTAAGATGACCTAGCATATTACAGACCACATTGCCCAAAAATTAGATGCCAATCTTATAACAATTATATATGGTCACTAAAACCATATTTCTCACATACTTTTACGCTAGTTAATATAGTTTCTTCATTCTCAATCTGTCTTTAGAAAAATGACTTGTTTCTCTGGCAAGATTGTTTTCCTAAGAGAAGCAACTCTGGCTATAAACAACTGCTGTCTTGCAGGAGAGTTCAGACTAATGAAGCAGTCCCAAAGAAATATATGCTAAATATAGATGTACTGAGCCACAAGGTGTCAAACATTAAGGAAACTGCAAAAAAATTGATTTGTGGGGGAAAAAAGGGGGTGGGGGGAGGATGATAATCTTGAAAGAAGAAAGAAAGGAGAAAATAAACATAAAATGGTATTGAGCAGCTAGACTAACAAAAAGACAAGACAAACTACAACATTTCAGCAAAAGCCTTCATCGGGTATAACAAACTATACACATTAGTAACAAAAAATTCCAAGTCAGAAAGCACAACCACACAGATATAAAAAATGGCACAAAAAAATGGTGGCCAGGATTGTCATAGAGTTTTTATAGGTTAAAAGATTAATAGACAATAGGGCAGGTAGGATTTAATTAGACCAAAGGAACTAAACAATGAATAAATTGGAAAAAATGAAAGGAGGTATTCCCATAGTGTAAAAAAAAAAATGGGAAGAAGAGTAAAGAAAGAGAGGATATGGGTGGTAAGGGGAAAGAAGAGCAAGAGAGGTAATAAAGATAATGTAGGGATGAATAGGTGAATAATCTAGAGATTAATCTACAGGTAAGACAAGAGTTTCAGGTTCAAATCCCATAAAAGACAGAGAAAAGACAACAGGAAATTTTCTTGTTTTAATCCACGGTTTGTTAGTGGCTTTACTCCTCCCCAGTCTAAAGGTAGTGTGAGATGAGATCTGATGTCTAGCCTTTTCCAATAACGGCAAAAATAGGAGGTCGTAAGTGCACTCAGTGCAAGAACACTTGACAGTTAATGGTTAAAAAAGTAGGTCAGGATATCTGCTGCTGGGGCAAAATTGTTAAGTTATTAAAAATGTATCGATGCCAAAGATGGATGGGTTGAGCCAAGATGTACAGATATCATGGCCTGCTGTAAACTAGAGACTAACGCATATACACTCCCTTCAGGAGGACTGGTTGGTCTCAAGGCAAGACACTGTTCTTGAGACAGAGAAGTCTCAAGAGAGTTCAAATCCTAGTTGCACCAGTTGGGATTTTTATTTGTGATTTCTCTCTGTGGCAAGGACCCCTGGTGTCAGCAGCAAGACCCAGATTGAAACGTCAATTGCTCATTGACGGAAAATATATGAGTATCTACAAAGATGGAGTGATCTGCCTGTGCGATGAGGGGCCCTTGTGGATACGCCTGCTAGGGAAAAACGAATTAACACGTAAAATTAAGTTCCTAGTCTCTAGGTACTTTCCTAGAGGTGAAAGCTGGCGAACACCAAAATGACAATTTAAACAGCAGCTATTTTCCCAAGTAACAA
The DNA here is from genome assembly GCA_032433765.1 of Megaustenia siamemsis. Classification (NCBI taxonomy): domain Eukaryota; kingdom Metazoa; phylum Mollusca; class Gastropoda; order Stylommatophora; family Ariophantidae; genus Megaustenia; species Megaustenia siamemsis. The sequence goes on from JAVIAB010000126.1 coordinate 63,889,013, forward strand.
AAAATGGCTGAAAAAGCATCAAATGACAATGATCTAAACCTGCCAGAAAATCAAGAGCTAGAACGTTATTATCTACTCAAAATTCAAAGGGTGAAAAAGTAAAGATTAGAAAGAAGAATTATTTCCAGAAGACATTTGATGCTTGTAACTAGATGTTAATTTTACATTTAAAAATGTGAAGACTTCTAGATGATTAACTCAATAAATTCTACATTTAAAAATCGACTGCGGCTGAATTATCTTTCCTTCATTTCTTTGACTGACCTTCATTTTTTTTCAACTCTTGACAGTTTTTATCGAAACGAAGATATAATTTGGTTAATTTTTAATACACATGGACAAATGATGACATTTTGAAAATAAGGTAAAATCTGCAACAAAAATATAATGAGAAACATATTTCTGATTTCTAAGGCTGCCTGATCCATTAGCTCTGGCAATTGGGCACCGACACAATTAATTCTTTTTTTTTTTTTTTCATTTTTTCTGAACTGGTGCCAGTATACAAATTTGTATTCCCTGTTGAATCTTGCTTCCTCTTCTTCAGTGCTCACCTATGGCACCACGGGTGTGGATGTATTGTGTTGTTAGTTTACGACAAGCAGCAATATCTGCACTTTTAGGCCACGCACATCTGTCTTTAGCATATAGTATAGTATACATATTGAGTTATTTCTCAATAACTCTATATATATATATATAGAGAGAGAGAGAGAGAGAGAGAGAGAGAGAATATATAGTAGTCTCTGTCAGTCATAGTCATGGATTTTTCAGCACCACTAGAAATGTTATTTTTTCTTTTCTTTCACCGTGTACTCTCGTTTTCTATGAATCTGTCTGTTTCTTGCTTGAGTTTAAGCTTTAGAGTGTGTTTCCAAAGATTGCGGTCTGCAGCTATCTCTTCCCAAGCTGCAGGGTTTATGTTCAGTCTTCATTACAAACGTCTACAAATCATTTTGGGCATCCCCTATTCCTTTAGCCATCTGCCAGTTGTCTGTAGTGTATATCTTTTGGTATGCACCCATCCTTCGTACAGTGTACGTGGCCAAGACAGCGTAACCTACGTTGTTTGAGCAGCATGTAGGTGTCTTTAGCATGGGTTGATTTTTAATAAGGATAGCGGGGTAGAGTTCTGCCCTACCAAAGGAGGAGTAAGACGTCTCCTTTCCTCCGCTAGTCTTCGGGACACCCTTGGGCAAGGTGGAGCTCCCGGTTAGCCCCCCTATCAGGGTTATGTGAAGCCATTGGTGCAGGTGATGGATGGTGTTGTGGGAGCAGCCGACGAGTAGTGCCGGTTATGGTCCCCACACCGCGATGGTAGGCAGAGAATCTCATGTATAGAGACAATGGCTGCGATCTCCGACTAGTACAGTCACTGCCAAGAAGGAAAGGAATGGCAAACTACTTTCTTATATTGCCTGGAAAAATCATGACAAACCACAAAAGGAAAGAGAGATCACGGACAACAAAGAGAGAAAATACTGGATAGCTTGGTGTCGTGGTATGGAAAACAGTCAACAGAACTCATACGATGCACTGTAGATAGAAGATTGTGGAAGGACATGATCGCCAACACCAACCAGTACGGCACATGATGATGATTTTTAATAGATTTAACAATTTTGACCAGGCAATGACCATTTTGGCCTACTCTTTTTCAATTTTAACTGCTGAGGATGTTTTAATACATGCAGCGTCCTTCAACTCTATTTGTGAGGGGCTAGACGGAAGATCTCCTTACCCAGAGAAATGGGCATGCAAAGCAACAAAGAAACCAGAGATCTGAAGTGAAAAATTTGTACTGCTTTTGGCAAAATTTTCTTCTCTTCTTAGCATTCACCCGTTAAGTGGCTATGAGTGAGTTGTGGTGCTGATTTAGGGCTAAATCGTAAAATCTCCGCCTTTCGACCCGACACATCCATCTTTGGCAATGGATGGGTAGATTTACTTAACAATATTTGCCTGGACAGTGACACTTTTGGTCTACTATTTTTTACTTTAAACTGACAAGGGTTCTTTAAATTTATTCAAGAGGGTTAGACATTGGATCTCACTACCCAGAGACCAAAGGAGAGTAAAGCCACAAAGACACCGTAGGTTTGATTTTTGACAAATTCCCACTGCCTGTGATGGGAATCAAACCTGGAACCATGTGTCCGGTTAGCGCAATCGATAGGCGGTTGGCTTACCACGGCAACAGCCGGGGTTCGTACCCTGGCGAGGACACTTGGGTTTTACTAATTCCCTAAAAATTAGTACCTCTGAAGTCGGAGTAAATCTGCCTGCATGGCGAGGGGCATCCTGTAATGGGATAAAACAGACTTTACACGCAAAATTCAGTCCCACAAAATTGAGTGGGTGGGACTTCATCAGAGGTCAAAGCTGACGAAAGCGAACGAACGAAACCTGGAACCTTCCTGCCCAAAGGCTGACGTCTTACATCTAGACCACCCAGTGCCCTGGTGAGATTTAAACTCATGACCTTCTTGTTCAGTGGCAAATGCTTTAACTCTTGACCACCCAGAAATTGGAGAAACGTAATAACGTAGTGGAAGAGCACTAATCCCAACCTAGAAGTGATGTGACCCTGTAAGGTGAAATATTATTTCACTTCCCATAAGACATTCATCATCAGGTCACATGTCCTTTGCAGAATGTTGCATCCACCACAGCCCGTCAGAAAGGATCTGTGTCTCTAGCCAGATCTCCCACTTCTTCTGTTGTCATGTTCAAGGTCACTGATGCGTTGCTCAGGAACCATGCCTTCCATTATTGTTTTTTTCAGCCCGCTGTGTCTTTTGAAGAGACCATAATATTTTAATTTCCTCTGCAAAATGGTGTTTATAAGCCAGTTCTTTTTAATCTTTAAATCTTTTTGTAAGGCATGAGATATATTATATGACATTCAATATGTTATAAGACATCAAACATGTTATAAGACATACATGTGTGTTATAAGACGTTAGATATATTATAAAACATTATTTTACACTGCTGAAATAATATAGAGTGGAAGAGCAATGAGAAATGTATTTGGTGCTCAGAGAGAGAGTGATAGAGAGAGAGAGAGAGCAAACATAAAACAGCTTGGTGGAATTAAGATAAATGTATGAACAAGTAATAAATTGAATGGGGTGTAGATGAATGAAGCAAAGAGCAACTGAAAAACCTTGCAGGAACATAGATAAATAAAACAACAAGAAAAACATATGAAAGTAGATAAAACAAAAAAGTATTTAAAAATTGGTAGAATGTAAATAAAGTAAGCAGCAAGAAACAGACATGATAGAATATAGGTAAATATAGCAATGATAAATAAATATAGTATAAATCATAGAAAGAAAACAACACATTTGGTCAAGTAAAAAACGAAGGTTCCCTTCACACATTTTTGGGTGATGTTGTTGGTATCACTCTAGGTCACCTTTACTTCCCAGAAAAATCTCTGGTACTCACTCATTTGTAGAGGCTCGGTGAACCCTAGAGCCCCCCCCCCCTTCCCACACACACACAAAAACTGCTATTTCTGGGAAAAAAATTGGCACAAAAATAAAAATGAAAAGTTTAGACAAAGACAACAATTACATGAACGAGTGGAAAACACTGAGCCAATCAGAGTATTCATCGAACTCACCTGTGATGTTAAAAACATAATTTAGGTTCAGTTGTCCTTCATGCTCACAGTGACTGATGGCAAAGAACCAAGTCCTGGGGACAGATGACCGGAAGATCCTTTCGCCCAGACATATGTAGAAAGCTTCACCTGTTTCATTCCACAGAGTGCATCCACTGGAATCATTTGTAGTTCGGAGTGGGATTACCTGGAATAGAATTGTCAAAAATAACTTTGGTTTCTATTTTTTCATTTAATGACAGCGACTGTTCAAATGGATAAAAACCATTGTTAATCACCCAAACAGGTTGGCGAGGGTTCAAATGGATAAAAAACCATTGTCAATCACCCAAATGTGGTTGGCGAGGGTTCAAATGGATAAAAACCATTGTCAATCACCCAAACAGGTTGGCGAGGGTTCAAATGGATAAAAACCATTGTCAATCACCCAAACAGGTTGGCGAGGGTTAAAATGGATAAAAACCATTGTCAATCACCCAAACGGGTTGGCGAGGGTTTAAATCATGGTAGGGTCAACAAGTTTGACTCCTAATGGGGCTTTAAAAAGCATGACCTGAACACTCCATCCAAAAGCACTGGCCATGTGGTGTTTATTCTCAGGGTCTATAATCAGCCCTCTTCCCGTGCTGACGTCGGATGTGTTGAGCCGAAAGGCACAAATATCAGTTATACTACAAACCACAGAACAATGCAGACATGCCCGCTTAACATCCTTTTAAGGGTGGATGATGGAGAGGTGTACTCATTTAGTCATGGGCGAATGCAAGCAAGCCCCCTCCTCAGCAGATCCCAGAAATTGGATTAACACACAAAGCAAGTCCTCAGATGGGAACTAGAGGGTAAAAGAAAAGAGGCAGACCTAGAAAAACATTTTAAAAAAGCACTGAATTGAGAAGCAACAACAGCAGAAATCAAGAACCCTTGTCGAGGTTGAGAGGCTCACCCAGAACAGGAACTGTGGTGAGATACAATGTGGGTACTGTACAAAGTCTGACACCTAAAAGGACAAATTGTAAGAGAGTCCATTTTCTGCCCTAAATGCCGTCTTTTTGCTCGAAAGGACAGTAGATAGAATGCTACTTCCTGGCGTGTCTTTGTCTATCAAGTAATTGGGGCACAATCAGGGCAAGAAACAATTCCACTCCTCAATTATTCTATTGCACAGAACAGAGACAAATGGCGAGATTTAATAAAAGATCTTTGCAAGGTATAAAAACTCATCATCATTATGTGCCTTACCGGTTGGCGTAGGTGATCATGTCCCTCCACAATCTTCTATATACAGTGCATCGTATCAGTTCTGTTGTTGACTGTTTTCCATGCCATGACACCAAGCTATCCAGTATTTTCTCTCTTTATCGCCCGCGATCTCTCTTTCCTTTTATTTTGCCAGTTGTAACCAAGTATTCCAACTTTCCTCTTCTCATGATGTGCCCGAAAAATGTTGATTGCTTCTTTCTGATGTTTTATAAGAGCTCCCTTTTTGTGTTGGCCTCTTTGAGAACTTCCTCATTGGTCTTTTTAGCTGTCCAGGGAACTTTCAACATTCTTCTGAGAAATCCCATCTCTGTGGCCTCTAATCGTCTTTTCATCTGTTTGTCTACTGTCCATGATTCGCTTCCATAGGTCAGAATTGGTTCTATATAGCACCGATGAACTCTCTTTCTAATTTTTATTGACATAGATTTGTTGCATAAGATATTTTTCATTTTCTGAAATGCTATTTTGTATAAAACTAGAAAGTATAAAACTAGAAAGTATAAAACTAGAAAGTATAAAACTAGAAAGTATAAAACTAGAAAGTATAATTTTCAAAACAGGGAAAGTGTATCTGTGTCTATGCCCTATGGGAAGGTTATGGCTTGTAGGGTCGACAGACTATTCTCTGACTCTTAATCTGCCTGACCTGGCCATATTTTGATGTAATACTAGTTCTTCCACTGACTCTTATGTCCCTCACAGACTTCTGTACGACAACTTTGCCAGACATATGAGGGTGTTATACAGGGGCACTCTCTCAGTTTACATTTGCTCATTGTGGTAAAGAGATCATCATGCTCACCATTTTTTAAGGATTAATGTTCAACTTCTTTATTAGTAAAGGGTTCCCTCTCCTCCCTTACTAAGTGTCTGGGGAATATGTTATTAGTGGCCATATTTTTCCATGCCACTGCACATTTTTGGATGACGCGGTTGGTAACATGCCAGGCTGCCTTTACTTCCCAGAAAAGTCTCTGGTACCCATTTTTAGAGGCTGGGTGAACCCTAGAGCCTTGTTAGTCCAAATAGATCTGCAACTCTGTAGCACGGCTTGGGCTCCACAGTGTGATTAGGTTTGGCAGACAATTTTGCTTGGACAGCAGTAAAATGGATGGCATACTCTTTTCATGTCTAACTACCAAGGGTTCTTTAATGTGTGTAATAGCACATAGGACCTCCAGTTTATTGCATTTATCAAAGAGGGCTAGGCAGGTAACGTCAAGAAGAAACCACGGATTCATTTTTTTTTCTATCTTTGAAAAAACATCACTGCCTGTGGTGAGTTTGAACCCGGGTCCCTTCCTGTCTGACATCGGACCTCTAGTTCCACCCAACCCCCCCACTATACACTTTCAATGTTTGCAGAAGGCTGACAATTCAAAAGATACCTGGCGGTTTCAGATAAATATACAATCATCAACTGATAGATAACAGCAGCCGACATCCCTCACTGTGTTGAGTTACACCCCGTTAAGGAGATTCATTTTGCTCAAGAGCAGGCAGACATGTGACCAAACCAGATATTTAAGAGCAACATGAAGAGGTGACAAGACATTTAAGACTGCCAACACCATGAAGAGGACAGTACACAATGACTTCAGGTCGGGTAGGACTGTGACAGATGTTTACAACTGGGTCAGGACAGTACACAATGACTTCAGGTCGGGTAGGACTGTGACAGATGTTTACAACTGGGTCAGGACAGTAAATATGATAAGGAGTTTGGTGCAGACCAGTCTCATCTAGTTTATTTAGTTGGACACAAGCATTAAAGACATTACAAGAGATAGCAACTTTTTTATTTAGGTTGTTTAACTGGCAGTGTGATTAAAATGCAGGTCTCTCAGGCAGGCGCTGTTTATGAGTACTAGTTCGATCCTACTTCTGGCTGTCTATTGTCCTTTTTTTGTGTGGGATTTTTTCCCCAAGCACGGTAAACATACCAACATCCTCCAAAACATATTTGTTGATCTGTCATTTTGGAAGTTTCCGATCGTAATAATATTAATTTATTATTTCAAAAGTGGTACCACCTAGTTGCAAAATAAGGAGGGTTAGTCATACTGCCAGCAATCTAACCATAAAAAGAATCTAGCTTCAAGAATATCAACATGAACGTTGGTTAAGAAACAAGTGAGATAGCAAAGAACAGAAAAAAGTCAAGAACTTTTGCTGATGGGCCATTCCTCAATAGAGGATAAAGATAGAGAGAATGTAACAGAATACACCACAAGGGACACAACTGAACAACACCTAATCACTTCCAATCATTGCAACTTTAATATTGCGCTCACTCAATTTATCCCAGCACCCACTGACTTGATCAATTTTGGAGTGCTGGCTGGGAACGCATTTTCCACTGTTTCAGCTGCACTCTACCTCCACAATGAGCACCAGTGACTTTATCAAGTGTCCTAGATTTCCCCTTGCCCTTTCACCAGACTGGTATTAATTCCCCCTCTCATCCCCTTATCCTGAATCCGCAGACTCCCCAGATGTTTTTTATATGGCACAAAACACATGAAACAAACCATCAGGCACATTTCCCTGGTTACCTTCTCCTGGCATGCTGATATGGAGTCAAACGCTACATCCAAAGGTTACAATGGCTCACTTTATTTGATAGGTAAATGAATGGTTCCCAAACTGTGTTTGATCACAAGCCATGATTCACTACACAGCTCTTTGTTTTCATCTCAAAATGGCATTTGATTTTTAATCTTGAAAACTTGCAGGATTTATGGATGAAGATATCCTGTGCCAGCTACACTCCTCCTATTCTTAAAATTTAAATTTTATGGAAGTGGTTTCACCAGACACAAAATGTCAAACTCTTAGCTAAAGTAAATAAAGGTAAAGTACGAGACTTGATTCGGAGTCTTAGCACGTGAGTTTTCATCCATATGTTCTCAGCCACCTATCCAGAAGTGTTCAGAGACTTCTGGATAGTATCGCTTCAAGCATTGAAACTCACGATGCGAGGCGGCATCCCTTACCTTCCAAGAGTAATACCCTGGTACCCATTTCTGCCAGTGGCTGGGTCGACCACGGGGGTATTTATTTTTCCAACCACGAGTACAACTCACACTGCTTCCAGTGGGAATCGAATGTGGGTTGTCCGAACATCGGTAGCTCAGTTGGGTGTTTTCCCAACTTGGCTCCTAAGGCCCCCAGCTAAAGTAACTATTTATATATGAATACTTATTTTAGTAGTTAACGCCCATAACAAAATAACAAAAATTGGCAAATTTGAGAATTTCGGGGGATGCAGTTTTCAATTTTTAGCCACAGTGTTGTAACATGTTAAATATAGCTTCGTCTATTCCTATGAATGTTATAATAGAAGAAACATGTTTAATGTTATATTCCTGAAAAGACCAAATGGGCAAATCAACTAAAGTATCAATGACAAACAACTGTGACTACACTATTTGATAAAGTAAATGTAAGGTTTTATGTTGAGTTTGATCAATTAGATGGAAGGTTTTCCAAGTGGTGTTTCATCTGTGTCCAAGTGACAACATGTAGTCTCAATGTGAGATAAAAGAATTAAAAAAAAATGAAAGAAGAAAATAAAAAGGGAATTGCCTGAAACAAATTATTAGCCAGAATAATGACAACAAGTAAATTGAATTACTTAAAATAAACTAATTACGCGAAATAAACTATTTACTTGAAATAAACTATTACATGAAATAAACAATTTACTTGAAATAAACTATTATCAATGCAATGAGTATCATGAGAAAAAGAGGACTATCAGAAATAAAAAGTGTTAGCCATTAAATCCGAAATGTAAAGTGGAAGTGGCAAACTGGTTGGTACACCTATCTACTGAACAGATGGATCTGAGTTCAACTCCTAAAAATAGCAACTTTATTCCTGATCAACACGATCTTGCGGTTCATCCAGTTTCTTAAAATGAAACAGCCTGAAGTGCTGCTGACCATGTACCCATAACTGTGCTGAAGATTATGAATAAAATTGGGTACTAAAAACTTGTATCATATATACGGTGTGGATTCTGTTTAAAACTATCACTATTAATACTACTGTTTATTCGTCCGGTGTAGAATGGAGACCATAGAAAATCACTAGAGTCTGTAGAAATGTGGTTTTACAAAAGAATGTAGAGAATACAATGGACAGCTAAGAAGAGTAATATGAAAATGTACTGAAAGAGGCCAAAGCAAAAAGAGAGCTAATTTCCAACGTTAGGAAGAAACAATCATAATTTTTTGGCCATGTAATGAGAAGAGAACAACTGGAAAATTATTGTAACAGCTGGGAAAATTGAGGGACGAAGAGATAGAGGAAAGCAAAGAGAAAAAATACCAGACAGTTTAAGAGAATGGCTTGGCAGAAGGTCAACAACAGAAAATGATAACTGTCGAGATCAAAAATTGTGGAGAGACATGATAACCTACGTCAGCAGGCCCGGTACTTGATGATGATGAATGAAGACCATTCATTTAATCCATCTGTTTGTTTCTTCTTCTTCTTCTACCTTTCAGCTCCCTGTGGAGCATAGGTCTTCAACAAACACTTTTCAAGTCGTTCTGTTTCTTGCATTTCTTTTCAAGTTCATTCCATGTCTTCCCCATCATCTTCATCTTAGCTTCCACCTGTCTTCTCCAAGAATGTTTTGGTCTTCCTCTTTGTCTTTTTCCTTGGGGATTCCAGAAAAGGGTTAGTTTGTATTTATTTCCCCTGTTTTGTGTTTACCAGCTTTCACCTATGGCGAAGTCCATAGAGACTAGGAACTGAATTTTGTGCATTAACTCCATTTTTCCCTGGCAGTGTTCACAGGGGTCCCACGCAGCACAGGCAGATAATTCAGATTTTGGAGTTACTCATATATTTTCCGTCAATGAGTAATTCACATTTCAAGTTGGGCCTCGCTCCTGAGAGCAGGAGTGGTTGCCACAGAGAGAAATCACAAATAAAAATCCAAACTGGTGCAGCTGGGATTTGAACTCACAACCTCTCTGTCTCGAGACCAACATCTTGCCTTGCAACCAACCAGTCCCCCTCTGTGTGTGAATATGATCATTAACATGTTCAGGTACTGCGAGCTGCAAAAACTGGCTTCAGTTACCAATGCGTTGAAGCCTAGAGCCAGTTTTAGCGGCTTTTAATTTATTGACTTTTTCATATCTTCACTATAACATCATCATGTGCCATGCCGGTTGGTGTAGGCGATCATGTCCTTCCACGATCTTCCATCCACTGTGCATTGTATCAATTCTGTTGTTGACTGTTTCCATGCCATGATACCAAACTGTAGAATTTTCAGTCTTGCTATGCTACAGTGTGCTAAAAGCCCTTGGTAAGGAATGTGTTAAGCCTGGATTAATCTAGGACAGCAAGCATGTGTAAAAGTCGCTGCTGGTGGAGGATTTATTTCATAAGCCCTTCTAGCGTGTCTTTGTTGTTTGGCAACATATGTAGTAATATCAGTGACATTTTAGTATTTTAATGCCTAAGGGGATAAACATTTCAAAGACTGACACTTTCTGGTGTGAATTATTTATTTTTCCACTAATCATTGAGTGCTGTCTCTGCATCAAAGGTTGGCTACCATGGACCGCCATTCCGCTCTGTCTTTTGCTCTGATGGTGCAGGTTGCCATAGGTTGACTTGTCCATCTTTTGATATTACTCGTGGTCTGACTCTGCCTTTTTTACCGTGTATTTTTCCTTTCAAGATTACTTTTAGTAGGCTGTTGTGTCTTTTATCTATCTATTGACCTTTCGAGCCGTAACCGGATGGGCGTAGACCAAGATACACCTTCTCCTATATGAATTTTGTTCTAGCAGTTTTCTTTTAAGATATTTTATCAATCTCGCCATCTGTCTCTGTTCTGTGCAAGCAGTTCTATCTCATTGAGGGAGCCGATTCCTGCTGCTCTTGCCTCTCTCATCAATGTTCTTCTCAGTGTCTCCCTGGTCTTCCTCTTTTCTTACCTGTTGTTTCCCATATGAGGGCTTGCTTTGCTATTCATTATTATCTCTTCTCATCACATGTCCAACGTATGACCATCGTCTTTTCTTATTACTGAAGATATTAGTGGTTGATTGGCGATTTCTCTAATTTCCTCGTTTGTTTTGAATTCGTTCCATTCTATACCAAGTATTTTCCTTAGACATTTATTTCGAATGCGTCCTTTGTTTCTATATCTCTTGTTGTTTCCAGCTTTCACACGCATACGTAATTGATAGTACATTTGATTTGAATAGCTAAGTTTTGTGTTTGTGCTAATGAGTTTATTTCCACAACTTTTCAAGGCTTCTGAAAGACATTGCTGCTTTACAGTCTGATTCTAATTTCTTTGCTCGTATCCCCTTCTCGATCAATGTGACTTCCAAGATAGATGAAGTGATCGATCTCTTCTACTGGTTTGTTTCCATGTATATTTTCACTTGTTGGAATTAAACTTTTCATGAGTCTTTTAACATGCCCAAAAATTGCATGTCTTGTTTGAATTGCATTTAGTAGTTCTCTTTTCATTTCTAGTTATTTTAAGACCTCATTGTTTATTTTCTTTTCTCTCTATCCAACACTACCTACTCTTCTACACATCCACATTTTCCACCCAAATGTTATAAAACTATATGCGTTAGCTTCCTCTCGAATGTACTATAGAAGAATCATGAACAAGCCACATTAAAAAAATAGCAAATGGGGCTAGAACACCTATCCAAGCAATGAAGCTGAGTGCAATCAGCAACCACAGCTGACTGTATGTACTCCCAAAAGAGCTGATCAAGACTCTCATCTCCCAGTTGTAAAGAGCCCCGTCACGCCAAGAGGCGTATAGGGAATATGGTGTTAGTGACCATAAATTTTACAGACCTTCGGGGAATGATTTTTAGGGTAATGTGGTCAGTATTACACCCATGCCGCTTTACTTTCCCAGAAAAAAATCTGGTACCCATTAAAGGCTGGGTGAACCCTGAAGCCGTCTGTTAGGATCGAACCCTACCTCTTGTCCTTTGTAGTCCAGTTCACTAACCACTGAGCTATCGTGGCTCCTCATCTCCCAGTAGTGCTCCCAAAAACAGTCTATTCAGTCTGGACAAACAAGTTGGGATCAAGAAGAAGGGTAACCAGGTAATGTAAAATGCTGTGCTGAAGTCATGTGCTGTGATGAAAGGTAATAAACCATAACACATCTACACCACATAATGTCCTTTATTGGCGGATGATGAAGAGGACCATTCAGAAAGAAATAAGCAAATGTACAAGACAACTAAAATATCACTGACAAACACATGTAACCTTCTTAGCATTCATTCACCTACTAAGTTGGTCCGGAAGTGTTGTTTGTTTACTGTGATCTCTTCCAGCCTGACACATCTGTCTTTGACAAGTGCTCTTTAACAATGATCAGTGCACATGGGACTCCAATTTCTCACCACTATCCGAGGGGCTAAACATCTCACTACCCATAGACCAGGAGATGGTAAAGTTAAAAAGAAACCACAGATTCGATTTTGGAAAAACTCCCACTGCCTTTGGTGGGAATTAAACCTGAAACCTTCTCGTCCAGAAGTCAAGGCTTTAACTCTAGAGCAATAGTGGCCAGCTTAAGGCTGGCCAAGGGCCAGATTATAGCTAAGGCAAGGACCAGAGGACCAAACTTAAGAGTCATCAAAGATTACATAATGTGATATAGTCATATATAAATAATGCTTGCACTTTGATGATATATTTTATCCTTTGTAACAAGACAATCGATTCTTTATTTCAAAGTTACCTTTCTATTATTTTGCTTGCTTGCTTGCATTCACCTGATGACTAGTACACCTCTTCATCATCCACCCGTAAAAGGACGCTAAGTGGGCGTGTCTGCGTTGTGTTGTGGTTTGCAGTATAACTGTGATATTTGTGCCTTTCGGCCCAACACATCTGACTTCAGCATGATTTTTCTTTGTAAAGGACTGGAACTTTTTTCTTTATTTATAGATATTGAATATAGTAGTTTCTGTGGAGCTTCATGCCATGAAAAATAGACCAGCGGGCTGGATGTAGCCAGCAGGCCGCCATTTGGTCATCTGCTCTAGACTTGCCAGTCCCCCACTTGTATCAAACTATCAGTTATATCCAACCTTAGCTCAGACTTAAAGATGACCTGATACAAAGTACTCACTTGATTATTGTCAGCTGGGAGAACTGCCAATCTCTGCTCACAGGTCATCGAGGAACGCAGCTGCTTAACTTGGTCATCGTAGTAAATGAGGAGGTTAGCACAGCATTCTTTGACTGGGTACGTGATCTGGTACTGTATCTTGGCATAGTCTCTGTGAAAGGCTTTGTGGACAATGTAGCCATACCAGCTGAGGAAGAAAAGAAGGCAATGACAAAGTTTGAACAATATCAATAGCTTTCTGTTTTTATAAAAGTAATGAGAAACATATATAATTATCTAATGAGTAATGATAATAACAAACGAGGAAATTAGAGAAATCGCCAATCAACCACTAATATCTTCAGTAATAAAGAAAAGACGATGGTCATATGTTGGACATGTGATGAGAAGAGATAATAACCGAATAGCAAAGCAAGCCCTCATATGGGAACAAAAGGTAAGAGGAAAAGAGGAAGACCCAGAGAGACACTGAGAAGAACATTGATGAGAGAGGCAAGAGCAGCAGGATTCGGCTCACTCAATGAGATAGATCTGCTTGTACAGAACAGAGACAAATGGTGAGATTTGATAAAATATCTTTAAAATAATTGAAAACTGCTAGAACAAAAATTCAGATAAGAGAAGGAGTATCTTGGTCTACGCCCTATGGGCCGGCTATGGCTCGAAAGGCCAATAGATAGATAGAATGATAATAATATATTTTGTATTCTGTAGGTTACGAGAAACTTAATTATCTAACAAATAATAATAATACATTTTTGACTCTATGACGGTGATTACAAACTCAAAATAATTATCAATAAAAATAACAATAAAATAATAATATAAAACGTTTATGATTCCCCTTTTGACTAGTTTGATCAACTGGAATGTTTCTGTTTCCAATTCTATTACTCCAACATATTATGTAAAAATATTCTAATACTCCAACATATGTGAAATCTATTGCTCCAAAATATTATGTGAAATCAACTATTACTCCAACATATTGTGTGAAATCTCATATTACTTCAACCTATTATGTGAAGTCTCCAATTACTACAATATAGAATGTGACGTTTGCTATTACTCCAACATATTGTGTGAAATCTCATATTGCTCAAACAATGTGAAGTCTCCAATTACTGCAATATAGAATGTGAAATTTGCTATTACTTCAACATATTACATGAAGTCTGCTATTACTACCAAACTATTATGTAAAGTCTCCTATCACTCCAACGTATTATGTGGGTCTCAGTAGCCTAGTTGAGAAAACCACCCGACTGGGCTACCGACATTCGGACAACCCGTGTTCGATTCTCGCAGGAAGCAGAGTGAATTGTATTTGTGGTTAGGAAAAAAAAAACCCCACAGTTGACCCAGCCGCTGGCAGTAATGGGTACCAGGGTAGTACTCAGGGAAGGTGAGGAATGCCACCTTGCATCGTGAGTTTCAATGCTTGAAGCGACACCGTCCAGAAGTCTTCGAACACTTCTGGATAGGCGGCCAGCACATATGGGTGAAAACTCGCGTGCTAAGATGCCGATTCAAGTCTCATACTTTACCTTTACCTTTATGTTTGCTATTACTTCAACCCATTAAGTAATGCCTCCTATTACTCCAACGTATTTATGTTGAGGCCTCTCTTACTCAAACTCATTGTAAGGAGTATCCCTTGCCTTGGTCTGCCTTTCTTTCACTGACTCCCTGGAGTCCATTACATGGCAGTTCTTGTAACTGTCTCTACAGTTTGTGTAAACACTTAATCTACATAACTCCATCATGTCTGTTTATCACCATGACTATCGCCTTACGGTTCCATCTCTTATGTGGTTCTTGGTTGTTCCTTTACTACTATACAAAATAGTCTGCAAACTTTCTCTGCTATAATATACAAAATAATGACATTTTTAACATATCCTATTCTATTGTTTGTCTCTCTCTCTTCATTTTCTTTTATGCCCTGTCAGGTGTCAAGGGAGATATAAAGCTCAGTCAAATTTTTTTTTTTTCATTCGCCAGGTTTTAACCTCTGACGAAGTCCCTAGAGACAAGGAACTTAATTTTTCGTGTTACTCCATTATGTCTGGCAGCCGTGTGCACAGGTGTCCCTCGCCGCACAGGCAGATAACTCCGTCTTCGCAGGTACTAATATCTTTTCCGTCCATGAGTAATTGACGTTTCATGCCGGGCCTCGCTGCTGAGACCAGGGCGGTTGCCGCAGAGAGAAATCATAAATAAAAATCCCAACAGGCCGGGATTTGAACCTACAACCTCTCTGTCCCGAGGCTGGTGTCTTGCCTCGAGACCAACCAGTCCCCTGCACAGTCAAATGAAGTTGGGTCTTGATTCGTTCTGGTTTTCTGATCATTTCTAGTATAGACAATGTTGAATGTCTTGGGCCCATAATGAAGACCAAAAAAGATTTTTACAAATTAAATGAAGCTCTCTGGCTTAAGCTAGGAAGGTAAACAGGTCCGTAACAAGAGAAGTTTCTCCATTTAATCAATCAGACAATCATATCAATCATTGGGACAGAATTTGTGTTTTTGTTTAAAATAACAATCATATCAATCACATATATATATATTCAAACAATCATGTATTCTTCTGTAGTATTCTGCACAATAAACATGTACTCACTTTCTCTGTGTGTACACACGTCCCTTGACTGTACACACACCCTGGGAGGAGGAGGTGTCCGAGGTTGTAATGGGACCATTCTGAGCACTAACCACAAACACCAAGGTTGGTAACAACACAAAGGCCAAGGTCAGTCTAGTATGACCCCTTTGACCCATCTCTATGAGTTCAAAGTTCAAAACACAGAAGCAGATCTTTAGAAAAGGTCTTGAATACAGTCATCTGAATGAATGAAAAAAAAACAAAGTATAAATATTTAACTTTCAGTTTTTTAACCAAAACAATCATGTCACATAAAAAATGCACCAGGTACAGGTTCCTTCCATGCTTGCTAGGTGTATGCGGAATATGGTATTGGTGATTAATTTTTCCATGACCAGCAGCACATCTTTGGTGATGTGGTCAGTACCAAGCCGTCCTTACTTCTGAGAAAAACTCTGTTACCCATTTTTAGCAGCTGGGTGCTCATCGAACTGAACCCAAACTAATTTGTAAATAGGGCAATAACCACTCAGCTGTTGATAATTTGTTTTACAAGCAAAGAGGGCAATAACCACTTAGCCCTGAGGCTTTGTCTACCAGCAAGAAGGCAATAACCACTCAGTTGCTGAGACTCTCTACAAGCAGAATGCAATAACCACTTAGTTGCTGAGACTCTACAAGCAGAAGGCAATAACCATTCAGTTTCCGAGACTCTCTCTACAAGCAGAAGGCAATAACCACTCAGTTGCTGAGACTCTCTCTACAAGCAGATGGCAATAACCACTCAGTTGCTGAGACTCTCTACAAGCAGAATGCAATAACCACTTAGTTGCTGAGACTCTACAAGCAGAAGGCAATAACCATTCAGTTTCCGAGACTCTCTCTACAAGCAGAAGGCAATAACCACTCAGTTGCTGAGACTCTCTCTACAAGCAGAAGGCAATAACCACTGTTGCTAAGACTCTCTCTACAAGCAGAAGGCAATAACCATTCAGTTGCTGAGACTCTCTACAAGCAGAATGCAATAACCACTCAGTTGCTGAGACTCTCTACAAGCAGAATGCAATAACCACTTAGTTGCTGAGACTCTCTACAAGCAGAATGCAATAACCACTAAGTTGCTGAGACTCTCTACAAGCAGAATGCAATAACCACTTAGTTGCTGAGACTCTACAAGCAGAAGGCAATAACCATTCAGTTTCCGAGACTCTCTCTACAAGCAGAAGGCAATAACCATTCATTTCCGAGACTCTCTCTACAAGCAGAAGGCAATAACCACTCAGCCGCTGAGACTTTGTCTGCTACCAAACAGGGCAATAACCACTCAGCCGCTGAGACTTTGTCTGCTACCAAACAGGGCAATAACCACTCAGCCACTGAGACTTTGTCTGCTATCAAACAGGGCAATAATCACACAGCCGCTGAGACTTTGTCTACTAGTAATGATTAGTAACATTCCATACTTATTTTCTTCACTTGATACAGCAGTAGACACTATCTGTTACGGATTGCTGTCTAATTATACATTTTATATATAAAAAAGTAATTGTTATTTCCCAACTCAAAGGCAGTAAATAAAACTGTTCAGCAGTCCAACATTCCTATGCTAAATCAATACAATTATATGTCTGTGAAACATGGAGAAAACACAAATGACAATCATGAAGATACAGACCTCCATTAATGGATGGTTGTACCAGAATAAAAGGATGGAAATGGCAGGATAAAATCACTCATGTAAAATTATAGGAAAGTACCAGCCAAATACCAGTGGACAAAGTGATACAACAAAGACGATGGCGCTGGGTAGGACATACACTGTAGAAGGCAACTGAGAGTATTACACAACTGGCCCTTTTTTGGACTCCCTATGGGGAGCGACAAAGAGGAAGACCAAAATATTCTTGGAGAAGACAGGTGGAGGCAGAGATGAAGATGATTTGGAAGACATGGAATGAGCTTAAAATAATAGCAAGAAACAGAACGACCCAGGAAGTGTTTGTTGAAGACCTATGCTCCACAGGGAGCTGAAATGAAGAAAAAGAAGAAGCAAGTATTAAAAGAGGTCACCAAGATGTTCTCTTAGGAACACAGAGGGCAGGTGTTACTCGGAAAGACGTGATTGATTATGTATTTGGACAAGACCCCTGATGATGATATGGTTATTTCCTTAATAAATCAGGTAAAGGTTTCCTACACTTCTTGATTGGCTTAAAGGGAATATCTTGTTAGTGATCATTTTTTCCTTGACCAACAATGACACAATTCTAGGTGATGAGGTCTGGTATCATGCCAGGCTGCTCTATCTTTTCAGAAAAATCTTCTAGTACCCATTTTTAGAGGCTGGGGAACTCCGGAGCTTTGACGTTCCCAAAAAAATAGCCACAATGCAAACTGAACCTGGACCATTCTGATCAGGAAGCGAGCACACTAACCACTTGCCTCTTATTTCACTACATCATAATTAATTTCATAATTATCCGTCGGTAATTTTCTTAGTATCCAAACAGTAAATTAATTATCAGCTTATCATTAATATTTAACTAACAACTTCAATATCATATTGATCAGTAGGGAGCCTGATTTAAGAATTGTTTCATAATTTCAATAATCATCATCATCATCATTGAGTGCCGTCTCCGCTTCGAAGGTTTGGCTACCATGGAGCGCAATTCCGTTCTGTCTTGCCTTCATTGTGCAGGTTAAGGTAAAGGTAAGATACGAGACTTGAACCGGCGTCTTAGCACGCGAGTTTCCACCCATATGTGCTCGGCCGCCTATCCAGAAATGTTAGGAGATTTCTGTATAGTGTCGCCTCATGCATCGAAACTCATATGCGAGGCAACATTCCTCACCTCCCAGGGTAATACCCTGGTACCCATTTCTGCCAACGGCTGGGTCAACCGTGGGGTATTTTTTTTTTCAACCACGAGTACAATTCACTCTGCTCCCAGCGGGAATCGAACACGGGTTGTCCGAACGTCGGTAGTCCAGGTTGTCATAGGCTGACCTGTCCATCTTTTTATGTTACTCGTCCATGTTAGTCTTGGTCTTTTTTTTCTGAATATTTAACCTTGTATTTTCCCTTCAGTTTCATTACTATCTATTTATTTCATCCTTATACGTTCAGCATTTTATTATTACTGTCTGACCAATAATTTAATTAATATTTAATTAGCAGTTTCATTATTTATTGAACCTTTATTCCAAAGTTATCTGGTCAATTATTTCCTGATATTTGGAACAGTTAATATTTGATCAATAATTTTACTACTATATGTTCATCATTCTCATTCTGTTTGTTATTCATTATCATGCAATAAATAATTCGATTACTCTCTGATCAGTAATTCCATAACGCTTAAACATCGTCGGTCCATTGCGTGCCACGTCACACTTTTGCCGATATTCGTGTTACGAGATCACGTGACGAAGATGCGTCTTGATTTCCTAAAATAAACGAAACGTTAACAAGATGACCTCATCTTTGTCGTGTAAAATGGAGTGAACACATGTGTACAGATATTGCTTGATTTGTTTCAATGTGTTATTTTGAAATATCTTTCTGAACTATTATCATACGCAAACTTCTTTCTGCTATAGCACCCCCAGTCCCCTTCCCCATCTTCTTCCCTATAACCCTGGGGACCGTTGATTCACTTCTGATAAAACAAGGAGCCTGTGAGCTGACTCACGAAAGGTGATGATCTACTGTTTCATGTGGGTGTTCACAGAGTGGACATGCTGGAGTTTGGTTACTTGTATTCTTTTGATGTGGTTGTTCAGTGGTACATGACCGGTTCTTGGTCTGAAGATGGTGGTTTGGTCTCTCTCTTAGGTTGTTAATGTTGTCATCGTTGTTTGGTCTCTTCTCTTTAGGTTGTTAATGTTGTCATCGTTGTTTGGTCTCTTCTCTTTAGGTTGTTAATGTTGTCATCGTTGTTTGGTCTCTTCTCTTTAGGTTGTTATGTTGTCATCGTTGTTTGGTCTCTTCTCTTTAGGTTGTTAATGTTGTCATCGTTGTTTGGTCTCTTCTCTTTAGGTTGTTAATGTTGTCATGGTTGTTTGGTCTCTTCTCTATAGGTTGTTAATGTTGTCATCGTTGTTTGGTCTCTTCTCTTTAGGTTGTTAATGTTGTCATCGTTGTTTGGTCTCTTCTCTTTAGGTTGTTAATGTTGTCATCGTTGTTTGGTCTCTTCTCTTAGGTTTGTTAATGTTGTCATCGTTGTTTGGTCTCTTCTCTTTAGGTTGTTAATGTTGCCATGGTTGTTTGGTCTCTTCTCTATAGGTTGTAATGTTGTCAGATAAACTGAATCAACCATCATTATTTCTCTCTCATCTTCAGTCATTCTTTGGAACTGCAGCAAAGTTATGGCCTGGCCATGTTATCTTCCCATCTCTTTGTTTGCCTACCTCTCCTCCTCGCTCCTTTCACAGCTCCTTGTTGTTGACGTAAAGCCACAAGTGGACGCTCCCTGGCTCATACAGCGTGCCGGTAACAATAATCCCGGCTTTTTACTGGAGAAGTGGAGTTCATCTAGTTTCAGGCTATGGCTGGAAAACTGTGTGACTTGTCCTGGCTAGAGGTACAGCGATACTAGGTATTCTATATCAGTAAGAGTCTCCACTACAGGCAACACGTCGATTCTAGCTTCTGTTAGCCAGCCTGTGTGACTTGTCCTGCCTAGAAGTACTGCAATACTAGGTATTCTATATAAGTAAGAGCTTCCACTACAGTGAACGTGCGACGCAATTGTTATCAGGGAAGACCACCTAGAAAGTCGAGGCTAGGTTTGGTCAGCTGATGGGCAGCGCCGACTCTGCTGTTGCGACTGAATCTCGTAGGCGCATGAGCTTCCCCACATTTCCATGCGATATGGTCTTTGTTAGGCCGGACCAAAACACCACCGCAGCTATGATCTAGGCAGTTCAGTAATATGAGAACAAACAGCGGAGACTTCAGATGATGTTAAAGATATCAGACTACTGGTCTTAGGGCCAAAACTACCATCAGCACCTGGACTGAGAGTGGTCAGTAACTCATAGCTGGCTGCGTGCATCCTCGGGAGCGGCGAACAACAGTACGGATCTAAACCCTAATCTATCTCTCCTGGGTGTCCCTGGAAAAAGACAAGCCAGTCAAGTGAGTCAGGGTCCAGGAAGGCGGGTAGCCCCTACGCAAGTGCCACTATTGCTGGACACAAAGATGCAGATATCGCAGCTTGCCGTATACCACCGACCAACAGTCTTGCGTCAGTTAACGTTCTTTTAAGTGCGGATGATGTCGAGAAGTAGTCGTCGGGTGAACGCAAAATAAGAAGAAATGTTACAGGAGGGGGAAAAAAACTAAACTCAATCCACAGGGATATCAACAAATGTTACAGGAGGGGGAAAAACTAAACTCAATCCACAGGGATAACAACAAATGTTACAGGAGGGGGAAAAAACTAAACTCAATCCACAGGGATATCAACAAATGTTACAGGAGGGGGAAAAAAACTAAACTCAATCCACAGGGATATCAACAAATGTTACAGGAGGGGGAAAAAACTAAACTCAATCCACAGGGATAACAACAAATGTTACAGGAGGGGGAAAAAACTAAACTCAATCCACAGGGATATCAACAAATGTTACAGGAGGGGGAAAAAACTAAACTCAATCCACAGGGTTATCAACAAATGTTACAGGAGGGAAAAATATAAACTCAATCCACAGGGATATCACTAGGGAACCAAGAGATCGTACTTAGAAAATAGACAAGACAGATAGACAGAATGCAAAACATAGTGTGTAACATGACTACAGAAGATACTGACCAAAGACAAAGTGAAAAAACGCAACTATCTTTCCCCTCGACAGCGAGATCTAGAAAAAGAAGCAGAAAAAGAAGGAGCGGTCTGCTCGGCACTCTTCAGAAGACGGTCAGTGTGCGAACAAAGCGGAAATATTTGCTTACAAGACGCGTTACCAGCGGTTCTAACCACTGGTCGCATTGTTGGCTCATGTCCAGCGGTTTTAACCACTGGTCGCATTGTTGGCTCATGTCCAGCGGTTCTAACCACTGGTCGCATTGTTGGCTCATGTCCAGCGGTTCTAACCACTGGTCGCATTGTTGGCTCATGTCCAGCGGTTCTAACCACTGGTCGCATTGTTGGCTCATGTCCAGCGGTTCTAACCAACTGGTCGCATTGTTGGCTCATGTCCAGCGGTTCTAACCACTGGTCGCATTGTTGGCTCATGTCCAGCGGTTCTAACCACTGGTCGCATTGTTGGCTATGTCCAGCGGTTCTAACCATTGGTCGCATTGTTGGCTCATGTCCAAGGCTTCCTTCTCTTCTTGGCGTTCCCCGTGAAGTGGGCATAGATGCGTTGTGTCGCTAATTTACGTCGTAGCCGCGATATCTGCGCCTTTCGTCCCTGCACATCCGTCTTCGACATAGAGGGACAGATTTGCTTAACAACTTTTCCCCCGGACAGCTGCCATTTCGGCCTGCTCTTTTCGACGTTTTAAACTGACACGGGTTCTTTAACGTGCGCGAGTGCACACGGTACCTCCGGTTTTTCGTCGTCTTCCGAGAGTGTTAGACATAGGATATCACTGCCCAGAGGCTTGCGGTGATGTGGAGGGGGAGAAGCAGCGAAGAAATCACCGTTTCAATTTTTGAATAAAAAAACACCCCCATCCCACTACCTGTGGTGGGAAACGAACCTGGGACCTTCATGTCCAGAGGGCAACGCCGTACCTCTAGACCAGTGGTGCCCAACTTAAGGTTGATCGAGGGCCGGATGTTAGCCAAGGCCAGACTTAAGAATCTAATAAGCAATTACATGGCGTGATTAAGTTATATATAAATAATGACGCCACTTTGACGACATATTTTATGTGTAACAAGATAATTAATTATTTACTTCAAAATTACTTGTAAATTATGTTCTTAACTGATTAGAACTTTCGTCTTTATTTATAGATAATGAATATGCTCGTTTCTGTGGAGGCTTAGACGGCGAATACAACTAGACTGGCGGGCGGATCTGACCCAAGGGCCGCCATCTATTCATCACTGCTCTAAACTATCCAGTTCTTTTGGTAAGGATATGAAAGAGATAAAGAAATGTTTCAACATTAAGTACCAGTGTATTGTATATTATGTTCGGTAAAGGTTACTGAGTTATTTCAGGGTCATCATCATTGCACCCCGAACACGTCTATAGGTGCTCAGATCCCCTCCTCAGCAAGTCCCGCAGCGTCCAGCGACCGACGACTCCAGTTCTGTGTTGGTTGATAAGTCTTCTTACACGGCCACTAAATTTCTCGTTTCTAGCTGTGCACATCTTAACTCCCATCTCTTTCATCAGAAGGAGTGACGTGGACTCATGGTTATCGGAAGTCCTGTGTCCTTCCCACAAATCGAAGGGCACTGATGATGTCCTCATAAACGTAAAGTAGGAGACTTGAATCCGCGTCTTAGCATGCGAGTTTTCACCCATCTGTGCTCGGCCGCCTATAGAGAAGCATTCGGAGACTTCTGGATAATGTCGCTTCAAGCATCGAAACTCACGATGCGCGGCGGAATATATCACCTTCCCTGAGTACTAAACTGGTAACCCATTTCTGCCAGCGGCTGGGTTGACCGCGGGTGTTTTTTTTTCCCAACCACGAGTACAACTCACACTGCTTCCAGCGGGAATCGAACACGGATTGTCTGAACGTCGGTAGCCCCCCAGCCGGGTGGGTTTCCCCAACTAGTCTACCATTTATCAGAAGCCACAACCCGCAGCAGGTTGAGAGCCCTCCGCAGGCCATAACGCGCCAGCTACTTGCAGTGCAGCGTCACCGTGAGATCAGAGTCGAGCAATTCGTGACAAAGAAACGTGTGGTATGTCTGTCAGCGACACAAGAATGTCTGGTTAGCGTTTCTCGTGTTTGTTCAAGAAATTATAGCTGTGTTGAGCTATGTGCATCTAGGCACGGAAGAAAGAAAGAAAAATGAATTCGTCACGGTACATTCATTGTTTTGTGGAGCAGATGAAGCCCTCCAAAAATGTTTTAATTTGATGAAAACGGAGAAAAAAATGTAACCGAATGAAAACACATACGAAGAGAATAGCAATGATTATTCAAAAATAAAGCAGAAGCCAGCATGGAGCATGAACAATGCAAAAATAAAAAGAAACATTGAAAATGTTTCTAAATCTAAAAAAAAAAATATTTAAAAAAATAATAAGTTGATAAATAAATTTCTTGCCGGTTCATTTTCAGGGTATCCGCAATAAACAACACCAAATGTTAAAATCAAATATTCAATTCATTAATTTCAGGGTTTCCAGACAGAAAAAGCAACAAAAAAATACAACTTTCTAGTGCTCTAATGTCCGTGTTTCATCATTTACAAAAACAATGAATAAATACAACCTAATCTATCATTGAGGAAGTTCTCAAAGAGGCCAACACAAAAAGGGAGCTCTTAAAAAACATCACAAAGAAGCAATCAACATTTTTCGGGCACATCATGAGAAGATAAAAGTTGGAATACTTGGTTACAACTGGCAAAATAAAAGGAAAGAGAGATCGCGGACGACAAAGAGAGAAAATACTGGATAGCTTGGTGTCATGGCATGGAAAACAGTCAACACCAGAACTGATACGATGCACTGTAGATAGAAGATTGTGGAGGGACATGATCACCTACGCCAACCGGCCAGGCACATGATGATGATGATGAATCTATCATTTGAAAAGTTGTTGTTATATGCAATGCAAATAATAATAACTACTACTCAAAAATTTTAATTGTCAACGTTTCCCCAAAATATAATTCTAAATAAATATGTAATTTCTAATGTTCCAATAAGATACAACTTCAGGGAACAATTGCATTCATTTTCCTCCCGGACCGAAGATAGCATATAGGGCGGAACTCATAGTTCTCTACGCTGGACGATTTGCTGCTAGTTCTTGTGGTTCTTTGTCGTTAAGTCTAATGATTGAGCCTTCCCTAGTAATTGTTCTGCGCAGCGATTCTCTTGGTCTACCTTGTTTTCTTTAACCAGATGGTTTCCGCATGAATGCCTGACGGGGAAGTCTTTCTTCATTCATTCTCAGCATATGACCGATGTATTTCCAACGCCTTTATCTTATAAAGCTAGACATCGTGTTTAGATTAGTTTCTTGTCTATTTCAAATGTATTCTTGCCAGCTTATGTTTGAGATCCTAAGGAGACATTGGTTTTTAAAGTTATTTAATTGAAGAATAAATACAAACTCTTAAAATATTCTCATGTTTCTCATTAATAATCTGAGCTGTTTTAGCTGATAAGCTCACTGGCAGCTCGGAGTGTGGCCTGGCACTCTACAAAGAGGATATCGCCGAGTTGTGTCCTTCATTCCTAAACAGAAAAGGAGGAAGATGGGTACGGCAATGCGTATAAAAAGTAAAGTGCCCGTCACGCCAAGTGACGTATAGGGAATATGGTGTTAGTGACCATAATTTGTATATACCTTCGGCACATGATTTTTGGGGCAATGTGGTCGGCATTACGCTCGTGCTGTTTTACATTCCCACTAAAAAAATCCGATACCCATTCACGGCTGGGTGAACCTAGAAGCCGTCGATTAGGATCGAAACTGACCTCTTGTCATTTGTAGTCCAATTCACTACTAAGCTATCGCTGCTCCCAATGGCGTATATACTGAATATTATGATCTGTACTTACATTTGTATTTATGTATACCTTTGAAACGTGACACTCTCGGATGCCAACACAACCAGGGACCTCCCAAAAACCATCAGAAGAAACAATCAACATTTTTCGGGAACATCACAATAACATGAAAGTTGGAGTACTTGGTTGTAACTGGCAAAATTACAGGGAAACAGGGACGACCAAGATAGAAGATCATAGATAGCTTGGTGTCATGGCATGGAAAACAGTCAACAACAGAACAGATAAAATGCCTTGTGGATAGAAAATTGTGGAAGGACATGATCGTCTACGCCAACCGGTATGGCACTTGATGATGATGATGATGATGCTATACATGTTGATAACAGCAGGTTTGAGGTGCGGTAGATTGAATATAAAATAAACATCAACAGATGAATAACAACAGGTTAGTCAAGCAGGAAGTAAATAGCCCAACGTGGATATATTATTCCGGTGGCGTAGGAGTTCATGGCAGCGAGATGGACCACAGGATAACAGAGACTGCCATTGTGTAGGGGCTTTAAAAATGGTTGTCAGGAGACAGGAAGGTGGCCACGAAGTGGTGGTGATAGTACACGTCACAGGAATGGTGAAACGGGGGTTCCACGAAGAGTGAAAGCAGGAAAAGCATCCTCGGGGAAGGGACAGCACCACGTTCGATCAATGCGGGACAGGAACAATCAGTAGAAGAACTCATTGTCCAGATTGCGGTGACAGCAGCTCGTTCCTGAATGCTAAAAGAAAGACAAGTCAAACACGAACTAATAACAAGTTAGGCAAACACGAACTAATAACAAGTTAGTCAAACACGAACTAATAACAAGTTAGTCAAACACGAACTAATAACAAGTTAGTCAAGCACGAACTAATAACAAGTTAGTCAAACACGAACTAATAACAAGTTAGGCAAACACGACTAATAACAAGTTAGTCAAACACGAACTAATAACAAGTTAGTCAAACACGAACTAATAACAAGTTAGTCAAACACGAACTAATAACAAGTTAGTCAAGCACGAACTAATAACAAGTTAGTCAAACACGAACTAATAACAAGTTAGTCAAACACGAACTAATAACAAGTTAGTCAAACACGAACTAATAACAAGTTAGTCAAACACGAACTAATAACAAGTTAGTCAAGCACGAACTAATAACAAGTTAGTCAAACACGAACTAATAACAAGTTAGGCAAACACGAACTAATAACAAGTTAGTCAAACACGAACTAATAACAAGTTAGGCAAACACGAACTAATAACAATTTAGGCAAACACGAACTAATAAAAAGTTAGGCAAACACGAACTAATAACAAGTTAGGCAAACACGAATTATTAACAAGTTAGTCAAAACGATCCGCGATAGCTCAGTGGTTAGTGAACTGGACTACAAAGGACAAGGGGTAGGGTTCGATCCCAATCGACGGCTTCCGAGTTCACCCAGTCTTAAATGGGTACCGAATTTTTTTTTTCTGGGAAAGTAATGCAGCACGGGCGTAATCCCGACCACATTACCCCAAAAATCATGTGCTGAAGGTCTATAAAATATAGGGTCACTAACACCATATTTCCCTATACGCCACTTGGCGTGACAGGAGTACTTTACTTTTTTACTAGTCAAAAACGAAAGAAAGATACTTCATAATAATAAACTAACACTGGAAGCTAAGCACGAGAAAGCAACAGAAGACCTGTCATTTCAGCCATTATAAATCAACAAATCAGCAATCGAAAGACAGCGGTTTTTGCGAGAACTCCCTGGATTTCCACAACAATATTCTATATATATATATATATATATATATATATATATATATATTATTATATATATATATATATATCATCATCATGTGCCATACCGGTTGGTGTAGGCGATCATATCCTCCACAATCACAATCTTCTATCCACCGTTCATCGTATCAATTCTGTTGTTGACTGTTTTCCATGCCATCACACCAAGCTATTTACTATTTTCTCTCTTTGTCGTCCTCTTTTTTCCTGTATTTTTCCAGTTGTAACCAAGTATTCCAAATTTCCTCTTCTCATGACGTGCCCGAAAAATGTTGATTGTTTTTTTCTTATGTTTTTTTTAGGAGCTCCCTTTTTGTATTGGCCTCTTTGAGAATTTCCTCTCGTTGGTCTTTTTAGCTGTCTAGGGAACTTTCAACATTCTTTTGAGAAATCCCATATCTGTGGCCTCTAATCGTCATTTCATTTGTTTGTTTACTGTCCATGATTTGCTTCCATAGGTCAGAATTGGCTCTATATAGTACCAATGACCGTCGTCAATTCTATATACGGGATTATATATGCACACATAAAATACTTCTTTCCTTCCGCATTTGCTTTACAACGTCAATAGGATATAATATTTGAGGTCTCTTGCTCCTGCACTTGCCTTTGCTGGGGTTAGTTTCCTAAAGTCCCTAATATTTACCAATCCATCTTTTTCGTGGTCGACCCTTAAGTCTGGTATTCTCGTAAAGTTTATTAAAGTCGTTGTGTTGTGTTTTAGTCTTTCTGTTTTATCACGTGGCCAAAACAATTTTATCAGTTGTATCTTTATGTGTTCTGTGGCGGTAATAATTCATAGCTTTTTTTCCTCAGTTCTTCATTTCTGATTTTATCTCTCCGGCTGTTTCCTGTCATATAAATACGCGGGGACTGCGATAAAGCCATAAATAATGCCATAGAAGTGTGTTACAACTTTACAGGTATAAGACGGAACGTGAAACAACACGTTGCTACTATTAAGTCTTCATAAAAAATCCAGACAAAACAAAACGAATACAATATAAGGAATTACTCAGATGAAAGGATAGACTACGTACTTCAAGCTGTAATATATACTCTAGTTCTGATTTGTTATTTTTTTCTCTCTACATAGACATTAATACAGATTCATCATCATCAAGTACCGTGCCTACTGGCGTAGGTGATCATGTCTCTCCACAATTTTCAATCTCGGCAGCTATTTATCATATCTGTTGTTGACCTTCTGCCAAGCCATTCTCTTAAGCTGTCTGTTATTTTTTCTCTTTGCTTCCCTCTATCTCTTCGTCCCTCAATTTTTTTCCAGTTGTTACAATATATTCCAGTTGTTCTCTGTTGTAATACAGATTAGAGAAGTCGGAAAGGCTCAGCTTTTTACGCGGAGCATCTGAAACACGTTCTCCAGTCATCGCTGCTGGAAAACAATAAATTGGTATCTGATCTTTAGTCGGAAAAGAAAAGACAAAGGGAAGAGAACAATGGGCATGCCATCGCCACATATAGAAGTAAGCCCTAAGGTTGAAAGCGAAACCCTAAAAAAATCGAACTGACGTGACGTTTTCAGTTACAGGAGCTATGGAGATAAGCACAGATATTAAATATAAAGATTTAAAAAAAATAAAGAGCCCCGTCACGCCAAGTGGCGTATAGAGAATATGGTGGTGTTAGTGAGCATAATTTTTACAGACATTCGGCACATGATTTTTGGTGTAATGTGGTCGATATTACGCCAAGCGGCACTCTTTACTCTCCCAGAAACAAAAAAATCCTGTACCCATATAAGTCTGGGTAAATCGGAAACGCGTTAGTTTGTCATTTCTGTTTTTTCTAGCTGCTTAATACCATTATATGTTTATTTGATAGAAGCTATGTACGGTTGACGTCACTCTACCCGCAAAACTTAAAGTGTCAAGTTAGTTTGGGGTTTTCCGGCGTTTCCCTTCCAGTCTTCAGGCTTACTAACTTCTATTGATGGCGATGGCCATCCCCCCCCCCCTTTCTTTCTTCCCCCCCCCCCCCCAAAAAAAAAACAAAACAAACAAAAAAACAACAACAACACGTATTCAAGAGAAGAAGTGGAGGCTGTACACATCACCAACAATAGTATTTTTCTATAGGGGTACGTTTACCTACACTGGCGTGTCACAGGATAAAGATAAATTACACCGAGACATAAACATTTTTACAGCACTGGAAAAACATCCACAGCCGTAAACAGGATCCGACCCGTGCTCATCGCAGTACACTGTCATTAGAGAAAACTATCAGCTTTTACCCCAAATAACTAATTTTGCCGGCAGGTCATGCGCGCAAGCCCCGGCGGCACTAGAAACAAATAAGAGCCCCGTCACGTCACGTTACATTGGGGGAGGGGAAAGGATGGTGGTAGTTTCAATATTTTGTATAGCCCATCGCTACATTGTGACTTTAGACATCTTTATCATAATTGCTGCACAATTTGTAGAATAATACCTAAAATGACACTTTTAGATAAAGACAAACAGCTGTGCAATGTACTTAATTCGATGGACACCCTCACAAGTAGAATTGATACTACAACTCTTACGGATAGTATACCGTTATGGTATTTAGTTATGATGGTACGGTCATCGTCCGAAATATGACCAAGACCTCTTTTCACCACTCAGGCGAAGAGAGCCGTAGTCCTCGTGGGCTAGGAAACCGCTATTATTGAATAATAAATGGGAAGAAAAGACGTCCCAGCAGAACCTCAGAAATCGAGAAAGTCAGTGCCGACCACCGCACCACCAACTTGGGTGTCCAGGTGGTGTACATGTTAATGCTAGATAACGGGTGATCGTCCCATACGTAGAACGTGTGCTAGCCATTTTCAAAGTCTTCTTTTCACTTCTTGATTGATATTCTCAATGCCTGATCTTCTGGCAACGTCTTTGTTCGTAATATGTTGCTACATACATGATTCATCAAATATATTCTACATACACCATTCATCAAATAATTCTACAGACACCATTCATCAAATAATTCTACATACACCATTCATCAAATAACTCTACATACACCATTCATCAAATAACTCTACAGACACCATTCATCAAATAATTCTTCAACACCATTCATCAAATAACTCTACATACACCATTCATCAAATAATTCTACAGACACCATTCATCAAATAATTCTACAGACACCATTCATCAAATAATTCTACATACACCATTCATCAAATAACTCTACATACACCATTCATCAAATAATTATACATACACCATTCATCAAATAATTTTACATACACCATTCATCAAATAATTCTACATACACACATTCATCAAATAACTCTACATACACCATTCATCAAATAATTCTTCATACACCATTCATCAAATAATTATACATACACCATTCATCAAATAATTATACATACACCATTCATCAAATAATTTACATACACCATTCATCAAATAATTATACATACACCATACACCATTCATCAAATAACTCTACATACATACACCATTCATCAAATAATTCTTCATACACCATTCATCAAATAATTCTACATACACCATTCATCAAATAACTCTACATACACCATTCATCAAATAATTCTTCATACACCATTCATCAAATAATTCTACATACACCATTCAAATAACTCCTACATACACCATTCATCAAATAACTCTACATACACCATTCATCAAATCATTCGACATCCCAAGCATGAAAGAAATCTCCACATCACCCATGTAATAACCCAACAGATTCGCTCAATAATTCTATTATTTCTCTTTTGCTGACAAAACAAACTCTCATTGCATAAGTCCTATCCAGCAACTAACACTTCCAACAACGAAACAAACACATTTTGTTAACGTATAACTTCTCAAGGAGAGTTAAATCCCGTAAGAAAATGGCTCCCAAGTTTTACTGCCCATAAATGTAAATTTTACTTCAGTAAAACATGGAATCCGAGTGCCATTAATGCACTTTCAAGCTGCCGGGCTTTAAAGCCCTTAAAGGACCGAGTTAAGAACCTTAAAAGTATGAGGTGTTTGGTGCTCTTATGGTTTAGAGTTGCGTCTGTCAGTCTAGAGAAGGGTTCTCAAACTTACCTTCCCCACGAACAAACATTAAATATGTTTTGAAGCCGCGGACCCCCATTAAATAAATTTTGTAGCCGCGGACCCCCATTAAATACGTTATGCAGCCGCGGACCCCCAATAAATATGTTATGTAGCCGCGGACCCAAATTAAATACGTTTTGTAGCCGCGGACCCCCATTAAATACGTTTTGCCGCCGCGGACCCAAATTAAATACGTTTTGTAGCCGTGGACCCCCATTAAATACGTTTTTCATCCGCGGACCCCCATTAAATACGTTTTTCATCCGCGGACCACCATTAAATACGTTTTTCATCCGCGGACCCCATTAAATACGTTTTGTAGCAACGGACCCCATTAAATACGTTTTGTAGCCGTGGATCCCATTAAATATGTTTTGTAGCCGCGGACCCCATTAAATATGTTATGTAACCGCGAACCCCCATTAAATACGCTTCGTAGCCGGGGACCCCAATTAAATACGTTTTGCAGCTGCGGACCCCTATGATTTATTTTCCTTTGCGCTTTCATTCCTTCATTCTTTCTTGTTATTTAGCTACAAAATATCACACTTCTCTTCAAACCTTTCCTGACCACTTGTGGCGGCACTGCGGACCCTGGGGGTCCACGGATCACAATTTGAGAATCGCTGGTCTGGGGTATACTTCTCTAATAGGATGAGGGTATTCATGAAAGTCTTTTAAGGGAGAAATGTAGATTAAATTAGAGGGTAAGTTCAATGGATTTAGTTAACGGAATTGATGTTTGATCATCGACGTTGATAAAAACCACACTGGTATCCTTCTCTGTTACAGTGGAGCTTGATGTGAATAATAAGATCGGGAGTCGTATGTGAATAAGGTTTGGAGTTTGATGTGAATAATAAGATCGGGAGTCGTATGTGAATAATAAGGTTTGGAGTTTGATGTGAATAATAAGATCTGGAATCTTATGATAATAGTATTACTTGGGATTTGATGCGAATAACAAGACCTGGAGTGTGATGTGAATAATAAGATCGAGAGTCTTATGTGAATAATACTACCTGGAATTTTATTTGAATAATAAAACCTGGATATTGATGCGAATAATAAGACCTGGAGATTGATGTGAATAAGAATACATGGAATTTGATGTGAATCATATAATCTGGAATTGAATGTGGATAATAAGATCTGGAGATTGATGTAAATAGTAAGACTATCTCAGCTTGAAATCTCTATAATGACATATGAAGAAAAATAATCTTCCTGTTTTATTGCCTTTCAGCGTCGAGGACAGATACAGTTTGAGGTCTATAACTCTTCAGTTGCTCTCTCCTATTATGTCTCCTAGCGTTTCAAATATTATAACAATTCAACTTTTTCCTGGTCAGAATTTGGATCTAGTGTTCTCGTAGCGTAGGTAGCGTCCTTTCGTTGTGTCACGTTCTTTTACGTAGTTCTCAGCTGATCATTCTCGGCTGGTTCCAGTCACGTGTCTAGCGCATAATAGCTTTGTGTCTAATAACAATAACTGTTGAAAACACGGATACAAGGGCGACCAGGCACCCAACAAAAAAAAAAAAACAAAAAAAAACAAAAAAAAAAAAAATGGTGAATTAGAGTGTTTAGGGCCGAAAGGCGCAAATATTACAAATTGTTGTAAACGACAACACAACGTATCTACGTCATTTTAATGTTTGTTTAAGGATGGTCGAAGTTGACGTTGGGAGAACGCAGAAAAGCGTGAGAAAATTGGCATTAATCCTGGCGTTGACGCGTCTAGTTGTGGCATCAGTCTTGGCACTGACTGGTTGAAATATGGCATCAGTCTATGCATTGACTGGTCGAATTATGGCATCAGTCTTAGCACCGACTGGTCGAAATATAGCATCAGTCTTGGCACTGACTGGTCGAAATATAGTATCAGTCTTGGCACCGACTGGTCGAAATATAGTATCAGTCTTGGCACTGACTGGTCGAAATATAGCATCAGTCTTGGCACTGACTGGTCGAATTATGGCACCAGTCTTGGCAATGACTGGTCGAATTATGGCATCAGTCTTGGCAATGACTGGTCGAATTATGGCATCAGTCTTGGCACTGACTGGTCGAATTATGGCACAAGTCTTGGCAATGACTGGTCTAATTATGGCACCAGTCTTGGCAATGACTGGTCGAATTATGGCATCAGTCTTAGCACTGACTGGTCGAATTATGGCACAAGTCTTGGCAATGACTGGTCGAATTATGGCACCAGTCTTGGCAATGACTGGTCGAATTATGGCATCAGTCTTAGCACTGACTGGTCTAATTATGGCATCAGTCTTGGCACTGACTGGTCGAATTATGGCATCAGTCTTGGCACTGACTGGTCTAATTATGGCACCAGTCTTGGCAATGACTGGTCGAATTATGGCATCAGTCTTAGCACTGACTGGTCTAATTATGGCACCAGTCTTGGCAATGACTGGTCGAATTATGGCATCAGTCTTAGCACTGACTGGTCTAATTATGGCATCAGTCTTGGCACTGACTGGTCGAATTATGGCATCAGTCTTAGCACTGACTGGTCTAATTATGGCACCAGTCTTAGCACTGACTGGTCGAAATATGGTATCAGACTTGGCACTGACTGGTCTAATTATGGCACCAGTCTTGGCACTGACTGGTCGAATTATGGCATCAGTCTTAGCAATGACTGGTCGAATTATGGCACCAGTCTTGGCAATGACTGGTCGAATTATGGCATCAGTCTTGGCACTGACTGGTCGAAATATAGCATCAGTCTTGGCACTGACTGGTCGAATTATGGCATCAGTCTTGGCACTGACTGGTCGAATTATGGCATCAGTCTTGGCACTGACTGGTCGAATTATGGCATCAGTCTTGGCACTGACTGGTCGAATTATGGCATCAGTCTTAGCACTGACTGGTCGAAATATGGTATCAGTCTTGGCACTGACTGGTCGGATTATGGCATCAGTCTTGGCACTGACTGGTCGAATTATGGCATCAGTCTTGGCACTGACTGGTCGAATTATGGCATCAGACTTGGCACTGACTGGTCGAATTATGGCACCAGTCTTGGCAATGACTGGTCGAATTATGGCATCAGTCTTGGCACTGACTGGTCGAATTATGGCATCAGACTTGGCACTAACTGGTCGAATTATGGCATCAGTCTTGGCACCGACTGGTCGAATTATGGCATCAGTCTTGGCACTGACTGGTCGAATTATGGCACCAGTCTTAGCACTGACTGGTCGAATTATGGCATCAGACTTGGCACTGACTGGTCGGATTATGGCATCAGTCTTGGAATTGACTCGAATTATGACATCAGACTTGGCACTGACTGGTCGAATTATGGCTTACAATTTTAGCACTGACTAGTCGGATTTTGGCACCAGTCTTGGCACTGACTGATCAAATGTTCTTTATTCCAGGAAGGCGAATGAATGAAACTGAATTTGGGCGCCTAAAATTAGCGTGCATGCAATTGACGCATGGCAAACTTTCGCTATCTCCATCATTCCTCTAATGTGTCCATGTCTGGAGAAAGTACAGACCACAATATACTAGTGAGAACCAGCGGGTAATGGAAGTGCGAAGATCGTTATTTAGTTCCTGCACCGTGTGCCACACAACAGGCAAACACATGGACTACTTGTGGGTTGTTGACTTCCGTGGTTGAGTGTGGTGGATGTATCATCTCCTCGCCAGACCTGGCTAGAGTGGGGGTCTCCGTCTGTGTACATACACGGGATACTGTGTTTGCTTTTTCGGATCTTCTCCCACTGACATGATCTGTGAGTTGCTTGACATAAGGCTGACTGTGTCATTTAAGTTTGAACATGTCCAGACTACCTCTCTCTCTCTCTCTCTAAAACGTGTACTTGCATCTCAACCTATCCTCTCTAATTGCTTCTCTCTCTCTCGCTCACTCTCTTTTCTAGACTTGTATATGCATACACAATCTTCATTCCAACGCTGGTCTACCAATGCCACACCTGAACTCTAGACACAAGATCAATAAGAAATATAACTATTACATATATTAAATGTGTTAGACGCATCAGGAAACAGCCTGTGAGGTAAGATCAGAAATTAAGAACTGAGAAAAAATAGCTGGGAATAATTTCCGCCATAGAATACATAAAGAAACAACAAATAAAATGTTGTGGCCATATGATAAATCAGAAAGACCAAAACACAACACAATTAGTCATAAATAAACGTTACGAGAACTCGAGACATAAGGACCGACGACGAAAATGATGGACTGATGGAATGTTAGGAACACTAGGAAGCAACAACAGGAGAGGCAAGTAGTAGCCTCCGTCAGTCATAGTTGAATGTATTTTTCAGTGCCCCTAGAAATGTTATTTTTTCCCATCCTTTCGTCGTGTATTCTCTTCTTCTATGAATCTGTTTGTTTCTTGTTTGAGTTGGAGCTTTCGAGTGTGTTTCCAACGATTGCGGCCTGCGGCTAGTCCTTCCCAGGCTGCAGGGGTTCAAAGCCTTCATGTCACATTTACACACGTCGACAAATCGAAGTTTCCGGCGCCCCCTAGTCGAGGCCAATAGCAGAGTAAAAGACCGTAAACTATATCTCCTCTCGAAGCTGAAGGCAAATGAGGAAAGACAGAAGAAAAAGTGCATGCGTCGCAACCTACTGTCTCTAGTTATTGATGTTCCTTTTCCCCTCTGTATATATTTGTATCCCCGATTGATATCTGCATCATAACATATTCTCTCCGGTGTTTATACAACACCTTTTCTCTCTCTCTCTCTCAAAAGACGATATCATTGAGACGTATCTCAAGTACTACTACGTGTATATAAATATACCAAGATAGAACACCTCTCTCTCTTGCATTTTTTGATTATAATCCTCACCATCTATGTTATATTTCATTCCCTTCCTTCCTTCTTTCCTTTTCCTTCCTTCTTTCCTTTTCCTTCCTTCCTTCATCCCTACTTCCTTTCTTTCTTTCTTTCTTATTTATTAATTCATTCATCTATAAATCGATTTTCTCTGACGTTCACTTTTGTTTGTACCGCTCGTTCTCCAATCAAATCATTGGGTATTTACACCAAACATGAATATTCTGTTGTTGTAGCTGTTTACATACGTTGTCCATCTTATTGTTTCAATAAGCCGTCGTGCACTGTAACTTCTCTTATTCTACGCACACCTCTAGACGTCAATAAGTTCAAAGGAAGCATTCGTCAGCTCAAGGCTAGTGATATCGCCATACAGCCTGTCCCGATATGGTGTTAGTGATATCGCCATACAGCCTGTCCCGATATGGTGTTAGTGATATCACCATACAGCCTGTCCCGATATGGTGTTAGTGATATCGCCATACAGCCTGTCCCGATATGGTGTTAGTGATATCGCCATACAGCCTGTCCCGATATGGTGTTAGTGATATCGCCACAGACTGTCCCGATATGGTGTTAGTAATATCGCCACAGACTGTCCCGATATGGTGTTAGTGATATCGCCATACAGCCTGTCCCGATATGGTGTTAGTGATATCGCCACAGACTGTCCCGATATGGTGTTAGTGATATCACCATACAGCCTGTCCCGATATGACGTTAGTAATAATGAAACCATAAGAAAAATGGTAGGAACAAAACCCTGCCAAGAATATATAGAACAACAACAACTTAAATGGCTTGGCCACCTGGTCAGAATGAATCCTCACCAATCACCATCAAGGGCGTTCTTCTCGAGAATGCATGGAAAAAGACCAAGAGGAAGACCCAGAAGAAGATGGATAGATGCAGTGACAGAGACATGTAACAACAAAGGAAAATCACTAATTCAGACAATTCGAGCAGCACAAGAACGACAAATGATATAAACCACGACACCTTTTAGGTATCAGTGAAAGAGAAAAGAAGAAGAAGAAGAAGAATATCACCATACAGCCTGTCCCGATATGGTGTTAGTAATATCACCATACAGCCTGTCCCGATATGGTGTTAGTGATATCACCATACAGCCTGTCCCGATATGGTGTTAGTAATATCACCATACAGCCTGTCTCGATATGGTGTCAATGAAGGCTGAATATTCTTCGAATAGCTCCCTCTCTCTTCCTGTTTCTATTTATTTCACCAACGTGCACTGGCATGTTAAATTACTCTCTCTCTCACTCTTCATCTTTCTACGAATTTCACCAACGTGCACTGGCATGTTTTATTACTCTCTCTCTCTCACTCTTCATCTTTCTACTTATTTCACCAACGTGCACTGGCATGTTATATTACTCTCTCTCTCTCACTCTTCATCTTTCTACTTATTTCACCAACGTGCACTGGCATGTTATATTACTCTCTCTCTCTCTCTCTCTCTCACTCCTCATCTTTCTACTTATTTCACCAACGTGCACTGGCATGTTATATTACTCTCTCTCTCTCTCATCATCTTTCTACTTATTTCACCAACGTGCACTGGCATGTTATATTACTCTCTCTCTCTCTCATCATCTTTCTACTTATTTCACCAACGTGCACTGGCATGTTAAATTACTCTCTCTCTCTCATCATCTTTCTACTTATTTCACCAACGTGCACTGGCATGTCATATTACTCTCTCTCTCTCACTCTTCATCTTTCTACGTATTTCACCAACGTGCACTGGCATGTCATATTACTCTCTCTCTCTCTCATCATCTTTCTACTTATTTCACCAACGTGCACTGGCATGTTAAATTACTCTCTCTCTCTCATCATCTTTCTACTTATTTCACCAACGTGCACTGGCATGTCATATTACTCTCTCTCTCTCACTCTTCATCTTTCTACTTATTTCACCAACGTGCACTGGCATGTTATATTACTCTCTCTCTCTCTCTCTCTCATCATCTTTCTACTTATTTCACCAACGTGCACTGGCATGTTATATTACTCTCTCTCTCACTCTTCATCTTTCTACTTATTTCACCAACGTGCACTGGCATGTCATATTACTCTCTCTCTCACTCTTCATCTTTCTACGTATTTCACCAACGTGCACTGGCATGTTATATTACTCTCTCTCTCTCTCATCATCTTTCTACTTATTTCACCAACGTGCACTGGCATGTTATATTACTCTCTCTCTCTCATCATCTTTCTACTTATTTCACCAACGTGCACTGGCATGTTAAATTACTCTCTCTCTCTCATCATCTTTCTACTTATTTCACCAACGTGCACTGGCATGTCATATTACTCTCTCTCTCTCACTCTTCATCTTTCTACTTATTTCACCAACGTGCACTGGCATGTCATATTACTCTCTCTCTCTCTCATCATCTTTCTACGTATTTCACCAACGTGCACTGGCATGTCATATTACTCTCTCTCTCTCACTCTTCATCTTTCTACTTATTTCACCAACGTGCACTGGCATATTATATTACTCTCTCTCTCTCTCTCTCTTCCTGTTTCTACTTGTTTTACCAATGTGCACTGGCATGTTATATTACTCTCTCTCTCTCTCTCTCTCTCTCTCTCTCTCTCTCTCTCTCTTCATGTTTCTACTTATTTTACCAACGTGCACTGGCATGTTATATTACTCTCTCTCTCTCTCATCATCTTTCTACGTATTTCACCAACGTGCACTGGCATGTCATATTACTCTCTCTCTCTCACTCTTCATCTTTCTACTTATTTCACCAACGTGCACTGGCATATTATATTACTCTCTCTCTCTCTCTTCCTGTTTCTACTTGTTTTACCAATGTGCACTGGCATGTTATATTACTCTCTCTCTCTCTCTCTCTTCATGTTTCTACTTATTTTACCAACGTGCACTGGCATGTTATATTACTCTCTCTCTCTCTCTCTCTCTTCCTGTTTCTACTTATTTTATCTATGTGTACCGACATGTTATATTACTCTCTCTCTCTCTCTCTCTCTTCCTGTTTCTACTTATTTTATCTATGTGTACCGACATGTTATATTACTCTCTCTCTCTTCATCTTTCTACGTATTTCACCAACGTGCACTGGCATGTTATATTACTCTCTCTCTCTCTCTTCCTGTTTCTACTTATTTTACCAACGTGCACTGGCATGTTATATTACTCTCTCTCTCTCTTCCTGTTTCTACTTATTTTACCAATGTGCACTGGCATGTCATATTACTCTCTCTTCATCTTTCTACTTATTTTATCTAGGTTTACCGACATGTCATATTACTCTCTCTCTCTCTCTCTCTTCATCTTTATACTCATTTTACTTATGTGCACTGACATCTCTCATTTCTCCCCTCCTCAATTCTTGTTATCTCCAATCATACCACCAAACTGTATTGCACACTTTATATACACCCTCTTTTTTTTTCTTCGTCGTAAACCCGGATTTCTCTTCCTCCCTCCATTAGACCGAACCATCCCAATCAGCTCGGCAAATCTTTATTACCGTATAATGTCAATGCCAATATTAGTATTCCGTTTATTGCCCTCGATATGGCGCTCGACATTTACAACACAAATTAATGACGAGTAACTTATCTGTCAGGTCCCAAATCAACAATGAACAAAACAGATAAAGAAAGAACATCAAAATGATGTGCTGCCAGCGTTTTGTTGTAAGTGCCGATTTGCTGTTTGTACATTATGGCAAGTGTAGATGCGTGGTTTTGTACTATAGACATATAGTGCTATTATTGTTATATAACAAAAAAGTGTAAATAAAAATGAAAAAGAGAGCTCATCAGTGCTATATATAACCGATTCTAAACTATGGAAGCGAATCATGGGCAGTAAACAAACAAATGAAAATAAGATTAGGGGCCACAGATATTGGATCTATCAGAAGAATGATGAAAGTTCCCTGGACAGCTAAAAAGACGAGGAAATTCTCAGAGGCCAACGCAAAGACGAAGCTCATAAGAAACATCAGAAAGAAACAATCAACATTTTTCCGGCACATCGTGAGAAGAGGAAAGTTAGAGTACTTGGTTACAACTGGTCAAATACAGGGAAAGAGAGATCGCGGACGACAAAGAGAGAAAATACTAGATAGCTTGGTGTGGTGGCATGGAAAACAGTCAACAACAGAATTGATGCGATGCATGGTGGATAGAAGATTGTGGAGGGACATGATCGCCTACGCCGACCGGTGTGGCACATGATGATGAACATAGTGTTTTCAAGAACATTAAGATTTTGATTTATTTTGTGTGTGTGTGGGGGGGGGGGATAGAACTGAGTGAAAGGGAGATAGAGGAAAACAAAGAGAAATGAAGTTAAACCCATTTAAGAGAATGCCTTGGTAGGAACCTAAAAGAGAATAGATCAACAATTTAGATATATGAAACCAGAGAGACATCATCAACTATGTCAGCAAAGACGGCACTCGATGATGATCTGCAGGAAAGAAAAAAGTGGGGATAAAGGGTGGCGGGGGGGGGGGGGGGGGGGGGGAGTAAGAGCTGTGATGTTAACATGTAGATCTTGTTCCTGCTATACAAGCAATGAGTTCACAAAATCATCAACGGAAAGGCAAAAAAAGGTATTCGCTGAACATTATATTAGTCATAATTTGATAGGTGGACGATAGTAATGAGGTCAAACGGTATTCGTTGAACATTATATTAGTCATAATTGGATAGATGGACGTCAGTAATGAGGTAAGATGGTATTTGTTTACACAACGTTTCTAATGCGTAGCTGGATATTTAGACCCTACCCTAAAGTAAAATGGTATTTGTTTTAACGCACCTTTTGTAAGACATAACTGGATAGTTGGACGTCAGTAAGGAGGTAAGATGGTACTTGTTTTAACACACCTTTTGTAAGACATTACTGGATAGTTGGACGTCAGTAAGGAGGTAATATGGTACTTGTTATAACACACCTTTTGTAAGACATAACTGGACAGTTAAACTCTTATCAAAACATAAAATGGTATACGCTTCAACCACGTGCTTACGGCATAGCTGGAGAGTTATAGCTCGTTTCAAATCACGTGCCCAACTTCAAAACGCTATTACTCAGTAACCGTTTGTTAAAAACTGTTGAAATTTTCCAAATGTTATTAGAATGCAAAAGACCCTTTAAATGTATATTTAACAAATATCTTGCAGCTGCAGTTTTCTTAAAGCGGCGAATTTCTTTGATGTTTGTCAAAATTGTAAATTGTGAACCCCTAAATAATAGAAATTGCCGTAGTTGCTGGTCTATGATTAATTTTCACTAGGTAAAGGCGTGGCCGTAATGGGGATATAACTGAATAAAACAAAACACCAGGAGAATTATTGTCTTCTCAGTTCGAGGACGGACGATAATATCAAGGTATACCTGTATGTCCAATTTTCATAGTTGTGTGGTCCTGATAAGGACCGTTTGTTGAACTAATTTAAGGTAATATAGGGGCCAACATTGTGGGGGCTATATACTTTCATTCTGAATCAGACGAGTCTAAAAGATTAATAACTGTTTGGGGTTGAACATTCCACAAACCATCATTTTTCCAATATTCCTCTTCCTGTTTTAAGACGTGGTCTTCACATTTAGCCCAATAATCTTTGTTTATATTTAATAAAGCGAGATTAGCAAGAGTCTTTACATCGCATATTTTGAATGTTGTATTTTCATCTGCCGCTTGTCCTTTTAATTTTGCCCAGATTAGTTCTATTGGATTTAAATGAGCATGGTAAGGTGGCAGCCTCAAACTTATATGACCGTGCTCTTGGATAATCTTATCTATTTGAAAAATCTTTGTCCTTTGTTTTTGCTTTACTAGAGATAGTAATTCAGGTTTTAAGTACATGTTATTAAATTGTATGTGCTCCTTTGTGAGCCATATCTTAATAGCATCTTTTGTACTGAATGACGTCGGGACTTTATCTTCAAGTGCAACAATGTTGTGGTACGCTGCATTGTCCATTATTAGGCAAGATGGTCGATCTAGTGATGGGAGAACAGAATTTTCAATCCAATGTCTAAATATGTGACCATTCATCTCAGAGTGATAATCCCGATTGTCTATGGATTTTGAAAGAAAAATGAGCTCTGCATTCTGTATTAGTCCATGTTGTCGACTACCTGCATGAGCAATTATCAAGCGCTGTCCTTTGCTGCTAGGTATTAATCTCTTAATCTTTCCATCTGATGACTGCCATTCCCTTTGGTTAGTGTGGTGAGCATTGATCCATGTTTCATCCAAGTACACAATATCATAACCTTACTTGCGCACCTCTTTTACTTCACGTAAGTACTTGCTTCTCATGACTACTATATGTGGCTTCTCACAGATGATGTTTCGTCCATTGGAATACTTTCTGAATGTACAGCCTGCAGCTCTCACATTCCTCCACAATGTAGACTTTGATATTTCAATACTGTTGTTCTTATTCAGCGATACTTTTAATTTTCTTATTGTAACAGTTTCATTCATACCCAACATTTTGCGAATTTCACTTCTAATAAGTTCACTGTCGAAATTATCCAACATTTTTGCTCTTCCTTGTGATTTTGTATATTTTGAACATTGACGGTCACGTGCTTGAATCCAGCGATTAAATGACCGTTTAGATAAATCCAAAATGTGTCATGTCCTATTCTCAGGGTTTTCTAAAGAATGAAATAATCTACCTCGTTTATCCTCTTTGCAAAAATAGTCATACATTTTTATTGCGATGTTTTGTAAACTGCAGAATTTCATTTTAAGACTCATGATAAATGTTATCGTTCCACGTCTTCACCTATGAATGAACGGAAATGGAACACACAATTTCTCGTGTTTTTTTACAAGTGTCTAATTGTGTCAAAAAACCACGGTAAAAGCGTGCAAACACGTCAATTTTACCGTGTATGGATTTTTACTCGCTATTTTTAACTAAAATACTGTAAACATTAAGTTTTGACTACATCAATGGGTCGTTATAAATTTATATAAATCAAATAAGCAACAATAATAACTAAATGTTTTTTTTAATGAAATTAATTCCCTGTTGGGTTCTAATCATTATAACTTTACATGCAAATTTTGAACAACTTACAACAAGCGGTTAAAAAGCTATCGATTTTAAAAGTTGGGCACGAGTTATGAAACAAGCTATAGACGCTATTCAAAGGTATAATGGTATCTATTCTGCTACTCAAAGGTATAATGGTATTCGTTCTGCTACTCAAAGGTATAATGGTATTCGTTCCAACCACAATGTTTATATAGTAAAACTGGATAACCGTTATTAAAAAATATAATGGTATTTGTTCTAACTGCAAGATGTGTAAGACATAACTGGATATTTAGACGCTATAAAAAAAAAATGAAATGGTTAACGTTTCAGCCACGTTTCTAAAGCATAACCGTGTTAGACAAAAGAAAGTCAACAGTACCAACAAGACACTTAAAGTAGTAGTAGCCTTCGTCAGTCATAGTTGACTATAGTAGCCTCTGTTAGTCATAGTTGACTATAGTAGCCTTCGTCAGTCATAGTTGACTATAGTAGCCTCTGTTAGTCATAGTTGACTATAGTAGCCTGTTAGTCATAGTTGACTATAGTAGCCTCTGTTAGTCATAGTTGACTATAGTAGTCTCTGTTAGTCATAGTTGACTATAGTAGCCTCTGTTAGTCATAGTTGACTATAGTAGCCTCTGTTAGTCATAGCTGACTATAGTAGTCTCTGTTAGTCATAGTTGACTATAGTAGTCTTCGTCAGTTACAGTTGACT
Organism: Megaustenia siamemsis; assembly: GCA_032433765.1. Classification (NCBI taxonomy): domain Eukaryota; kingdom Metazoa; phylum Mollusca; class Gastropoda; order Stylommatophora; family Ariophantidae; genus Megaustenia; species Megaustenia siamemsis. Next base: position 63,932,902 of record JAVIAB010000126.1, read on the forward strand.
TTAGTAGCCTCTGTTAGTCATAGTTGACTATAGTAGTCTTCGTCAGTTACAGTTGACTTTAGTAGCCTCTGTTAGTCATAGTTGACTTTAGCAGCCTCTGTTAGTCATAGTTGACTATAGTAGTCTTCGTCAGTCATAGTTGACTTTAGTAGCCTCTGTTAGTCATAGTTGACTATAGTAGTCTTCGTCAATTACAGTTGACTTTAGTAGCCTCTGTTAGTCATAGTTGATTATAGCAGTCTTCGTCAGTCACAGTTGACTTTAGAAGCTCTGTTAGTCATAGTTGACTATAGTAGTCTTCGTCAGTTACAGTTGATTTTAGTAGCCTCTGTTAGTCATAGTTGACTATAGTAGTCTTCGTCAGTTATAGTTGACTTTAGTAGCCTCTGTTAGTCATAGTTGACTATAGTAGTCTCTGTTAGTCATAGTTGACTATAGTAGTCCTTGTCAGTCATAGTTGACTATAGTAGCATTCGTCAGTCATATTTGACTATAGTAGCATTCGTCAGTCATAGTTGACTATAGTAGCATTCGTCAGTCAAAGTTGACTATAGTAGCCTTCCTCAGTCATAGTTGACTAGTAGTGCATTCTTTTTTTTTTTAATGAATCTGTCTGCTTCTTGTTTGAGTTGGAGCTTTAGAGTGTGTTTCCAAAGATTCGCGTCTATTTCTAAAACTCCCCAGGCTGCAGGGTTTATATTCAGTTACATGTCACGTTTACACACGTCCATAAATCGCAATTTTGGGCACCCTCTAGTTCTTTTGCCATCTGCTAGTTGTCCATAAATTATATCTTTTGGTATGCGCCCATCTTTCTTACGTGTAGGTGGCCAAGTCAGGGTAACCTCCGTTCTTTGAGCAGCGTGTAGATGTTTGGGAGGCATGTGCGAGTGAGGACCGCTTGTCACTTTGTCGTTCCAGGTGATACCAGGAATACGGCGTTGACATCGCATATAAACACTTTAACTACAAACTGAGTTAAGTCTGTATAGGCCGTTACGAGGCCTCTGGGCTGATCGCTTTAGGAATGTTGGTTGTTCATAAAGTGGGCGGAAGTTTGAGTGTCTTTATCCCAGATCCGGTTAATAAACCGTCTGTACCAAGTACGGTTGAGCACGTCTGAAAGCTGCTGTTGAGACGAGTTGAGATTAATTGCGTTGAGAATTACACTGTTGAGGTTACATTTTGGTTTAGTGTTGATGACTTGTTGCGAACATGTGGCTAGGGCTATCGCATCAGCCTTGGGTAGTCCTGGTTCAATTCTCAAATGTGATTTCTCTTCTCCCCCCCCCAAAAAAAAAAAAACAACAACAACAACAACAACACACACACACACCTACCGAATATTAGAATGTAGCAGATATTTAATGGGAACCTGTTTGAAAGACAAAACTTGACGAGAAGAATTTAGAAACTAACTCTGAATCATTCTCACGGTTGAATATATAAAGAAATAATAAATAATTAATAAGTCTGCCTCTATTACCTTGTATTTTCCTTTCCAAGACTACTTTTAGTCGGCTGTTGTGTCTTTTAACATGCCCTAAAAATTTCATTTGTCTTGTTCTAATTGTGTTTAGTAGTTCTCTTTTCATTTTTAGTTGTTTTAAAGCTTCATCATTTGTTTTCTTTTCATTCCATCCAATTCTACATATTCTTCTATAGATCCACATTTCAAAGGCTTCAATTTTCTGTTCTGTTTTCTTGTGTAATGTCCATGTTTCTGCACTATACAGTAATATTGAGAAGATTTAACATGTTATTATTCATAGTTTTAGCCCAGGTTTTAGCCATGACAACCTAATAGTTGACACATTAACCTAAACGTCACAGACTAGTTCGAAGAAATACGAGTATAGAGCTGACAGAACATCTTTAACGACAATCTAGCTTTTATGTAAGTAGCCCATTCATTTCAGCGTTACACAATCCATCAAGAGTTACAACACGGCTTCTATGTAAATTATACTACTTTATCACTAGCTTTTAAACTACTGGTCGGAGAAGATCGACAAGCTGGCGTCTATTCAGAGTGGATATGAATGGGCCCTCTAGTAGTAAATAAAAGCGTAATTGAAAAGATCCAAGTACAAGAACTTCTCATAGATTATTCCCGACTGCCTGATATAAGCTCTACGCAGTTCTGGTATTTGCGAGTGCGTAATAACAACATTCCAATTTCTCTCCCTTTGAGAATGCAATCCCGAAGATCACGGCAAGGTCTAGACGATGTCTACCGTTGTTAAGTTCGCACATCAAAAGGACAGAGAACACTGAGTGGAGAAGAAAGACAGGTTCACGCCTTGCTAAGTATCTTTGATTTCTTGTTAGGTCGGGTATGGGAAGGTATAGGTTTGAGTCTCCTTTTATCTGGGTTCGTTCTACGTCTGATAGCATCTATTGCCGTGTGTTGGTCGTGCCGGTAACTGGAAGATTTCTCGTTTTTTTCTTCTGCTGGTTGAACCCATTTGTATGTTATTGATAGCATCTATTGCCATGTGTTGGACGTGCCGGTAACTGGACGATTTATCGTTTTTTTTTTTCTTCTGCTTGTTGAAATCATTTGTATGTTACTGACATTCTTAAGCAGATTTAAAAAAAAAAATGTTTTGTGAAGGAAAGTTTTGGGAATAGTACAGACAAATTAGTTTAGTTGGAAGATCATCTTCAATGTATATGGACAACTCGATAGGAAGGAAGGGCGGACGGACGTACAGACAGGAGGCGAAGAAGAAAGAACCTTGTCGCTAACCGTTGTAAGTAAAGTACCCCAGTCACGCCAAGTGGCGTATAGGGAAATATGGTTTTAGTGACCCTATATTTTACAGACCTTCAGCCATGATTTTTGGGGTAATGTGGTCGGTATTACGCCCGTGCTGCTTTACTTTCCCAGAAAAAATCCGGTAACCATTTAAGGCTGGGTGAACCCGGAGCCATCGGTTGGGATCGAACCCTACCCCTTGTCCTTTGTAGTCCAGTTCACTAACCACTGAGCTATCGCGGCTCCACCACTAACCGTTGTACAAAGAGAAAAGCTATTAGTGTCGTTTTTTTAACCATCGACACGTTTGAGCACCATGGCCAGCATTACGCCAGAGCTTACAATGTACATCTGTGTGTTCCTAATATTAATATAAGACATATATTAACCTCAAGTGCTACTATAGATGTACATGTACTTGGTTTTTAATGTTACTGTGTATATATATATACGTTCCTAATGCTACTAGGCATGCCCTTGTCCTCCTAAAATTGCTACAGACCCCCGAGATTCGTAACTAAGGACACTCATTATTCTATATCCTTCCGCAGTTCAGGTATACGCAGAAAGTATTTCCACCATTTATTTCATCGTCACACAAAGCGCATGCGCAATGATGGTCGGATATATTTTTTTGTCTTCATTAATAAGGTATGTAATTTCCCGCCAGCTTTATTCATTACAAGCATTATGTCGCCCTTATCGGCTGAGTGCTGCCCGACGCCGGGTGGAGAGCTGTCACAAACATTTGAAATGACAGCCACTAAGCCCCTGGTATACAACGAGCTTTATCACAATTTTTAAAATGGCAGACACGAATTAAAATTTAAATCCGGGGTTTTCTGTTGCTGGCAACAATAATGCATTGGGATTGTTCATGCTTGCGTGTGTGAGGCGCTTTGTTTTGTTGTAGATAATGGCAGTTATAGTTTTACTGTTGTAGATAATGGGAGATATAGTTTGTTTTACTATTGTTGAAAATGGGAGATATAGTTTGTTTTACTGTTGTTGGTAATGGGAGTTATAGTTTGTTTTACTGTTGTTGATAATGGGAGTTATAGTTTGTTTTACTGTTGTTGAAAATGGGAGATATAGTTTGTTTTACTATTGTTGATAATGGGAGATATACGAGGGGAGGTCAAAAAGTAATGCACACCAATTTTTTTCTCGGCTAATAATAAAGATAGGAATATGAAATTTTGCACACTTGGAATACGACATGTTCCAATTATGTGCACCAAATTGCACAGCATTCTGATAAATATTACGCAATCTATGAACCGTTAAAATGGAGCTTGTCAACAATGTCCGTTACAAACAGGGAATTGTCATAGAATTTCTGGTTGCGGAAAAGAAACTGTGGCAAACATTCATAAACGACTGTGTGCAGTGTACAAATGTTCTGCAGTCGATAGGAGCACAGTTAGTCGCTGGGTTCAGAGAATTAAAGCTGCAGAAAGTGTACGAGTGGAGCTGCATGATTTACCGCGTTCTGGACGTGTTGCCTCGGCTACCAGCACAGACATGTTAAACCGGCTGATGCCATTATTCGTAAGGATAGGCGTATCACTAGTCAGCAATTGGCATTGCAGCTTACAGTCAGCAAGGGAAGTGCAATCGCAATTTTTAAAACTCTCGGATATTCAAAGATTTGCGCTCGATGGGTTCCTCGGTGCCTAACAAATGATCACAGAGTTCAAAGGAAAACATTCTGTTCTGAATTGTTGGAGCGTTTCGGTGTTGAAGGAGAAATGTTTTTGTCAAAAATTGTTACCGGTGACGAAACGTGGGCACATCATTATGAGCCTGAAACAAAAATGCAGTCAATGGAATGACATCATCCGCAGTCACCAAAAAGAAAAAAATTCAAAACATCTCCATCAGCCGGAAAGGTGATGATCACTGTCTTCTGAGACATTGATGGTGTGATTCTTGTTGATGTAATGACAAGAGATGAGACAATCAACTCGACAGCTTACATCAATACACTGACAAAACTCAAAAATCGGTTCCACAGAGTTCGGCCTAATAAGCCATCTGCAGATTTGTTGCTTCAACATGACAATGCACGCCCTCACACAAGTCTGGTAACACGGGAAGCAATCAACAAATTTGGTTGGACTGTACTGCCCCATCCTCCTTACAGCCCTGATCTGGCTCCCTCAGATTTCCATCTGTTTGGGCCACTCAAAAAATTCCTGCGTGGGACACACTTTGACAATGATGAGGATGTGATCCGTGCAGTTAAAAAATGGCTACGCGAGCAGGACAAAACTTGGTACAAACGAGGCATTCATGACCTAGTTTCGCGTTGGCGTAAGGCAATACGCTTGGACGGAGATTATGTTGACAAATAGGTAGTGTAAAGGGGACGTTCAGCTACAATCTGTGAAAATTTCACACATTTTGCCCGAATAGTTTCCGAGAAAAAAATTGGTGTGCATTACTTTTTGACCTCCCGTAATAGTTTGTTTTACTATTGTAGATAATGGGAGATATAGTTTGTTTTACTGTTGTTGATAATGGGAGATATAGTTTGTTTTACTGTAGTAGATAATGGGAGTTATAGTTTGTTTTACTATTGTAGATAATGGGAGTTATAGTTTGTTTTACTGTAGTAGATAATGGGAGTTATAGTTTTACTGTTGTTGAAAATGGGAGATATAGTTTGTTTTACTGTTGTTGATAATGGGAGTTATAGTTTGTTTTACTGTTGTTGATAATGGAAGTTATAGTTTGTTTTACTGTTGTTGATAATGGGGTTATAGTTTGTTTTACTGTTGTAGATAATGGGAGTTATAGTTTGTTTTACTATTGCAGATAATGGGAGATATAGTTTGTTTTACTGTTGTTGATAATGGGAGATATAGCTTGTTTTACTGTTGTAGATAATGGGGATTACAGTTTGGCTGTTTTACTGTTGTAGATAATGGGGGTTATAGTCTGGCTGTTTTACTGTTGTAGATAATGGGGGTTATAGTCTGGCTGTTTTACTGTTGTAGATAGTGGGGGTAGGGTTTGGCTGTTTTACTGTTGTAGATAATGGGGGTTATAGTTTGGCTGTTTTACTGTTGTAGATAGTGGGGGTAGGGTTTGGCTGTTTTATTGTTGTTGTTAATGGGAAATTTACTATTGTTGATTATGAGAACCATAGTTTTATTATGGGATGTTTTGCTCTTGTAGATAATGAAAATTATAGTTTGTGTGTGTGTGTGTGTGTGGGTGGGGGGGGGATATTTTACTATTGAGTTATGCCGTTCCTTGTTTTGTTGCTTTCAACCTTCTGTAGCGTTCGCTAACGGCTATTTCTCCTCTCTATCTGCATTTAAAGAGATAGTAAATGTGGTTCACAAACAATCAATCAAATTACTTAAAACCCTCTAGACCCTTTTTGGAGCACATGTCACAGGCAAGGTCTCTCCATCCACCCCTATTATTGGACATCTCTACTTCTCTCAAGTCTAGGACCATGCTTATGATGGTTTCCATAACTTCTCTTCTCCATGTCGTCCTGGGCCTTGTCGGTGGATCCATGACAGTTCTTGCTATGTCTGGTCAGCTACAAGCTGAAACAACTGCACATTTCGACCCAACATATACCGATCATTATCATCAAGCACCGGGCCTGCTGGCGTAGGTGATGTCTCTCCACAACTTTCGATCTCGACAGTTATTTATCATTTCTGTTGTTGACCTTCTGCCATGCCATTCTCTTAAACTGTCTGGTATTTTTTTTCTCTTTGCTTCCCTCTATCTCTTCGTCCTTCAATTTTCCCAGTTGTTACAATATATTCCAGCTGTTCTCTTCTCATTATATGGCAAAAAAATGATGATGGTTTCTTCCTAATATTGGACATTGGATCTCTTTTTACTTTGACCTCTCTCAGAACATCTTCATTACTCTTCTTAGCTGTCCATGGTATTCATATACGGATCAGTACACCATATTTGGACACCAAGACGTGGTCTATCCTAAATGATCCCTACTTGCTTGTGGCCAGGCTTCTTTTCCTACCTTTCAGTTCCCTGTGGAGCATAGGTCTTCAACAAACACTTCCCAAGCCGTACAGTTTCTTGCCATTCTTTTCAGATCATCCCATGTCTTCCCCGTCATCTTCATCTCTGCTTCCACCCGTCTTCTCAAAGAATATTCTGGTCTCCATCTTTGTCTCTTCGCCTGGGGATTCAAATAAGAGCCTGTCGTGTAATACTCTCAGTTGGCTTCCGCAGTGCATGTCCTATCCAGCCCCATCGTTGTATTTCACTGTCTATTGGAATGTGATTGGTATTTTCCCATAATTCTACGTTAGTCATTTTGTGGTCAAACTGGTTAGCACTAATTCTAGGCAACCACGAAGAGGTAGAATAAATCTTGATCAGATATGGTTCAGCGATCACGAGAGAGCAGTCAGCTGTGACAGTAGCAGCCCTCGTAATGCCCGATGTTTGCTGCAGGGTTAGAAATCGAAACAGCTTGAGATGAATACTCTCAGATGTAACGGAAGAAAGATCAATCCAGAAGGCACATTTCCTTAAGCCCAGCGCTATTACACAAATTAACTGGCCTTATTTGTTTATGCAAAACGTAAACAAAACATTCAAACAAAATGGGACATAGTTTTTTTTTTAAGAGTTTGCAGCACTACTCGATTTTTGCCTTCTCGCGGTATTTAGATGGAAAATGGAAAGATCAAAGCGGCTTGGCGTTGACATTTTAGTTGTCTTACAGAATTTGCTTATTTCAGACCTGTTCTGAGTTTGCCTGACGACTACTTCAATCATCGTCCGTACTTTAAAAAAAAACCGTTAAAAGAAGTAGATGCTTTGAATTGTCGTTTACAGCAGCAAGCTGCGACATTTGGCATCTTTCAGCTGAAACATTCGAATTTTCAGAGAAGAGTATTGAGTGTTGTGTTGAGCGTTGTGTTGCCTGTACACTACTGGGAAGTTCATGTTGTTGTTAGACGGGTTCAGTTGAGTGAGCATGGGGCTGTTAAACTTTTACTTGCTGAACATGGGCCTGTTAAACTTTTACTTAGTGAACATGGGCCTGTTAAACTTTTACTTAGTGAACATGGGCCTGTTTAACTTTTACTTAGTGAGCATGGGATCGTTAAACTTTTACTTGCTGAACATGGGCCTGTTAAACTTTTACTTAGTGAACATGGGCCTGTTAAACTTTTACTTAGTGAATATGGGCCTGTTAAACTTTTACTTACTGGGCATGAAATCGTTATCTTTTACTTGCTGAACATGGGCCTGTTAAACTTTTACTTAGTGGGCATGGGATCGTTAAACTTTTACTTAGTGGGCATGGGATTGTTAAACTTTTACTTAGTGGGCATGGGATCGTTAAACTTTTACTTAGTGGGCATGGGATCGTTAAACTTTTACTTAGTGGGCATGGGATTGTTAAACTTTTACTTAGTGGGCATGGGATCGTTAAACTTTTACTTAGTGAACATGGGCCTGTTAAACTTTTACTTAGTGAACATGGACCTGTTAAACTTTTACTGAGTGAACATGGGATTGTCAAAATTTTACTGAGTGAACATGGGATAGTTAAACTTTTACTGAGTGAACATAGGATAGTTAAACTTTTACTGAGTGAACATGGGATAGATAAACTTTTACTGAGTGAACATGGGATTGTTTAACTTTTACTGAGTGAACATGGGATTGTTTAACTTTTACTGAATGAACATGGATGGGATTGTTAAGCTTTTACTGAGTGAACATGGGATTGTTTAACTTTTACTGAATGAACATGGATGGGATTGTTAAACTTTTACTGAGTGAACATGGGATTGTTAAACTTTTACTGAATGAACATGGATGGGATTGTTAAACTTTTACTGAGTGAACATGGGATTGTTAAACTTTTACTGACTGAACATAGGATAGTTAAACTTTTACTGAGTGAACATAGGATAGTTAAACTTGTACTGAGTGAACATAGGATAGTTAAACATTTACTGAGTGAACATAGGATAGTTAAACTTTTACTGAGTGAACATAGGATAGTTAAACTTTTACTGAGTGAACATGGGATTGTTAAACTTTTACTGAGTGAACATGGGATAGTTAAACTTTTACTGAGTGAACATGGGATTGTTGTCATCATGATCAATGACAAACAACTGTGTTTATAAATACCATACCAAAGGGAGCGGCGGCAAACAACTGTGTTTATAAATACCATACCAAAGGGAGCCGCGGCAAACAACTGTGTTTATAAATACCATACCAAAGGGAGCGGCGGTAGATCAGTGGTTAGTCAACGGAACTACCAAGGACAAGACGTTGGGTTCAATCCTGACCGACGGATTCCAGATTCACTCAGCCTCAAACACGTACCGCATTTTTCTGGGGGAAAAATTGGCTTGGCGTAATACTGACCAGAGTACCATAAAAGTAATTTCTAATGTGCCGAGTGTTTAAAACAAAATTATGGGCAGTAACATGCTATTCCCCATACGCTAAGTGGCCTTTCTCTTCTAAAATAGCACTGCAGATTTAAAACAAATAGAAGTGTCCAGCGTTTAATTAACTCTATCTGGAGAGCTCTGTGGTCTAGAGGTAGGACGTCGATCTCTAGATAAAAAGGTCCCGAGTCCGAATCCCAGTACAGGAAGTGGACATTTTATTCAAAAATCGAATCCGTGGTTTCTTCGTGGCGGTATACTGCCCTGATCTATGTTAGTAAGAGTTGATGTCTTGCGCTCTCGAATATTGGAGAAATACAAGAGATCCCGTGTGCATATTGCGCACGTTAAAGAACCATTGGTAGCTGAAAGTCGAAAAGAGCTGGCAAAAAATGGCCGCTACCCGGACACAATTTCTATGGGGGCGGGAGATACAATAAAAATATATCGAAAATGCCAAAACTCTCAACCATAAAAATGTGAGTACCTCTAAAGTCAGAGAACATATGCTTGCATGGCGAGGGACACCTGAGAACACGGCTATCGGTGAGAAAAATAAGAAAAAGTGATATTCACACACACATTCGGCCGCTCTGGACTTCGCTAGAGATACACAAAGTGACGTATACAAACAAAGAAAATGAAACCAAAGTGCTATTTCATAATTTAACCTGCTAGAGTAGGTTGTTGTTATTTGGCGCTTATATTGGCGAGCAGCGGATCCTGTCTAATCCACAGACTAGTTACTTTAGCAGGGTGAGCTCAACAGCCCTGGCCGGCTTTTCACCGTACCAGATGAAAAATTCCGACGCCAAACCAAGATCCAGCCTGCCGAAGTCGGAGTGTGTCAGCCATGGCGCAGGTTTACGGGGAAAATTCAGGGTATATATACGAGTACCGACTATGCCACGAGATCATGTGTCATGAAGTCGCTCATACCCCTTTCATCATAAATAGGATGAAAGATAAAGTTCGCATGATCAATTAATTTGAAAGATCTATTTTTTTTTTTTCGCCTGACGTATTGTCTATATCTACAATGTTGTTTCTTGTATAAATTTTACTGTTTTTTTTGGTGTTTGTTTTTATTTCTTGCAGTGACCCATATAGCTTTGCCTGTAGTGTTGTATTTATGGGCCAATGGGTTTTCCCCAGTCTACTATATTCAGTACAGGCTTGGAGTATGTGTTCAAGCAGTCAGGGGCGCCTGTATACATACACATGTGGCTGAGGTGCCAATCTTGAATTGTGTATATATATGTGATTATAGAGCATACTGTGTCCTCTTGTGAGGCATAATAACAACTCGTTCTTGTCTATTCTTATTATGGTTGGGGTCTTGATTTAGGGTTTCGGATCTTCTGATAAATTTGCATGAACGATGAAAAAGAAGAAGATCGTAAAAGGCCATTCACAAAGCTGCAGTCGTTATTATATTTGTTGTTACTAAATAGGAAACTAGAATATACAGGTATAGGACTTGATATGTGCATTGATATAAAGTAAATTAACAGATGAAACTGACGAAAAGGAAAGAAAAAACGAAATAATAAACACAATCTGAACAATACGATTGAAATTTCTCCAACACAAAATAAAGACAGACACAACCTACTGAGAGATTCTAAAACAACAACTCTTATTCTCACTGTCATTTTTGGATTGCAATTGTGGTCTAATATAATCTAAAAGACTTATAGTGTCAGGCTGAAAGGATCGTGCATCGTCAAGAAGAAGGCAAAACCACCAGAACAACATTAAAGAAAGTCATCTGGGAAGTCAAAATAGAGGGCGATCGAGGCAAAAACTATAAAGGACTGACAATATTAGAAGTGGACATAGAACCAATGACAGCATTCATTCATTTTCCACACGGGTCGAAGACAGCACATGGCGAAAGTCATAGAACTCCACGATTGACGACTTGCTGCTAGTTTTTGTAGTTCTTGACCGCTTCTTAGTCCAATTGTTGAGCCTTCCCTAGTAATGTGTCACGTTTCTCTTGGTCTGTCTTGTTTTCTTCTACCAGATAGTTTCCGCATGAAAGCCTGACGGGAAGTCTTTATTCACTCTCAACACATAACCGATGTTTTCCCAAAGCCTTCTTCTGATACAGCTCGACACGTATTCTTGTTTAAATTCGTCTCTTTCCTGTTCGTTTGGAATGTATTCTTTCCGGCGTATGCCTGAGCTCAATAGTAGACGTTCATTTTAAGCAGCTTTACATTCCCTATACAAAGTCTTTGTAGATTCACATCCATTTGTTAGCACCGGCATCCCACAGGAGTTGAGCAATCTTTGGATCTACAGAAGTTCGTCAGTTTGTTGCATTTGATGCTAGTGCGTGTCATGACAGCATGCAACTAGCAAGACAATGAATCAACGGAAATGTCGCTCGTCATGGTAAACAACCTTCGACAGCACAAGATGGTGATGAATGAATACAGCATTTCCCTTGTTACATTATGTATACCGTAAGGTAAACAACCTTCGACAGCACAAGATGGTGATGAATGAATACAGCATTTCCCTTGTTACATTATGTATACCGTAAGGTAAACAACCTTCGACAGCACAAGATGGTGATGAATGAATACAGCATTTCACTTGTTACATTATGTATACTGTAAGCGTCACATCTATACAAACTGGGAACACCCCCCCCCCCCCAGGTATACACACTCGTAAAGCTCGTTTTCAACGACATTCGCTTTATTGTGTGACATTATGTATATCGGAGCCCATAATATATCAAATGTATGGTCGTGTCTTTCAAACAGGCTTCGCCCTGTCTCTTATTTGTTGGAATATGTTGATTGGTAGATAATGAAGTCACTGGGCATCAATAATGAAGCATTTCTAGAGACCTTTGGGTAATGGAACAGAGGCGCCAAACGCATTTTCTGTAATACTGACTTTGTGTTGTTGTGGACATGGCCATGTTAAACTTTACCTTACATACATGGGCATGTTAAACTTTACCTTGCAAACATGGGCATGTTAAACTTTACCTTACAAACATGGACATGTTAAACGTTACCTTACAAACATGGGCATGTTAAACGTTACCTTACAAACATGGGCATGTTAAACGTAACCTTACAAACATGGACATGTTATACTTTACCTTACAAACATGGGCATGTTAAACTTTACCTTAACAAAAATATAGGAATGTTAAACTTTACCGATCGAACAACATATGGGAAAGTTAAACTTTACCATGCCAACATAGGAAGGCCAAACTTCCTAATAACTCTGGAGTATCTGACAGAAGTGGTATATAAGGCAGTAGCTGAGTAGTAGTATGTGATGTTTAATCACAAATATTTGATATTTTCTCGGCCACCTTGACATTCATGACCTCCAGGCAAAAGGAATATTCACTTTCAATTTCGGATGGCAATTTGAGTTTAATATAACCTAGAGGACTTAGTGTGAGGTTGAACAGGTCGTGCCTCGCCAAGAAGTCGACAAAACAAGACAATTGACAGTCGTGGTATTAATCCAACAGCCAACGTCGATAACCTCCAATAAAACAAGTGAAAATAAAATATTTCAGCTTTCTGGATAAGAAAAGACTAAACAAATCGAAGTTTCGACTCGAAAAAGTCTTCAACTGGAAACAAAGACACACACAAAACATTACTAATAAAATAAAAACTGGCAGTAACAATGTTATTAAAACCTCCCAAAACTGTTCCGACCTTTACTTCTGCCGTCCTCAACCTTCATGACCATGACCTTGACATACACCTTGAACTATGTGACTGATCATTTTTCTCTCCCATTTTCACTTTGTATTTTTTTTTTCAATCTCACGACCGATGATACTAGCAGGCAAACTCAAACGTGTCACTCCCATGCCCTGGCACATTTGTAAACGGGCACGCAAGATAGATGAACACGCCATCCAGTTGACAGACAAGTTGATCGATCAATTTATAACACCCAGAGTGGCCAGGCCAATGATCAAGTCGTGACAGGAGTTGGAGACAAGTAAACCGAACAGCTACTACTACAGAAATTAGGCACTGAATAGTAGCCAGGACATTTTACTAGACAAGAGCCATTGTAGCTTGTAATGTGCTTTAGTATAAAGTGATAGTAGCTTGTAATGTACTTTAGTACAAAGGGATTGTAGCTTGTAATGTGCTTTAGTATAATGGGATTGTAGCTTGTAATGTGCTTTAGTATAAAGTGATAGTAGCTTGTAATGTACTTTAGTACAAAGGGATTGTAGCTTGTAATGTACTTTAATACAATGGGATTGTAGCTTGTAATGTGCTTTAGTACAAAGGGATTGTAGTCTGCCTTTGGAATGTACTAAGCGGGACTGGGTGGTTTATAGCTAAAACGTCGGCCTCTGGGCAGTAAGGTCTCGGATTCGAATCCCGCTGCAAGCGGTAAATGAATTTAAATATATGGGAACAATGTTCTGCTCTGAAGGTAGATGGACAACAGAGGTGAGATGTACAACAGAGGTGAGATGGTAGATGTACAACAGAGGTGAGATGTACAACAGAGGTGAGATGGTAGATATACAACAGAGATGAGATGTACAACAGAGGTGAGATGATAGATGTACAACAGAGGTGAGATGTACAACAGAGGTGAGATGGTAGATGTATAACAGAGGTGAGATGTACAACAGAGGTGAGATGATAGATGTATAACAGAGGTGAGATGTACAACAGAGGTGAGATGATAGATGTACAACAGAGGTGAGATGTACAACAGAGGTGAGATGGTAGATGTACAACAGAGGTGAGATGGTAGTTGTACAACAAAGGTGCGATGGTAGATGTACAACAGAGGTGAGATGTACAACAGAGGTGAGGTGGTAGATGTACAACAGAGGTGAGATGGTAGTTGTACAACAGAGGTGAGATGGTAGTTGTACAACAGAGGTGAGATGGTAGATGCACAACAGAGGTGAGATGTACAACAGAGGTGAGATGGTAGTTGTACAACAGATGTGCGATGGTAGATGTACAACAGAGGTGAGATGGTAGATGAACAACAGAAGTGAGATGGTAGATGTACAACAGAAGTGAGATGGTAGAAGTACAACAGTGTTGAGATGGTAGATGTACAACAGAAGTGAGATGGTAGAAGTACAACAGTGTTGAGATGGTAGAAGTACGACAGTGTTGAGATGGTAGAAGTACAACAGTGTTGAGATGGTAGAAGTACGACAGTGTTGAGATGGTAGAAGTACGACAGTGTTGAGATGGTAGAAGTACGACAGTGTTGAGATGGTAGAAGTACAACAGAAGTGAGATGGTAGAAGTACAACAGTGTTGAGATGGTAGAAGTACAACAGTGTTGAGATGGTAGAAGTACGACAGTGTTGAGATGGTAGAAGTACGACAGTGTTGAGATGGTAGAAGTACGACAGTGTTGAGATGGTAGATGTACAACAGAAGTGAGATGGTAGAAGTACAACAGTGTTGAGATGGTAGAAGTACGACAGTGTTGAGATGGTAGAAGTACAACAGTGTTGAGATGGTAGAAGTACGACAGTGTTGAGATGGTAGAAGTACAACAGAAGTGAGATGGTAGAAGTACAACAGTGTTGAGATGGTAGAAGTACGACAGTGTTGAGATGGTAGATGTACAACAGTGTTGAGATGGTAGAAGTACAACAGTGTTGAGATGGTAGAAGTACAACAGTGTTGAGATGGTAGAAGTACAACAGTGTTGAGATGGTAGATGTACAATAGTGTTGAGATGGTAGAAGTACAACAGTGTTGAGATGGTAGAAGTACAACAGTGTTGAGATGGTAGATGTACAACAGTGTTGAGATGGTAGAAGTACAACAGTGTTGAGATGGTAGAAGTACAACAGTGTTGAGATGGTAGAAGTACGACAGTGTTGAGATGGTAGAAGTACAACAGTGTTGAGATGGTAGAAGTACGACAGTGTTGAGATGGTAGATATACAACATAAGTGAGATGGTAGAAGTACAACAGTGTTGAGATGGTAGAAGTACAACAGTGTTGAGATGGTAGAAGTACAACAGTGTTGAGATGGTAGATGTACGACAGTGTTGAGATGGTAGAAGTACAACAGTGTTGAGATGGTAGAAGTACAGTATAGTCGTGACAGGAGTTGGAGACAAGTAAACCGAACAGCTACTACTACAGAAATTAGGCACTGAATAGTAGCCAGGACATTTTACTAGACAAGAGCCATTGTAGCTTGTAATGTGCTTTAGTATAAAGTGATAGTAGCTTGTAATGTACTTTAGTACAAAGGGATTGTAGCTTGTAATGTGCTTTAGTATAATGGGATTGTAGCTTGTAATGTGCTTTAGTATAAAGTGATAGTAGCTTGTAATGTACTTTAGTACAAAGGGATTGTAGCTTGTAATGTACTTTAATACAATGGGATTGTAGCTTGTAATGTGCTTTAGTACAAAGGGATTGTAGTCTGCCTTTGGAATGTACTAAGCGGGACTGGGTGGTTTATAGCTAAAACGTCGGCCTCTGGGCAGTAAGGTCTCGGATTCGAATCCCGCTGCAAGCGGTAAATGAATTTAAATATATGGGAACAATGTTCTGCTCTGAAGGTAGATGGACAACAGAGGTGAGATGTACAACAGAGGTGAGATGGTAGATGTACAACAGAGGTGAGATGTACAACAGAGGTGAGATGGTAGATATACAACAGAGATGAGATGTACAACAGAGGTGAGATGATAGATGTACAACAGAGGTGAGATGGTAGATGTATAACAGAGGTGAGATGTACAACAGAGGTGAGATGATAGATGTATAACAGAGGTGAGATGTACAACAGAGGTGAGATGATAGATGTACAACAGAGGTGAGATGTACAACAGAGGTGAGATGGTAGATGTACAACAGAGGTGAGATGGTAGTTGTACAACAAAGGTGCGATGGTAGATGTACAACAGAGGTGAGATGTACAACAGAGGTGAGGTGGTAGATGTACAACAGAGGTGAGATGGTAGTTGTACAACAGAGGTGAGATGGTAGTTGTACAACAGAGGTGAGATGGTAGATGCACAACAGAGGTGAGATGTACAACAGAGGTGAGATGGTAGTTGTACAACAGATGTGCGATGGTAGATGTACAACAGAGGTGAGATGGTAGATGAACAACAGAAGTGAGATGGTAGATGTACAACAGAAGTGAGATGGTAGAAGTACAACAGTGTTGAGATGGTAGATGTACAACAGAAGTGAGATGGTAGAAGTACAACAGTGTTGAGATGGTAGAAGTACGACAGTGTTGAGATGGTAGAAGTACAACAGTGTTGAGATGGTAGAAGTACGACAGTGTTGAGATGGTAGAAGTACGACAGTGTTGAGATGGTAGAAGTACGACAGTGTTGAGATGGTAGAAGTACAACAGAAGTGAGATGGTAGAAGTACAACAGTGTTGAGATGGTAGAAGTACAACAGTGTTGAGATGGTAGAAGTACGACAGTGTTGAGATGGTAGAAGTACGACAGTGTTGAGATGGTAGAAGTACGACAGTGTTGAGATGGTAGATGTACAACAGAAGTGAGATGGTAGAAGTACAACAGTGTTGAGATGGTAGAAGTACGACAGTGTTGAGATGGTAGAAGTACAACAGTGTTGAGATGGTAGAAGTACGACAGTGTTGAGATGGTAGAAGTACAACAGAAGTGAGATGGTAGAAGTACAACAGTGTTGAGATGGTAGAAGTACGACAGTGTTGAGATGGTAGATGTACAACAGTGTTGAGATGGTAGAAGTACAACAGTGTTGAGATGGTAGAAGTACAACAGTGTTGAGATGGTAGAAGTACAACAGTGTTGAGATGGTAGAAGTACAACAGTGTTGAGATGGTAGATGTACAATAGTGTTGAGATGGTAGAAGTACAACAGTGTTGAGATGGTAGAAGTACAACAGTGTTGAGATGGTAGATGTACAACAGTGTTGAGATGGTAGAAGTACAACAGTGTTGAGATGGTAGAAGTACAACAGTGTTGAGATGGTAGAAGTACGACAGTGTTGAGATGGTAGAAGTACAACAGTGTTGAGATGGTAGAAGTACGACAGTGTTGAGATGGTAGATATACAACAGAAGTGAGATGGTAGAAGTACAACAGTGTTGAGATGGTAGAAGTACAACAGTGTTGAGATGGTAGAAGTACAACAGTGTTGAGATGGTAGATGTACGACAGTGTTGAGATGGTAGAAGTACAACAGTGTTGAGATGGTAGAAGTACAACAGTGTTGAGATGGTAGAAGTACAACAGTGTTGAGATGGTAGAAGTACAACAGTGTTGAGATGGTAGAAGTACAACAGAAGTGAGATGGTAGATGTACAACAGAAGTGAGATGGTAGATGTATAACAGAGGTGAGATGGTTGATGCACAACAGAGGTGAAATGGTAGATGTATAACAATGGTGAGATGGTAGATGTACAACAGAGGTGAGATGGTAGAAGTACAACAGTGGTGAGATGGTACATCTATTCAAATATCTAATCAAAGAATTATATTATAGAACATAGTGAAAGAATTACATTATAGAACATAGTGAAAGAATTACATTATAGAACATAGTAAAAGAATTACACTATAGAACATAGTGAAAGAATTACACTATAGAACATAGTGAAAGAATTACATTATAGAACATAGTGAAAGAATTACATTATAGAACATAGTGAAAGAATCTCACTGCAGAACATTGGGGAAAAAAAACAACTTGCAAACATAGTTAAAGAACTACATTCTTTCAGAGTATAGCTGTAGAATATCATATATCGAATGTAATATTCTTCTTAAAAATACAAAATAGAAAACAAAACACACACACACACACACACAAAATGTCAGAAAAGAGTCCATAAGCTACTGATCTGAGATAAAACGCACTTGAGTTTTGAGAAGTGTCTAACTAAAACCCTTAACCCAATCATTTACTCTATGCAGACTAATCTGCTACTTCGGCACACTCCGCCACTTTCCGTTAATGCAATTCTTCGGGACTTGCCGCGCTAATTTCCTAGATGGATGTACCACTGAGTAGAGATCTCTCCCGAGGGTGAATTTGTTCGATGGTTGGAGCACGTGACTAATGGACATTACAACCACGTTGATTTTCTGCTGATTGGTCCACACTGAAGCCCAGTATGGACAACATGTGTGTTTGATGGTCGACGTTGCATTCTGTTTAAGCTGCTCCCTTCATGATTAAAAAAAAAATCCGATTCGATTCCTACATGGAACAATGTAGATGATATTTAGTGCCTAGTCAACCCTGATTCGATTCCTACATGGAACAATGTAGATGATATCTAGTGCCTAGTCAACCCTGATTTGATTCCTACATGGAACAAGGTAGATGATATCTAGTGCCTAGTCAACCCTGATTTGATTCCTACATGGAACAATGTATGATATCTAGTGCCTAGTCATATAAGAAGATATAGATCCCTTGTTGAAATCTTCCTCTTCTTTTTTGTCTCATTTGTCGTTCAGCGTCGAGTAGAGATATAATTTGTGGTCATTTGTTCTGCTGTTGGTTTCTCCCATGTTGCTACGTCTCCGAGTCTCCACCTCTCTGTGGTGCCTCTAGTAATAGACTAACTTGTCTAGTATGGCCGAGCGAGTAGGGATCGAAGAGGGAAGACAACCCGGTACTCGAAAATGTCATGATGAAGTCGGATGTGTTGGGCCGAAAGGCGCAAATATCACAGTTAAACTGTAAACCACAACGCAACGCAGACACGCCCACTTAACGTCCTTTTAAGGGCGGATGATGAAGAGGTATACTCCTTAAGTCATCGGGCGAACGCAAGCAAGCAAGCAACCTAATTAAAAGTTTCTACATCAGCAACAGGTTACACAGATTATTTTCAAGTTAAATGGAATAAGACGGGTGCGTGTTATCTTCCATATTGCTAAATACCTACATGGACTACATATGTAAGTGAACCGAGACAAGGGAGACTAACGAGCTTCTATTTGCTGACGATGAAGCACTAATACACCGAAAAACAGATCTACAAGAACACTGAAATAGACTTAGTAACAAAGGAACTCAATACAACATCAACAAAACAGAAGTCATGAATATCGCAAAATAGAAACAGAAAATCAACATAACAATGGACGGCAGAGAAATAAAACAACCAGAGGAATTCAAATGTCTAGGAAGTCTAGTGACAAACGACAATTCACAAACAGAAAAAAAAACAGACTCAATATGCAACAAAGCTTGTCAAATCATTGGACAACTATCACCACTATTGTCCAACAAGGAAATAACTCTAGAGGCAAAACAGGCACTCTACAATACAATCTTCATTCCAACGTTGTGCTACCAATGGCAGTCCTGGACCTTAGATGCAAGAACAATAAGACAAAATAACCACTACCGAGATTAAATGTTAGAAGAATGGCAGGAAACAGTCTGAGAGATCAAATCAGAAATGAAGAACTGAGAAAAAAGCCAACCGGTATAACACACGATGATGATGATATCGTAGAGAAACAAAATGCGTTCTATCCAAGTGAACTAACGATTGTAATTATTCTCCCTATAAGGCGTCAAAGGCTATTTCTATGCGGGGTCTCTCTCTCTCTCTCTCTATTTTCTTATTTCTAATTTTCTTTTTTTTCCCCGTTCACCCCAGCTACTTTATAAACACATCTAATTTCTCTCATGGAATTACTAACTTCCATTTTCTGATTTCTTGTAAGTGACCATTGGCACCCCCAACCCCTAATAACAGCTTCTGAAAATGATTGGTAAAATATGTGTCGTAAAATCGATTCTTTTAGCCTGCAAACCTGTTTCTGGTCGCTTTGTCCGTCTGTCTCTTTCACTGTGCTCCATATTCTCTCTCTCTCTGCTCCACATTGTCTCTCTCTCTACTCCACATTGTCTCTCTCTCTCTCTGCTCCACATTATCTCTCTCTCTCTGCTCCACATTGTCTCTCTCTCTCTGCTCCACATTGTCTCTCTCTCTGCTACACATTGTCTCTCTCTCTCTGCCTCTGCTCCACATTGTCTCTCTCTGCCTCTGCTCCACATTGTCTCTCTCTCTCTCTGCTCCACATTGTCTCTCCCTCTGCTCCACATTGTCTCTCTCTGCCTCTGCTCCACATTGTCTCTCCCTCTGCTCCACATTGTCTCTCTCTGCCTCTGCTCCACATTGTCTCTCTCTGCCTCTGCTCCACATTGTCTCTCTCTCTCTCTCTGCTCCACATTGTCTCTCCCTCTGCTCCACATTGTCTCTCTCTCTCTCTCTGCTCCACATTGTCTCTCGATAATGTCACTATCTGATAATCACTTACACTTCTATCAATCACTCTCACGGTCTCTCAAACACTCCAACTGTCTCTGAATCACTCCCACGGTCTCTGAATCACTCCCACGGTCTCTCAATCACTCCCACGGTATCTGAATCACTCCCACGGTCTCTCAATCACTCCCACGATCTCTGCATCACTCCCACGATCTCTGCGTCACTCCCACGGTCTCTGAATTACTCCCACGGTCTCTGAATTACTCCCACGATCTCTGAATTACTCCCACGGTCTCTGAATTACTCCCACGGTCTCTGAATTACTCCCACGATCTCTGAATTACTCCCACGGTCTCTGAATTACTCCCACGATCTCTGAATTACTCCCACGGTCTCTGAATTACTCCCACGGTCTCTGAATTACTCCCACGATCTCTGAATTACTCCCACGATCTCTGAATTACTCCCACGGTCTCTGAATTACTCCCACGGTCTCTGAATTACTCCCACGGTCTCTGAATCACTTCCACGGTCTCTGAATTACTCCCACGATCTCTGAATTACTCCCACGGTCTCTGAATCACTCCCACGGTATCTGAATCACTCCCACGGTCTCTCGATCACTCCCACGGTCTTTCGATCACTCTCACGGTCTCTGAATCGCTCCCACGGTCTCCGAAACACCCCCAAGGTCTCTCAATCACTCCCACTATCTATCAATCACTCCAACCGTCTCTCAATCACTCCAATCATCTCTCAATCACTCCCACTGTCTATTAATCACTCCGTCTCTCAATCACTCCAACCATCTCTCAATAACTCCAACCGTCTCTCAATCACTCTAACCGTCTCTCAATCACTCCAACCGTCTCTCAATCACTCCAACCATCTCTCAATCAATCCAACCATCTCTAAATCACTCCAACCGTCTCTCAATCACTCCAACCGTCTCTCAATCACCCCAACCGTCTCTCAATCACTCCCACGGTCTCTCAATCACTCCAACCGTCTCTCAATCACTCTAACCGTTTCTCAATCACTCCAACCGCCTCTCAATCACTCCAACCATTTCTCAATCACTCCCACTGCCTCTCAATCACTCCAACCACCTATCAATCACTCCACTCTCTCTCAATCACTTACACTGCCTTTAAAATGTCTCTGTCTCCTCCACACACACTTTCTCTCTCTGTCTCCTCCACTTTCCCTATGTCACCTCCACACTCGCTTCCATATATTCTGACTTCTTGTCTATTATCCATGTGCTATTTCCAGTTACTTGCCCAACTCTATTTCATGGCTATAATTCCTTTACCACGCCCCCATAAGCAGATGATCCAAACAGCTGTCCATGTGTATAAACACAACAGAATGTACATTAAGGTGTCCCACAGGAGGAGGAGATCAACATAACCCACGTAGATCGATCCGGAACAACATAAGTTAACATTAGTTTATTTAAGAAAAAAAATAGAGAGAAAAGAATAAAAACGTATAGAAACATAAACGAAGTATAGTCCATCTGTACTCAATAGCGCACATGTTTTAAATTACAAACTGGTGAAATCTCAGAATTAAAACAGTATGCAGGGTGTCCATAAAAACATGACACGATTTCAAGCAGTTATAAAATACAAACGTATTCAAATATGTTTGCTCCCTTTTTGGGGACGAGAAGGCCAGAGTTTATGTACCTCCAATACTTTCAGCAATCTAGGATGACAAGCAGGAACCACTGAAGATGTTAACTCAATCACTTGAGGTAAGCTGCAGAGAGTCTGGTCCGAGGTAGATTACCGCATCGATGTTTCCCGAAAGACGGCTGGGGCGCACATGGGGTGTGTGTGATACTTAACTGATACAACATGAAACGTTATGAGTTGATGCAACTGTAAGCATACATATATAAGAATGTTCCAGTAAGTTTTGATTTTATAAATATTTCACATCAAGGAGTGTTTTTGTGGACACCTTGTATTTCTGTAACACTATGCTTGTATTGTAGGATTAATGTTTATCTGTGTTCTGTTTTGTTTATTCTATAGACCAACACATACATTGGATGGGCTAGTTAAAAGCATTACAAGATACGGGTTGGTCTGGGAAGTTCTCTAAACGGGGGATAGTAGAGTCGAGAATGAAAGAAAATGCAACTACAGAGACAGATATAACGGCGCCATGAGAATCACAAGGGAGCTACGGAATCAGAAAGGTCATTACAGACAAAAGACTAGGCAAGAGGCCGTCCAACTTACGCGTAATGAAAAAGGGTGCAATGGACCGGAAGATTCAAATTCCAGTTTATTGAAATCGCTAGGCTAACGATGAAGAATGCAGCTTTTTTTTTTTTTTTTTAAAATTCAATCTTACAGCAGCATTTTTGTTATAATATTGGGCATTTTACAGCATTGCTGGGAGAAGTTACCGTTGGATATAGAATACTCCACACATATTTGACAGTGACGTTTAGGAAAGATATTTCAATTTGAGACACCGTACATCATAAAAAAAAGGTATTTCTAATATAATTAACTTGCGCATGAAGCATATTTTAGAAAGATAATTTGTCTGTCTATTTTAGAAGGATAATTTGTCTGTCTATTTTAGAAGGATAATTTGTCTGTCTATTTTAGAAGGATAATTTGTCTGTCTATTTTAGAAGGATAATTTGTCTGTCTATTTTAGAAAAAAGTTTATATTCATGCAAATTTCAGTCCCTCGGGACTTCGTTAAAGATGCAGTACTGGCGTAGGGCAAATAATGAGCAAAGCTAGAACATATGATAATCAACTACAGAAGAGGCCGATGCATATTATATATTTCTGGGGGAGGGGGGGGGGACGGGACGTTGACGAGTATATCAAATAAATATCAGTAACGGGGGACTGGTTGCTCTCGAGGCAAGACGCCGGCCTCGAGACAGAGAGGTTGTGGGTTCAAAATCCAGGCTCATTGGGATTTTTATTTATGATTTCTCTCTGCGGCAACCGTCCCTGGTCTCAGCAGCGAGGCCCGGCTTGAAACGTCAATTACTCATGGAAGGGAAAAAAATATGAGTACCTCCGAAGACGGAGTTATCTATCTGCCTGTGCGGCGAGGGACTCCTGTGCACACGGCTGCCAGGGAAAAATGGATCAACACGCAAAATTCAGTTCCTAGTCTCTAGGGACTTCGTCAGAGGTAAAAGTTGGCGAACGAAAAAAAATAATAATAAATATTCGTAACAAGCAGCTGTGAGATGAGTCGAACAAATAAATATCAGATGATAATATCAAATGATGTTTATAGGAAAACCGAGAAACGAAAAGATAGAGGGAAGCGAAGAGAAAAGATACCAGACAGCTTAAGAGAACGGCTTGGCAGAATGTCAACAACAGAAATGATAAATAACTGTCGAGATCGAGAGTTGTGGAGAGACAAGATCCCCCTACGCCACACCTTTCTTTTACCACATGGCTTATTTTTTTTAAATAACTACTTCAGCTAAAATATATTACTTCGTGTGTGTGTGTGTGGTGGTGGTGGGGAAAGAGGAGGTGTGTCACAATTTGAAACCACTTCCATAAACTACCAATTTAAAGAATGAGGGGAATGTATAAGGCTCAGGGGATCTTCATAAATGCTGCAACATTTTCTAGATTTAAACTAAAATGTCACTTTAAGATGGGGAAAAAGGAGTCGTGTAGATCGCAAAGTTCATAGCTACGATAACGAAGAGGGAAGGAGGTGTGTGGTGGAGTTGTAGAAGATTGAAAATATCTTAACACATACGTTGTAACATTCCTTAAACACAAACTAAAATGCCAGATTCACAGAGAAACGAGTTGATGTTAATGTTTTGACGTGCCAGTCGCGACCACACGGCCACACGTTTCTCTTCACTTGTCGATCAATGCTCACCCACTGGTAAACGTGAGCATACAAGAAAATAAACAAACTGACGTGCCATCACGTTCAACAACAGCTCGTGTCACGTTCCGCCACTGCATGAAACATCCACTGTATAGGAATCTTCAGTATTATCTGTCTCATGTCTTGTTGCTGCGTTCTGATAGGCTGTTTTATCTCTATTTATAAATCATATTCTACTGCCTATATTGCTATCCTTCTTCTTCGTTCTGTCCATCTCTTAGCTTAATTTTGCCATATCTAGAAATGTTGCTCTCTCCCCTTGCTTGGTCTATCTCTTGGGCAGATCGTTATTGGCCTATCTTTTGGGAAAATTGGTCTATCCGTTGAGCAGATTATTATTGGTCCATCTCCTGGGCAAACTGTTTTGGTCTATCTCTTTAGCTGATTGTTAATTGGTCCATCTCTTGGGCAGATTATTGTTATTGGTCCATCACTTGGGCAGATTGTAATTGGTCCATCTACTGGGTAGATTGTAATTGGTCTATCTCTTGGGCAGACTATTTTTGGTCTATACCTTGGGTAGATTATCTGGTCTGCCATTTGGTGTCTTGAAATCATTTATTGCACTATCTCCATCTTGCCTAAAATACATTCAGATAAGATGCCATTTGTCCATCTCTTGGTGTTATTCTACCAGCATCTCTTCTTCCTGAGTGATGTAATGATGATCAGAAACTGCTGTTCCATCTCTTGGTGTTATTCTACCAGCATCTCTTCTTCCTGAGTGATGTAATGATGATCAGAAACTGCTGTTCCATCTCTTGGAATTACTCCCTCATTTCTGGTGTTCTCGCTCTCTTACTGTGGTGCCTTGGTTTTAGTGAAGGAAAACAAAAATAAAGGACTCAGCCTCAATAGCAAAAAGACAGAAGTAATGGTAGCAACAAAGAAAAAACATCACCGCAATGCACAATAAAGACTAGTGGAACAGTATTAAAAAAGGTAAATGAATTTAAATATCTGGGAACAATGTTAATCTTGTATGGTAGATGTACAACAGAGGTGATATGCAGAATGAAGATAATGTGCAATCCTTTTTTGACAATATAAACAAGGAAAACAGTTAATAAATGTTATGTACAGCTAGTCTTAACAAATGAATGTGAATCATGGACAATAGGAGACAAAAACCCAGAAAATCACTGGAGTCTGTAGAAATGTGGTTTTACAGAAGAATGTTGAGAATGCCATGGACAGCTAAGAAGAGCAATGGAAATGTTCTGAAAGAGGCCAGAGCAAAAGAGAGCTAATTTCCAATATTAGGAAGGAACAAACATCATTTTTGGCCATGTAATGAGAAGTGAACATCTGGAATATATTGTAACAACCGTAAAAATTGAGGGACGAAGAGATAAAGGAAAGCAAAGAGAAAAGACACCA
Organism: Megaustenia siamemsis; assembly: GCA_032433765.1. Lineage (NCBI taxonomy): Eukaryota > Metazoa > Mollusca > Gastropoda > Stylommatophora > Ariophantidae > Megaustenia > Megaustenia siamemsis. Next base: position 63,958,642 of record JAVIAB010000126.1, read on the forward strand.
GACAGCTTAAGTGAATGGCTTGGCAGAAGGTCAACAATAGAAATGACAAATAACTGTCAAGATTGAAAGTTGTTGAGAGACATGATCACCTACGCCAGCAGGCATGCTACTTGAAGGCTAGGTCGCTACAGACAAACTCAAGCATTTCTCTCCTCGACGCTAAAGAGCAAATAAGAAATAAAGAAAGAGTCAGTGCGTATAATCAACAAGAACCGCTCATTCACGTAAATATCTCATGTCAATTAATCTTGTCTATAACTTGAAACGTAAATTGACTTACCACTTGTCATTTGTTCTGTTTCTAGTCCAAGCTTTTTGATGTTTCCACACCTGAAAGGAGAGAATACAGAATTTATTTTGTGTTAAGAAAAGCAAAGAATGCGTTGCGTCGAAAGGGTAAAACATCGCTAATCGTTGTAAGCTACGACACAACGCTACTACGCCCGTTAACTCTTTAACACTGGAATTAATTTTCTATTTGAAAAGAATTATTGGAATTTAATTTGTGAAGAACATAATGACGCCAGGTTCAGTGCACTGTTTGTTCTTAACTCTTTCAGTACGGGAGGTTTTTATCAATTTAGCGGTAGAGATTTCAGAGGCAACATGTTTCATATTTTAAATATTAATCTACATGTTTATATTTATCTAACACTTAACATATTATATATCATTTTTTAGATAATTGAACACGGTATTTCACCAATATCAAGATGATGCAAGACATATACAAAGAATATGGTTAGATGACTGTTTACACTAATCAAATTAAGAGTGACGGACTGTGCGGCTAAACGCACATGACAAAAAATCAGCATGGCGCATGGTGCGTCGAAACGTAGGGAAAGAGTTAATTAAAACTTGTCGATATACAGATCAAACTAAAGATAGAACGTTGAAGGACATGACAAAAATAGGCTCTTTAATCTGGGCAGCGAGGCCCGGCTTGGAACGTCAATTACTCATCGACGGAAATATTATGAGTACCTCTAAAGCCGGAGTTATCTGCCTGTGTGACGAGGGACCCATTTGCACATGGCTGCCAAGGGAAAAAATTAATTAACACGTAAAATTCGGTTCCTTTTCTCTAGGGACTTCGCAGAAGTGAAAGCTGGCGAACGCAAAAAAAAAATGTTGTAGTAAAGTTTACTGCATCACTCTCTTACTACTCTAACTGCTAATAGTAAAGTTTACTGCATCACTCTCTTACTACTCTAACTGCTAATAGTAAAGTTTACTGCATCACTCTCTTACTACTCTAACTGCTAATAGTAAAGTTTACTGCATCACTCTCTTACTACTCTAACTGCTAATAGTAAAGTTTACTGCACCACTCTCTTACTACTCTAACTGTTATAGTAAAGTTTACTGCATCACTCTCTTACTACTCTAACTGCTAATAGTAAAGTTTACTGCATCACTCTCTTACTACTCTAACTGCTAATAGTAAAGTTTACTGCACCACTCTCTTACTACTCTAACTGCTAATAGTAAAGTTTACTGCATCACTCTCTTACTACTCTAACTGCTAATAGTAAAGTTTACTGCATCACTCTCTTACTACTCTAACTGCTATAGTAAAGTTTACTGCATCACTCTCTTACTACTCTAACTGCTAATAGTAAAGTTTACTGCATCACTCTCTTACTACTCTAACTGCTATAGTAAAGTTTACTGCATCACTCTCTTACTACTCTAACTGCTAAAGTAAAGTTTACCACTCATCTATGAAATTAAATGCTAAGGCGGTAACGATGAAATTTACATCACTCTCCTAGAAAACTAAGCGCTATAATGAAGATTACAACATCATTAACCAACGATATGAAATGTTACAAGATATTCGTTAATTCGATCATACTAAACTATTCTATTCGAATCGTGTAATCAGTTTTATTGCAGCTGTGACATCCCCATACCCGCTCCACCACCCTTCCCAGCATTTATCGAAACGTATGCAGATCGAATGCTCATGTAAAGTGTTGATTGTAGACACATATGCTTTCCCTACTAAGCACTCCGGATCGATCAGACACCTTTCCTACCTTTACACTCATCCAATATATACATTCTTATCCTACCCATCCTCCTCTTTTTCTCTTCATTATCAACATCAAGTACCGGGCCTGCTGGCGTAGGTGATCATGTCTCTCCACAACTTTCGATCTCGACAGTTATTTATCATTTCTATTGTTGACCTTCTGCCAAGCCATTCTCTTAAGCTGTCTGGTATCTTTCTTTTTTTTATCTCTTTGCTTGCCTCTATCTCTTCGTCCCTCAATTTTCCCAGTTGTTACAATATATTCCAGCTGTTCCCTTCTTATTACATGGCCCAAAAATGATGATTGTTTCTTCCTAATATTGGAAATTAGCTCTCTTTTTGCTTTGGCCTCTTTCAGAACGTTTTCATTACTCTTCTTAGTTGTCCATGGTATTCCTTATTCTCTTACTCAACAAATCATTATTAAAACCTGTAGAGTTAAAAATAGCTACTTTCACTTAATGTGACTCACAGACCATGTAAATACTAAATTATATTTTCTGTCGCGGATTCGTTCTTTCTCTTTATTTGCTCCTTGTGAGCCCGTTCGGGTGTCGAGTGAGGCACAACCTTCTGGTTCTCGCTTCTTTGGCGGCTTTACACATTTGTCAATTGACGTTGTAACATTTCTTTGATGGTATCTGTCTATCTTACTCTAGGTCTGCCTCTTGCTCATTCCCTTCTGCTATTTTAATATATGTTTTGCATAGTAATGAATCATTTATAGATGGGCTAACCAGTTTATTTGGTGTTTATGTAAGCAGTTTAGAATTGGTTCAATACACGCTCTTTCTCTTATACTATTTTTGATGATATCTTTTCTGGTCACCCTAATCGCTTTTCTCAGGCACCTCATAATATGGATTACTCTCTTCAAATCTACATTATAACCAGCCCCAATATAACACTTCAGAAATGGAGCACATCGGTAGTTCGCTGAAGGCTAATCAGCTCAGAATAAATGACTTCTCACAACCCCCACAACGCTTTCCCAGAAATGGGGTCATGCCCGTCCTATGCCACCACGTGAGAGCTGTCTTCTCGTCCCAGATATCTCCAGTGTTGTTCTAAGAATGATTGACAGTGTGTCTTCTTCGTCAACAGCCCTGCAGGTTGTTGTGGATGGAGAACAGAACTTCAACAAATCGGGTAGCTTCTCTTTCCCCTTCCTCCCGAGGAATACGTTTTAAATCGATCAATGAAATGCCAAACAGCAACAGAGAAGTTGTGGTTGTCTCACAGACAAAAATCCCTGATGCGCACACTTGATATATCATACACAGCAGTTTGTCACTGATAGTTCTACCTAACGTTCGCCTGAAGTATTGTCTATATCTGCAATGTCGTTTCCTGTATCAATTTTACTGTCTTTTGTCATTCTTGCAGTGGCGATACTTCAGTTGATTTGCTTATCCATGAAGATAAAATACCTATGATTCTTTAGTTGATTTGCTTATCCATGAAGATAAAATACCTATGATTCTTTAGTTGATTTGCTTATCCATGAAGATAAAATACCCATGTTTCTTTAGTTGATCTGCTTATCCATGAAGATAAAATACCCATGATTCTTTAGTTGATCTGCTTATCCATGAAGATAAAATACCCATGATTCTTTAGTTGATCTGCTTATCCATGAAGATAAAATACCCATGTTTCTTTAGTTGATCTGCTTATCCATGAAGATAAAATACCCATGTTTCTTTAGTTGATCTGCTTATCCATGAAGATAAAATACCCATGTTTCTTTAGTTGATCTGCTTATCCATGAAGATAAAATACCCATGTTTCTTTAGTTGATCTGCTTATCCATGAAGATAAAATACCCATGTTTCTTTAGTTGATCTGCTTATCCATGAAGATAAAATACCCATGTTTCTTTAGTTGATCTGCTTATCCGTGAAGATAAAATACCCATGTTTCTTTAGTTGATCTGCTTATCCATGAAGATAAAATACCCATGTTTCTTTAGTTGATCTGCTTATCCATGAAGATAAAATACCCATGTTTCTTCCTTCTATTACATATCTAAAGTGATAAGAAGCGGCTGTTTCTTAAAATTTAAAAAAAAACGTTTGTGGTTAGAATATGAATATTGCGGCCCCGGAAACTCTCACATTTGGCAATCTTTGACCTTCTGTTACAAGCAGTAACTACTACAATATCATCCGCATTTAAACATTGACTTTAGCTGTAAATATGACTTTTTGTGTGTCAGGTGTCACAAATTTAAACCACTTCCACCGAAGAACACTTTTAAGAGAAAGGGGTATGTACTAGACTTTGACTCTTCATAAACGAAGCACAATTTCCAAGATCAGAATTAAAATGCAACTTTGAGATCTTTCTCTCTCTGTGTGTCTGCGATCAAGACTCAATCAGAGTAGGATTCCAGACTCTCTCATGAAGTCAGCTGGATTGAATACCAGTTAAAACGTTGCACTGTGTTCTGCGCCACTGGCCCAGTGCATCCGATTTCAGCCAGCATTTTATTCGGGTTTGCTTTCCTTAGCCTTTGATTGTCCCGTTGCCACTTTGAGATGAAGACAAGCTTCTGTTGTCAGTTTTACTTTACGCTAGAGAAACATGGACTGTACAGCCGAGCTACAGAAGGAAATATAGACACTCGAGCTGTAGTTATATTCTATGACATTTCTGTTGTGTGTCCGTTTGTTTTTGTTTTCTGAGAAAGGCCGTATGTACGAGGAACCATCAATAGTTTTGTATTGTTCTGCTATGTCAAGTTGTCACAACACACCCTGTTCCGATCGATCTCTACCGACCAGCTTTACACACAAGCACACATTTGTCTTACCCTTAAAGAGATGAAATGTTATCGTAAGATTTCGGACTCGTGGGATTAACGTCCTCAGGGCCGTGTATACCGTCAGAAGGCAATGGCAAACCACTGACGGATAATTACTAGACAATTCTATCTATCTATCTATTGTCCTTTCGAGCCGAAGACGGCACATAGGGCAGAACCACAATCTCAAAAACAGAAACCTTGAGTGCCAAAGTGGCACATATTGCAGAGATCACTGCTCTAAAATCTATGGCGCTGTTTCCATAACCATACTTTTTACAATGACAGCTTGTCAAGACATCGATCAACCTCTGTAGTCGCCTCTTACGACATGCCTGGAAGGTCACAGTGTCACTATTCTTTACCTCCCTCATAATGAGGCCCCGGTAACACACGGGATCTAGACAATTACACAGCCAAAAAAAAAAAGCTGGGGTAATATTATAATAGCAACGTCCCGTAAAGGATATGCTCTTACTTGTACTTTATTGAAATCGTACCACAAATGGAAAAGCTCGCAAAAGGATACAACAAGCAATCGGAGTACATGCTGATCGTGTGGCTATTGCGAAGAAACGCAAAATGAAATAATTTGGCCACGTATCTCGATCGCCTGACCTGGCAAAGTCGATCCTGCAAGGAACAATAAAAGGAGCGAGAAGAGGTAGACAGAGAAAGAGATCGGAAGATAACATCAAAGAATGGACGGGACCTCACCTTTGCAGACTCCCAGTGAATGGCTAAAAATAAGAGATCAATGGGAAAGGTTAACTTTGACTGTCAGTTGTGTCCCAACAACCTCCAGGGTAACGGGGTGAGGTAGAAAGGAAGGAAGGAAGGAAATACACAAAAATGCTGAATCAAAATAAATTCCGCAGCGTCAATGAAGCGGATTAACAATTTTACATACTTCGTTACAATAACTTAAGATGGGACACTGCTAACTGAAATAAATCGTAGAATAGTCCAAATAATGACAGCGTACTACAAACATGAAGACAAGTTTGTCTCTGTGTCAACAGAAAGTAAGAACACCAATTTTTTCAATTTTACATACATACCATGTCCTGCTATACGGACGTGAGTCATGGACAATTAATGAACAAACCAGAAGGTTAATCGAAACAACCTACATTTGGTTCTAAAGTAGAATATTGTGAATATCACGGACCAGTAAACAGGCAATGAACCTCGAGTGAAGCCAGTTTGTCCAGAAAATATTTGAAGCGTTAGAATAAGCAGTCTACTACTTTCTTTTGTTCCGTACGAGAAGGGGTAACCTTGATAATATATGTGACGACAAGGGTAACCTTGATAATATATGTGACGAGAAGGGTAACCTTGATAATATATGTGACGAGAAGGGGTAACCTTGATAATATATGTGACGAGAAGGGGTAACCTTGATAATATATGTGACGAGAAGGGGTAACCTTGATAATATATGTGACGAGAAGGGGTAACCTTGATAACATATGTGACGAGAAGGGGTAACCTTGATAATGTATGTGACGACAAGGGGTAACCTTGATATACAATATGTGACGAGAAGTGGTAACCTTGATATACAATATGAGACGAGAAGGGGTAACCTTGATAATATATGTGACGAGAAAGGGTAACCTTGATAATATATGTGACAAGGGGTAACCTTGATAATATATGTGACGAGAAGGGGTAACCTTGATAATATATGTGACGAGAAGGGGTAACCTTGATATACAATATGTGACGAGAAGGGGTAACCTTGATAACATATGTGACGAGAAGGGGTAACCTTGATAATATATGTGACGAGAAAGTGTAACCTTGATAACATCTTTAACGAGAAGGGGTAACCTTGATAGCATCTGTGACGAGAAGGAGTAACCTTAATAATATATGTGACAAGAAGGAGTAACCTTGATGAAATCTATAACGAGAAAGGGTAACCTTGATAATATATGTGACGATAAGGAGTAACCTTGATAACATCTGTGACGAGAATGTCAATGGTTCTTTAACGTGTGCAGGGTACACATGACAATTTCTGTTTTCCTCCTCCATTATTCGAGAGGGCAGGGCATGGGATCTCACTATACAGCGATCATGGTCAGGTAAAGTCAAGAAGAAACCATGAACTGAAGAGAAAAACATCACCACAGTCTCTTGAAGATTTGAACCCGAGACTTGTCGAGAGGCCGGTCTTGCCTTCACACCAGTCAGAACATATCAGGATAGAGATGAAAGAACGAAGATATGATAGAGATGAAAGAACGAAGATATGATAGAGATGAAAGAACGAAGATACGATAGAGATAAAGAACGAACGAAGATACGATAGAGATGAAAGAACGAAGATACGATAGAGATGAAAGAACAAAGATATGATAGAGATAAAAGAACGAAGATATGATAGAGATGAAAGAACGAAGATACGATAGAGATGAAAGAACGAAGATATGATAGAGATGAAAGAACGAAGATACGATAGAGATGAAAGAACGAAGATACGATAGAGATGAAAGAACAAAGATATGATAGAGATAAAAGAACGAAGATATGATAGAGATGAAAGAACGAAGATATGATAGAGATGAAAGAACAAAGATATGATAGAGATAAAAGAACGAAGATATGATAGAGATGAAAGAACGAAGATATGATAGAGATAAAAGAACGAAGATATGATAGAGATGAAAGAACGAAGATACGATAGAGATGAAAGAACGAAGATACGATAGAGATGAAAGAACGAAGATACGATAGAGATGAAAGAACGAAGATACGATAGAGATGAAAGAACGAAGATATGATACAGATAAAGAACGAAGATATGATAGAGATGAAAGAACGAAGATATGATAGAGATGAAAGAACGAACAAATGATACAGATAAAAGAACGAAGATATGATAGAGATGAAAGAACGAAGATATGATAGAGATGAAAGAACGAAGATATGATAGAGATGAAAGAACGAAGATATGATAGAGATGAAAGAACGAAGATATGATAGAGATGAAAGAACGAAGATATGATAGAGATAAAAGAACGAAAATATGATAGAGATGAAAGAACGAAGATATGATAGAGATGAAAGAACGAAGATATGATAGAGATAAAAGAACGAAGATATGATAGAGATGAAAGAACGAAGATATGATAGAGATAAAAGAACGAAGATATGATAGAGATGAAAGAACGAACAAATGATACAGATAAAAGAACGAAGATATGATAGAGATGAAAGAACGAAGATATGATAGAGATGAAAGAACGAACAAATGATACAGATAAAAGAACGAAGATATGATAGAGATGAAAGAACGAAGATATGATAGAGATGAAAGAACGAACAAATGATACAGATAAAAGAACGAAGATATGATAGAGATGAAAGAACGAACAAATGATACAGATAAAAGAACGAAGATATGATAGAGATGAAAGAACGAAGATATGATAGAGATGAAAGAACGAAGAAATGATAGAGATGAAAGAACGAAGATATGATAGAGATGAAAGAACGAAGATATGATAGAGATGAAAGAACGAAGATATGATAGAGATGAAAGAACGAAGATATGATAGAGATGAAAGAACGAAGATATGATAGAGATGAAAGAACGAAGAAATGATAGAGATAAAAAAAACGAAGAAATGATACAGATAAAAGAACGAAGATATGATAGAGATGAAAGAACGAAGATATGATAGAGATGAAAGAACGAAGATATGATAGAGATGAAAGAACGAAGATATGATAGAGATGAAAGAACGAAGAAATGATAGAGATGAAAGAACGAAGAAATGATAGAGATGAAAGAACGAAGATATGATAGAGATGAAAGAACGAAGCTATGATAGAGATGAAAGAACGAAGATATGATAGAGATGAAAGAACGAAGATATGATAGAGATGAAAGAACGAACAAATGATACAGATAAAAGAACGAAGATATGATAGAGATGAAAGAACGAAGAAATGATAGAGATGAAAGAACGAAGAAATGATAGAGATGAAAGAACGAACAAATGATACAGATAAAAGAACGAAGATATGATAGAGATGAAAGAACGAAGAAATGATAGAGATGAAAGAACGAAGATATGATAGAGATGAAAGAACGAAGATATGATAGAGATGAAAGAACGAAGATACGATAGAGATGAAAGAACGAAGAAATGATAGAGATGAAAGAACGAAGAAATGATAGAGATGAAAGAACGAAGATATGATAGAGATGAAAGAACGAAGATACGATAGAGATGAAAGAACGAAGATACGATAGAGATGAAAGAACGAAGATATGATAGAGATGAAAGAACGAAGATATGATAGAGATGAAAGAACGAAGATATGATAGAGATGAAAGAACGAAGATATGATAGAGATGAAAGAACGAAGATATGATAGAGATGAAAGAACGAAGATATGATAGAGATAAAAGAACGAAGATATGATAGAGATAAAAGAACGAAGATATGATAGAGATGAAAGAACGAAGAAATGATAGAGATGAAAGAACGAAGATATGATAGAGATGAAAGAACGAAGATATGATAGAGATGAAAGAACGAAGAAATGATAGAGATAAAAAAACGAAGAAATGATAGAGATAAAAAAACGAAGAAATGATAGAGATGAAAGAACGAAGAAATTATAGAGATAAAAGAACGAAGATATGATAGAGATGAAAGAACGAAGAAATGATAGAGATGAAAGAACGAAGAAATGATAGAGATGAAAGAAGTAAGAAATGATAGAGATGAAAGAAGTAAGAAATGATAGAGATGAAAGAATCTAAAATTGTCCGTGTAGCTACCAGGGCCTCTACGGTTAGGGGAGAAAGAATAGAGCTACCGTAGCAGGCTACCATGTCGTATGAGAGGGCTATGGGGGTTTGAAATCGTCGCCTAAGCAGTGACAGGACGTGCACGGAGCGACCTCAACGGAATTCATCAATGCATTCTGGGAAATGCTGTGACAGGTGGCGGAACGGATATGGGGAATTCTTAAGTACAATGAAGCAGGTTCCACGGACAGAATAGAATAGAAATGATATAGATGAAAGAACTAAGAAATTATGGAGATGAAATAAAGAACCTAGAAATGATAGATATGAAAGAAACTACAAATTATATAGCTAACATAGAGAACCTAACCTAGAAAGGATATAGATGAAAGAACTAAGAAATTATGGAGTTAAAATATATAACCTAGAAATAATAGAGAAAAACAACTAAGAAATTATAGAGCTAATATAAGAACCTAGAAATGATAGAAACTCTTCTTCTTCGTCTGCTGCGATCACGGTTCATTCAGACAAGGACTCCGAACTCTCTTATGAAGGCAGCTGTCTGTTTCAGTGAATCATAAAGATAAAACGAATTGAGAAATGAGAGAGATTAATAAATAAAAAATAAAAATAAAAAATGTATCTTAGGGAAAACTGAAAATAATTGGTTTGTGAGCGAAACCAAAGAAAATCTTGACAGGGTGACATGGAACCCAAGAAACTGGCAATTAAAGAAGCAGCAATCGCAGTTAACATACAAGCACGTGCAGGAAATGAGCCAGGAGCATCGAGATAAGGAAGACAATTTACTCCTAGCTCGTGTACGTAACCAGAGAGCAACATGAGCCCCGAGCGAGGGAGCAATGCGTGCGTGAAATGTTTGCGAGAGTCTACACTTGGAGGATCTCACGCAATAAACAGTACAAGGATTAAGTTAAGCGGAATGATCTTATCGTGCAGTCACTAACTAGATGCAGATGGGAGATGTGTCTGGTCGTGTCGCGGGGGGAATAAAAGATTGGATAAAAATCAAGCCAATCAGATTTCTAGAAAAACTTATTACCGTTCATTGCAGCAAATTGTTGGTGAGTGAGTGTAATAATGAATGTTACTTGTGGCTTGTTACTGAGAGTAATGGCGAAACTTCTGTAACACACGCAACATGTTACTGAGTGTAATAAGAGCTACTGAGTATTAAATGAACAAATTACTAAAGGGTGTGATATGATTTATGGGCATTACATGAGCAAATTACTAGTGAATATATCTAGATTTATTGAGTATTACATGAGCAAATTATTAATTTACATGTTTAGATTTATTGAGTATTACAGGAGCAAATTGTTAATTTATACGTAGGGAGGTCAAAAAGTAATGCACACCAATTTTTTTCTCGAAAACTATTCGGGAAAAATGTGAAATTTTTTCAGATTGTAGCTGAACATCCCCTTTACACTACCTATTTTTCAACATAATCTCCGTCCAAGCGTATTGCCTTACGCCAACGCGAAACTAGGTCATGAATGCCTCGTTTGTACCAAGTTATGTCCTGCTCGCGTAGCCATTTTTTAACTGCACGGATCACATCCTCATCATTGTCAAAGTGTGTCCCACGCAGGAATTTTTTGAGTGGTCCAAACAGATGGAAATCTGAGGGAGCCAGATCAGGGCTGTAAGGAGGATGGGGCAGTACAGTCCAACCAAATTTGTTGATTGCTTCCCGTGTTACCAGACTTGTGTGAGGGCGTGCATTGTCATGTTGAAGCAACAAATCTGCAGATGGCTTATTAGGCCGAACTCTGGACCGATTTTTGAGTTTTGTCAGTGTATTGATGTAAGCTGTCGAGTTGATTGTCTCACCTCTTGTCATTACATCAACAAGAATCACACCATCAATGTCCCAGAAGACAGTGATCATCACCTTTCCGGCTGATGGAGATGTTTTGAATTTTTTCTTTTTGGTGACTGCGGATGATGCCATTCCATTGACTGCATTTTTGTTTCAGGCTCATAATAATGTGCCCACGTTTCGTCACCGGTAACAATTTTTGACCAAAACATTTCTCCTTTAACACCGAAACGCTCCAACAATTCAGAACAGAATGTTTTCCTTTGAACTCTGTGATCATTTGTTAGGCACCGAGGAACCCATCGAGCGCAAATCTTTGAATATCCGAGAGTTTTAAAAATTGCGATTGCACTTCCTTGCTGACTGTAAGCTGCAATGCCATTGCTGACTAGTGATACGCCTATCCTTACGAATAATGGCATCAGCCCGGTTTAACATGTCTGTGCTGGTAGCCGAGGCAACACGTCCAGAACGCGGTAAATCATGCAGCTCCACTCGTACACTTTCTGCAGCTTTAATTCTCTGAACCCAGCGACTAACTGTGCTCCTATCGACTGCAGAACATTTGTACACTGCACACAGTCGTTTATGAATGTTTGCCACAGTTTCTTTTTCCGCAACCAGAAATTCTATGACAATTCGCTGTTTGTAACGGACATTGTTGACAAGCCCCATTTTAACGGTTCATAGATTGCGTAATATTTTTCAGAATGCTGTGCAATTTGGTGCACATAATTGGAACATGTCATATTCCAAGTGTGCAAAATTTCATATTCCTATCTTTATTATCAGCCGAGAAAAAAATTGGTGTGCATTACTTTTTGACCTCCCCTGTTATATTTAGATTTATTAGGTATTACATGAGCAAATTATTAATTTATATATTTAGATTTTTTTAGTAATACAGGAGCAAATTATTAATTTATATATTTAGATTTATTGAGCATTCATTACATGAGCAAATTACTAGTGAATATATTTAGATTTATTGAGTATTACAGGAGCAAATTATTAATTTATATATTTAGATTTTTTTAGTAATACAGGAGCAAATTATTAATTTATATATTTAGATTTATTGAGCATTCATTACATGAGCAAATTACTAGTGAATATATTTAGATTTATTGAGTATTACAGGAGCAAATTGTTAATTTATATATTTAGATTTATTGAGTATTACAGGAGCAAATTATTAATTTATATATTTAGATTTTTTTAGTAATACAGGAGCAAATTATTAATTTATATATTTAGATTTATTGAGCATTCATTACATGAGCAAATTACTAGTGAATATATTTAGATTTATTGAGCATTCATTACATGAGCAAATTACTAGTGAATATATCTAGATTTATTGAGTATTACATGAGCAAATGATTAATTTATATATTTAGATTTATTGAGTATTACAGGAGCAAATGATTAATTTATATATTTAGATTTATTGAGTATTACAGGAGCAAATGATTAATTTATATATTTAGATTTATTGAGTATTACAGGAGCAAATGATTAATTTATATATTTAGATTTATTGAGTATTACAGGAGCAAATGATTAATTTATATATTTAGATTTATTGAGTATTACAGGAGCAAATGATTAATTTATATATTTAGATTTATTGAGTATTACATGAGCAAACTACTAGTGAATATATTTAGATTTATTGAGTATTACATGAGCAAATGATTAATTTATATATTTAGATTTATTGATTATCACATGAACAAATTACTAGTGAGTGTAATACGATTTACTGCGTACTGTGTATTGCATGAATAGATTTGTTAGTGAATACAATAAGATTTATTGAGCATTGCTTGAACAAATTACTGGTGAGTGTAACAAAATGTAATGATGATTACATGAATAAATTGCTTATAGGTGCAACAAGATTTATTGACTTTTACATGAACTAATTTGTTTGTCAGTATAATAAGATGTACTAAGTAACACATAACCGTATTACTAGTCAGTGTAATTAGATGTACTGACATTACACGAACATGTTACTGGTCAGTGTAATAAGATGTACTGAGTAACACATGAACATATTACTAGTCAGTGTAATAAGATGTACTGAGTAACACATGAACATATTACTAGTTAGTGTAATAAGATGTACTGAGTATTATATGAACATATTACTAGTTAGTGTAATAAGATGTACTGAGTAACACACGAACATATTGCGTGTGAGTATAGTTAGAGTTATTGAGTAGGTTTCACATAAACAAATGGCTTTTCCCACGTCATTAATTTGTTATCATATGTACAGTAATAGTTTAATTCATTAACTAAATAGCAGCAAAATATATAATTATAGAGAATTAATTACATAGATATAATTTATAACATATAATTAACATAAGAAAAATAATACGTTAAATTTGAATAGAATCTAGAAAAGACATACACGCACCGAGCACGTCTTTTTTCCCTTACCAATAAAACCTTACAAAACACTATCCTAGAACAATGGTAGAATTATATTTTCCACAACAAACACAAACCACACATTTTGTGGAATCAAAACGAAAAACACGCGGAACTAATCACACCACAGAAACAGGCAACACCATGTGGCCTCCTACTCCATTAACCATTTCCAACTACAACAACAACAACACAGCCAATCCGTCGACCCAAAGGTGCACACGTGACCTCAACAAAAGCCGCACTTTACATTGGTTGTACGTGTGCACGTGGTACGAAATTTCCTTTGTGGTTTTTCCCACTCAATTTTTTTTTTTTTTTTTTTGCCACGCCGCAGTTGGACCAAGTCAAACGTATCCTCTTACCGTGTGTGAGGAAGCGACATAGAGAAAGAATAAGAGATAAATAAAGAGGGGGAGAGTGAGAGAGAAAATAATCAGGGCTGTTCAAACTATATTAGGCATGACCACGGAAAAAAATATATCTGCAACTATATATAGTGATGGAGAGAAAGAATAAGATAGAGATAGAGAGGAGGGAGGGAGAGAAAGAATAATCAGGGCTGTTCAAACTATATTAGGCATGAGCACGGAAAAAATATATCCGCAACTATATATAGTGATGGAGAGAAAAAATAAGAGATAGATAGAGAGGAGAGAGGGAGAGAAAGAATAACCAGGGCTCTTCAATCTATATTTGGCATGACCACGGAAAAAAATATCTGCAACTATATATAGCGGTAGAGAGAAAGAATAAGAGATAGATAGAGAGGAGGGAGGGAGAGAAAGAATAACCAGGACTCTTCAAACTATATTAGGCATGACCATGCAATATTGCCTGCTACTATATATAACAAAAGAGCGAGACAATAAGATAAAGAATTAAGATAGACAAAGAGAACAATTAGGGCTCTTCAAACTATATTAGAAAGAAGCACGCAATATCTTCAACAACGCCTTGTAATCAGAAAACTGGTGTCATGTCGAAGGTAGACAGTATCTACTATTTCTCTCTACTATTCTGCAATTATGTCATTCAGGGGAAGGAAGAAAATCCATTCATTCCACACAAAATGTTACAGAAATAGCCTTCAGATATTTCGGATAATGAAAAAGGGCAATAAAAACACCAAACGATTTAAACATTAAAAAGAAATGGTTTATAAACACCAATATACAGGGGAAATTAAAATACTACTGCCACGTCCAAAGACACAGCGGGCTGAAAGAAAATAATGGAAGGCATGGTTCCTGGGTATGGAGGAGCCGCGATAGCTCAGTGGTTAGTGAACTGGACTACAAAGGGCAAGGGGTAGGGTTCGATCCCAACCGACGGCTCCGGGTTCACCCAGCCTTAAATGGGTACCGGATTTGTTTTTCTGGGAAAGAAAAGCAGCACGGGCGTAATACCCACCACATTACCCCAAAAATAATGTGCTGAAGGTCTCTAAAATATAGGGTCACTAACACCATATTTTCCTATACGCCACTTGGCGTGACGGGAGGTACTTTACTTTTTACTATGGTTCCTTGGTGACGCATCAGGGGCAGACCAATAAGAAGGTGGGTTAAGACATCAAGGAGACATTGAACATGACAACAGAAGAAGTGGGAGATCTACTAGAGACAGAGATTCTTTCTGAAAGGCTGTGGCAAATGTGACGTTCTCTGGGAGATGTATGGATTAATAATGTAAAGTAAAATACTAGACTTAAATCAGCCAGTATGAAAAATAGGAAAAAAATGATATTCACGCAAAATTCAGTCCCTCGGGATTTCGCTTGAGATATAAAGCTGGTGATGGTAAACAGACAAATAACAATCTAAGATGTTAATGTTAAGAGTAGCAATCTCAATGTGAGATAATAGATGGATTTACACTTCTACAGTCACAAGTGTTTACTTCATAAAAAGTAAAGAGCCCCGTCACGCCAAGTGGTGTATAAGGAACATGGTGTTAGTGATCTATTTTTATAGACCTTCAGTACATGACTTTTGGGGTAATGTGGTCGGTATTACGCCCGTGCCGCTTTACTTTCCCAGAAAAAAACACCCGGTACCCATTTAAGGCTGGGTGAACCCATGTGCCGTCAATTAGGATCGAACCCAACCTGTTGTCCTTTGTAGTCCAGTTCACTAACCACTGAGCTATCGCGGCTCTCTTATTTACTTCAAACCAACTGAAAACTGTGAGTCTTAATGCTCGAATAGGAAAAGTGTCTTCTTCTTCTACCTTTTTAGCCCCCAGTGGAGCATAGGTCTTCAACAAACACTTTCCAAGTCGTTCTGTTTTTTGCCATTCATTTAAGATCATTCCATGTTTTTCCCCATCATCTTCATCTCTGCTTCTATATCTGTCTTCTCCAAGAATTCCTTGGTCTTCCTCTTTGTCTTTTCCCCTGGGATTCCACAAAAAGTATGCATTACCAGAAACATGAGAAGATTAAGTCAGTCACTACAGAAATCAAACGCTTGGGAGAAACAGCTGGAATTACAAGAGACACAAAATACCGCTGGAATTAACTTGCACAATAAGAGAAACAGCTGAAGTGAGATCCGATGAATAGCCCATTCGGATAACGGCGAAAAATAAGAAGTCTCGTTTGAGCAGGTTAAAGAAACGTTTTAAAATTGTAAAGTCGAAAAAGAGTAAGCCCAAACGGCCGCAGCTCGGGATATAATTCTATCTATCTATTGTCCTTTCGAGCCGAAGACGGCACATAGGGCAGAACTACAATCTCAAAAACAAAACCTTGCGTGCCAAAATGGCACATATTGCAGAGATCACTGCTTCTAAAATCTATAGTTCTGTTTCCATAACAATCCTTTTTACAATGACAGCTTGTCAAGCCATCGATCAACTCCTTAGTAGCCTCTTACGACACGCCTGGATGGTCACAGTGTCACTATTCTTTACTTCCCACATAATGAAGTATATTACTATATAATTACTAGGGGAAAAAATATCATCATCATTATCATCAAGTACCATGCCTGCTGGTGTAGGTGATCATGTCTCTCCACAACTTTCGATCTCGACACTTATTTATTATTTCTGTTTTTGACCTTCTGCCAAGCCATTCACTTAAGCTGTCTGGTATCTTTTATCTTTGCATTCCTCTATCTCTTCCTCCCTCAATTTTCCCAGTTGTCACAATATATTCCAGATGTTCCCTTCTCATTACATGGCCAAAAAATTATGATTGTTTCTTTCTAATATTGGAAATTATCTCTCTCTTTGTTTTGGCCTCTTTCAGAACATTTTCATTATTTTTCTTAGATGTCCATGGTATTCTCAACATTCTTCTGTAAGACAACAATTCTACAGCCTCCAGTGATTTTCTTGTCTGTTATCATACTGTCCATGATTCGAGAAAAAAAATATAACGCAAAGAAGAAAAAAAAAAGTTACACTGGACGATAATAATACGAGACCCTCTGAAGTCGGAGGACTCTATGTCTAGGGGTAGCTCAAACTGAGTCTGTCGAGTGCTGAACATGTCAGAGTGTACTGGGGAAAAAAAACCAAGTATTCACATACAATTTAGTCATAGTAAAAGCTCACAAGCTAACAGGGGCTTCAACAGAAATGAAAAGCTGGTGAACACAAACAAACATGTAAGATTGATATCATGTCCGGCTGATCTGCTTTCAGAATTAATGTGTGGTACCCATTTTCAGAGCTTTCGATAGAATACACCATAACCAACTCATAGACTGCCTAAAGGATACAAATCTAGACGACACAGACATACGACTAATATGTAATTTGTACTGGGAGCAAACAGCAATAATAAGATATAATAAGGAGAACTCTACACCCATGAACATAAATAGAGGAGTAGGACAAGGATGCATCATATCACCAAGCTTGTTCAATCTATATACTGAACAAATCTTTAAAAACATCTGAGATACCAGGCCTAAACATTAATGGAAAGATAATCAATAACCTAAGATATGCTGATGATACTGTTCTACTAGCAGAAAATCCTAAAGACCTACAACAATTGCTTAATGTGATAAACATAACAAGCACAAAATATGGACTAGAAATGAATATCAAAAAGACTAAAACTATGATCATAAACAAAGAAAATTCTCAAGACCTACAATTAAATATCACAGTTGAGGGAATACATTTGGAGACAGTCCAGAGCTACAACTACCTGGGACATACTATAACCAGTGATGGAAAATGTAAAACTGAAATAAACAAAAGAATAGGTATGGCAAAACGTAATTTTAATGCCATGAAAAATATACTAACAACAAAACAAATATCAGCAGGGTTGAAACTAAGAATGGCAAAATGTTACGTCTTCTCAATATTCCTGTATGGTGCAGAAACATGGACATTAGACAAGAAAACAGAACAGAAAATTGAAGCCTTTGAAATGTGGATTTATAGAAGAATAGGTAGAATTGGATGGAAACAAAAGATAAACGATAAAGTTTTAAAACAACTGAAAATAAAAAGAGAACTACTAAATACAATTAAGACAAGACAAATGACATTTTTGGGGCATGTTAAAAGACACAACAGCCTACTAAAAGTAATATTGGAAGGAAAAATACAAGGTAAAAGAGGCAGAGGCAAACCAAGACTAACATGGACGCGTAACATCAAAAGATGGACAAGTCAATCTATGTCAGCCTGCACCATCAAAGCAAGAAACAGAGTAGAATGGCGATCCATGGTAGCCAACCTTCGTTGCGGAGAAGGCACACGATGATGATGATGATGACCCATTTTCAGATGCTGGGTGAACCATGAAGCAGTGTTGGTTTTGAAAAAAAAAAATCCTCACGTCTTGGAAATGAACCAGGACCGTTCTGACCAGCAGCCAGCACAGTCAACCCAGGGGTGGTTGAAGCACCACGAGCATACTTCATCAACCCGGGGTGGTTGAAGCACCACTGACAGACTTCATCAACCTCGGGGGTGGTTGAAGCACCACTGACAGACTTCATCAACCTCGGGGGTGGTTGAAGCACCACTGACAGACTTCATCAACCCCGGGGGTGGTTGAAGCACCACTGACAGACTTCATCAACCCGGGGATGATGGAAGCACCACTGACAGGCTTCATCAACCCGGGGGTGGTTGAAGCACCACTGACAGACTTCATCAGCCTGGGGAATGGTTGAAGCACCACTGACAGGCTTCATCAACCCGGGGGTGGTTGAAGCACCACTGGCAGACTTCATCAGCCTGGGGAATGGTTGAAGCACCACTGACAGACTTCATCAACCCGGGGGTGGTTGAAGCATCACTGGCAGACTTCATCAACCCGGGGGTGGTTGAAGCACCACTGGCAGACTTCATCAACCTGGGGAATGGTTGAAGCACCACTGGCAGACTTCATCAACCTGGGGATGGTTAAAGCACCACTGGCAGATTTTGTCAACCTGGGGGATGGTTGAGGCACCATATACAGACTTTGTCAACCGCCGGGGGTGGGGATGGTGGTTGATGCACCACTGACAGACTTTGTCAACCTGGGGATGGTTGATGCACCACTGACAGACTTTGTCAACCTGGGGGATGGTTGAGGCACCACTGACAGACTCTGTCAACCGCCGAGGGGTGGGGGGGGTTGATGCACTACTGACTGACTTTGTCAACCTGGGGGATGGTTGAGGCACCTCTGACTGACTTCATCAACCTGGGGGTGGTTGAGGCACCACTGAAAGACTTCGTCAACCTGGGGATGTTTGAGGCACCACTGACATACTTCGCCATCTTTATCAATTTCTCCCTATCTTAAATTATTCTTTAGGAATTTGCAAAATCGAGAGCTGCCCAAACTTCGATGTAATCTTCCAATCTCCTTCTCTGCCTAGCTCTCCTTCTTTTACTTCCCAAAGTTCCCTGCAGCATGGTCGTCATTATGTCAGATGGGCGGGATACGTAGGAAAGTAATATTCTATTTTGAGTTTCTTCACAAAAGTCACAAGATCATCATGTACTCAGATTGCTTGTGTTCAATCGTGATAGGATCCAAGGAGAGATCCCCAAAACCTAAGATAACATTTAATCTGCAGATCTTTCTTTCCTTCAACAGCTCTGCTGTGAGGGTGATTGTTTCACAAACACAGATACCACAATAATATATTATGTTGTCAGTGTGGTACATTTAAAATAACCCTAAAACACCTGATAGTCAATATGGTGGATAGACGACAAGAAACGTTGTGGCTCTGTCTGAAAAGTGTTTCTTGTTGCAGTTTCCTCATATTCAGAGTCTGACTTGCTGCTACTGAATTTAGTCTCTGTGAGCTGTGTTTTTCATCCATTTTGTGTTCAATATTCCGATTGCTTACGATGAATGATGATATCGTATGACGAAGGGCAGTTCAGCTGCATTCACTTTCGATGCCGCTAAGCCTTATGTCTTTTGATGTGTGCTGTAGCTGCTATGATGGGGACTGCAGCTGCCTTTCTTTGTTTGGATTCTTCAATGAGATGAGATGTTAGTTCGGATGATTCCAGTGGCACGGGCGGTTGAGCAATTATGGATTTTAATTCGTTTGTAGTGATACCGGGGCCTTCGACTAACTACAACAACTCGATAGAAAGGTCAGAAAAATAAAACAGAGAACGCTCTTGTAACCGCCAGTGCATAACCTGGACAAGCTGTATGGAGATGTCATTAACTCTGAGTTGTCCAATGCTTTCCTTGAACTTAATCAAATTAGCGTCTAAAAATGTTTGCATTAGAAGGAAACAGTCATGCGCACACACACGAAAGGTGTTCAACGTGAAAGGGTGAGAACCGTTGAGTTGTTATTATGGGTTGTCACTTTCTACAGTTGATATAGCATGTTGGTATTTTAACTGCCAGTTTGGGATTTGCTAAAGGGAGAGGGTGGGAATTAAGAATAAACGAGGAAGCCAGTAATTAGGGTCCTTGAACTTCAGTGGTTAGAAGTAGGAGCTAGCTGGAGGTTCTGGCTGGGCGAAATTAACGACGAGAGGGCGGTGGGGAGAGGAGGAACGGAGAGAGAGGCGAGGATTTGTGAGGAGTGTAGTAGAGAGGAATATTTTTTTTTTTTTTTTTTAAAGGAAGAATCGAATAGTAGAAAGACAGCGGAAAGTGAAAATACATTGACGTGAGAGATGAGACATTTAGTAGCAAATTGAGATTAGTGAAAAAAAGGGGAGGGGGGAGAAGTTGAAAGTGATAGAGAAGGATGAAGGGAGTGAGAAAAGGAAAGGAGAGAGAGAGAGAGAGAGAGAGAGAGAGCAGAGAGAAAAATGAAGAAGAAGATCGATTAAAAGGAAAGAAAAGAAATCGTAGGTTTGGAGAAGCAAAAGAGAAATGTCTCACGCCACGCTCGCTACTCTTATTTCAAAAACAGGCCTCACAAGGTTTACACGTATCTGAAAACAAGCCTCACAAGGTTTACACGTATCTGAAAACAAGCCTCACAAGGTTTACACGTATCTGAAAACAAGCCTCACAAGGTTTACTCGTATCTGAAAACAAGCCTCACAAGGTTTACTCGTATCTGAAAACAAGCCTCACAAGGTTTACTCGTATCTGAAAACAAGCCTCACAAGGTTTACTCGTATCTGAAAACAAGCCTCACAAGGTTTACTCGTATCTGAAAACAAGCCTCACAAGGTTTACTCGTATCTGAAAACAAGCCTCACTAGTTTTACTTGTATCAACTTTCTTGCGTTCGCCCGATGACTAAAGGAATACACCTTCTCATCATCCGCCCTTAAGAGGACGTTAAGTTGGCGTGTCTGCGTTGTGTTGTGGTATTCAGTAAAACTGTGATATTTGCGCATTTTGGCCCAACGCATCCGACTTCAGCACGACATTTTTGATTACCGGGTTGTCGTCCCTCTCCGATTTCTAATCGCTTGGCCAGACTAGACAGGCTAGTCTGTTATTGGAGGCACCACGGAGAGGTGGTATAGGGTCTGGATGGTTCTGGTTCACCGATCCTGTCGCAAGCCATCAGAAGTGGGTTGCTGACAACTTCCAGCTCTGCTGCCGTAGGCGACTTTGTTTCCTTACTCGTATCTCAAAATCAACCTCAACATTTTTGCGCGTATCAAAACAGCTTTACTCAAGTCTCAAAACTAGCCTCACCAGCTTTACTCAAGTCTCAAAACTAGCCTCACCAGCTTTACTCAAGTCTCAAAACTAGCCTCACAAGCTTTACTCAAGTCTCAAAACTAGCCTCACCAGCTTTACTCAAGTCTCAAAACTAGCCTCACCAGCTTTACTCAAGTCTCAAAACTAGCCTCACCAGCTTTACTCAAGTCTCAAAACTAGCCTCACAAGCTTTACTCACGTCTCAAAACTAGCCTCACCAGCTTTACTCAAGTCTCAAAATCAGCCTCACAAGCTTTACTCAAGTCTCAAAATCAGCCTCACAAGCTTTACTCAAGTCTCAAAACTAGCCTCACCAGCTTTACTCAAGTCTCAAAACTAGCCTCACCAGCTTTGCTCAAGTCTCAAAATCAGCCTCACAAGCTTTACTCAAGTCTCAAAACTAGCCTCACCAGCTTTACTCAAGTCTCAAAATCAGCCTCACAAGCTTTACTCAAGTCTCAAAGCTAGCCTCACCAGCTTTACTCAAGTCTCAAAATCAGCCTCACCAGCTTTACTCAAGTCTCAAAGCTAGCCTCACCAGCTTTACTCAAGTCTCAAAATCAGCCTCACCAGCTTTACTCAAGTCTCAAAGCTAGCCTCACCAGCTTTACTCAAGTCACAAAATCAGCCTCACCAGCTTTACTCAAGTCTCAAAATCAGCTTCACCAGCTTTACTCAAGTCTCAAAATCAGCCTCACAAGCTTTACTCAAGTCTCAAAATCAGCCTCACCAGCTTTACTCAAGTCTCAAAATCAGCCTCACCAGCTTTACTCAAGTCTCAAAATCAGCCTCACAAGCTTTACTCAAGTCTCAAAACTGACTGTTTACATGCGCCGGATTAGTGAAAGATAAAGAGGCGTAGCAGGAAAGACCTGTTTTCGAATTTCTTTGCCACTTTGTATACTTGCTTTTGTTTTATCTAGCAAGGCTTAACAAGCACTCCGAGACTTTGCCAAGTCTGTTAGGGAGTAGGGGGTGCAATGTATAATTGTATGGATCCAATGTATAATTGTATGGATCAAATGTATAATTATTGTTGCTGTTGTTGTTAGAAGGATCATTACTGCACCCCTGACGAATCCATAGGTGCTTCGATATCCCTCTCAAGAGTCTAGGGGAGAATACTGGCCACGTGCACAAACTCCGTAGTAAAGCCTGGGATCCACGGCGTTTGTATATTTCTGATGACAATATTACCGGTCAGTGGCCATATTTATGGCCGACTCTTTTCGATATAAACTGCCTAGTGTACTTTAACGTGAGCGAATGCACACGGGATCTCTTGCTTATTGCTGTTATCCGAGAGGGCTATAAATCGGATTTCACAATCCAAGAGACTATGGGAGGCAAATAATAATAAATGAATATTATTATCGAGGGACACTTCGGAGGTGGTATATCATCGAATAGCTTCTGGGGAATAGGTACGTTTACAACACTATGGGGGAACAAATAATAATAAACAACAGAAAAAGACAAAGAACAATAGATGATCCGAAGGAGGATCGAACCTGTACTCGTCGGCACAGCGCCACGAGAACCAAACGCTAGAGCACACGACCAACTCAGGTACCTACAAAATTAGCTATAATAGGCGACGTCTTTCACGCAGGTGCACACATGACTATAGCACAGTGTTACGAACACAAATCGGGAATAAATAGTATATCTGTATTTTCCTATTAAGACAAGTATCTCCCATAGAGATGAATACTTGCGTTGCAGACAACAGTTAAAGGCTCAACAGTTAAACAGCATGAATATATACGAAATGAAGATATACAATTTATTAGCGAGATGTGTTCGCAACCCTTTCCTATGGTCATGAGTACACGTGAAAGATCATGGGAGGATAAAGTCATAAATTAATCCACGGATTAATTTGTTTTCCTATTTTTGACAAATCTCAACCGCTTCTGGTCGGTATTGAACCTAGGTCCTTCCTGTCATGAGGCCGACGTCGTACCTCTAGATTGCCCCAACCCCTCGCATGAATATATGGACGGCATCTTCTCTTTCCCCTATCCACATACCATAATTAACAATCATTTGCAATCACCATCAGAAATGTATCAAGAATAAAGTAAGTGTGAACAATATTTTCTTCGCCCCCCCCCTACTTCCCCTAATCCTCTGCGTCTAAAATGTAAAAAAAAAAAAAAAAAAAAAAAAAAGAAAGAAAAAAAACAGACATAAAAAAAAACACCCACGAAGAAGTATACCAGAATAAAGAAGGCACCAAATAACACCCAATAAAGTTTCCACACTCATCCCTCCCTCGCGGCGAACTGCCAGTCTCTGCTCTGTAAATCCCCATCGTTAGAGGCTTCCATTTCGGCATTTGTCGCCGGTGGATACTCGAGACTTCAGCTCGGGTTCCCTTAAGCCTCAAGGCTGGAGCTAACTGACGAGGGCTAAAATATTTTGAAGTGGGTAACTAGAAGCGGAATTTTTACCCACAAAAGACAATTTGAGAGTAGAGATTGAAAGAAATTATAACATTAACAATAAGCATATGATATTTCACAGATATATATATATCGTGCCATACTATCTGGGGTAGGCGATCTCGTCCTTCCATAATTCTCAAAAATACAGTCAACACACCTAAATCCCATCTATGTGGCATCTAAACATTTTTTTAATTTGTTTACCTACTGCCCATGATTCGCTAAATGAATTACTTCCGCAGGTCAGAATTGGTTCTATATAACAAAGATGAACTCACTTTCTCACTTCTACTAACATAGAATTGTTGCATAAGATGAATTTCATTTTCTGAAATGCTATTTTGACCCGTGCTCTTCTGCTTTTTTTTATATTTATGTGGTGCATTTATTTTGCGTCTGAAGCTACAATAGTGTCCAAGTATTTTATTTGATGCTCTGCACTTGTTTTAAATTTGTCCCGGCTTGTTTTTATACTGCATGAAATGATGACTATTTCTCTTTCTCTCTCTCTCTCTCTCTCTCTCTCTCTCTCTATATATATATATATATATATATATATATATATATATATATATATATATATATATATAAACCAATTGGGAATGTTTCAACAAATAAAACAGGGAGCTAGACAAGCTTGTGTGCTGTCACCAGATTTGTTTAACATTTATAGTGAGATTATTTTAAGATCCATAAGGACATGCCTGGAATATCAATTGGAGGTCATAATATCAATAATCTAAGGTATGCTGATGATACGGGAGCCGCGATAGCTCAGTGGTTAGTGAACTGGACTACAAAGGACAAGGGGTAGGGTTCGATCCCAACCGACGGCTTCCGGGTTCACCCAGCCTTAAAGGGATACCGGATTGTTTTCTGGGAAAGTAAAGCTGCACGGGCGTAATACCGACCACATTACCCCAAAAATTATGTGCTGAAGGTCTGTAAAAAAATAGGGTCACTAACACCATATTTCCCTTTACGCCACTTGGCGTGACGGTGGTACTTTACTTTTTATGCTGATGATACAGTCTTAATAGCTAAGAGTGAAAATGAGTTACAAGAAATGTTGGACATTATAGTGAAAGAAAGCAAAAATAAAGGACTCAGCCTTAATAGTAAAAAGACAGGTAATGGTAACAACAATGAAAAAGACATCACCTCAGTGTAAAATAAAGACAAGTGGAACAATGTTAAAACAAGTAAATGAATTTAAATATTTGGGAACTTTGTTAACCTCAGACGTAAGATGTACACCAGAGATGAGATGCAGAATGGATCAGGCAAAAGCGGCTTTCCAAAAAATGAGGAAAATACTATGCAATCCATTTTTTTACAATAGAAACAAGAAAAAGAGTTCTTAAATGTTATGTTGAGCCAGTCTTAACATATGGATGCGAATCATGGACAATAGGACAACAGATAAAAATAATCACTGGAGTCTGTAGAAATGTGGTTTTACAGAAGAATGTTGAGAGTACCATGGACAGCTAAGAAGAGTAATGAAGATGTTCTGAGAGAGGTCACAGCAAAAAGAGAGCTAATTTCCAATATTAGGAAGAAACAAACATCATTTTTTGGCCATGTAATGAGAAGAGAACTGGAATATATTGTAACAACTGGAAAAATTGAGGGACGAAGAGATAGAGGGAAGCAAAGAGAAAAAATAACAGACAGCTTAAGAGAATGGCTTGGCAGAAGGTCAACAACAGAAATGATAAATAGCAGCCGAGATCGAAAGTTGTGGAGGCGACATGATCACCTACGCCAGTTGGCCCGGTACTTGATGATGATGATGATGATGATATATATATATATATATATCTTCTACTTTCCTTCCTCATTTGTCTTTCAGCATCCAGGGGAGACATAATGTGTGGTCTTTTGCTCTTCTGTTCGCCTCTACTGCTGGTATGCTTCCTAGTGTTTTTATTATTCCGTTTATTATTCCGTCAATTCAATTCATCTTTTTCGTGGTCGGCCTTGAGTCTGGTGTTCTGACAACGTTACTATAGGCTCGGTATGTTGTGTTTTGATCTTAATGACAAAGATGTCACGCAGCTAAACCGTTTTATCTGTTGTTTCTTTATATATTCTAGGACGGGAGTTATTCCTAGCTTTTTTTCCCCTCAGTTTTTCATTCATCTTATCTCTCAGGCTGTTTCCTGTCATTCGTCTAACACATTTCATCTCTGTAGAGGTTATTTTTCTTATTGTTCTTGCATCTAGGGTCCAGGACTGGCACTGGTAGCACAACGTTGGGATGAAGATTGTATTGTAAAGTGCCCGTTTTGCTAAAGGAATACACTTTTCCTTGTTGGACAATAGTGGTGATAGCTGTCGAATGATTTAACAAGATTCGTTGCATCTTAAGTCTATTTCTGCTATTTGTGAATTGTCGTTTGTCACTAGACTTCCTAAGTATTTAAATTGCTCTACCTGTTTTAGTTGTCTGCCGTCAATAGTTATATCGATTTTCGGTTTCTCTTTTGCGATATTCATGACTTCTGTTTTTGTTTATATTGATTTTCACATTGTATTTTAAGCCTGTGCTGTTGAGTCTATTTAAGTGTTCTTGTAGGTCTTCTATTTTCCCATGTATTAGTGCCTGATCGTCTGCAAATAAAAACTCGTTGATCTCCTGTCTCTGATGGGTTGGCTAACTTGCATATATAATCTATGAATGTAATAAACAGTAGGAGAGATAGCACGCACCCTGTCTTACACCTGATCTAACTTCTAAATGGTCTGTGTAACGTTCTGTTGTTCTGATTGTGAAGCTGCTGTTGATGTGGAGACTTTTAATTAGGTTAGTCAGATGTTGGCTTACTCCAAATGTTGTTAGTATCTCCCACAATATTTCTATGTTCAATCAGTCGAATGCTTTGTATATATACACACACATATACACTCTAAGAACACTCCCAAACAGAAGCTAGCAAGACGACGCCCAAATTCTGTCATATCGATTTCCATTCTCAAAAATTCAGCAAAAATCACAAACTAAACATCACGTGACTAAGCATTAAATTTATGACATTCCAGAACTGTACCCACACCTTTATCATCGGCTAAATGTTTCCGCAGGATAAAATTACCCGGATGAATATTGGTCACCGGTATTTCTACATTATTTCAACGCGGAGATTAGAAATAAGGTCTCCGGTGTACACACACAAAAGTACCCCCGCAACCAAAAATGCGCGTCTTAGTAAAGCCAGAATTAAACAAAAATAATAATAAAACACGACACAGTTAAAGTTGAATTTCCATTGGTTGAGGTAGCTCAGTAATAACCCTACCCATAAAAAAAAGAACAAAGATGAAAATCGCGAAATAAACTAAAACATTAGGATTAAATTAGAATAGCAGAGGTGGAGAGGGCAGATTAAAAATGGATGGAATTATAAGGCGCCGGATGGCGATTACTTCAAAAGCTGGAGTAGAGGTTTTATAGCGCTAGGCGTATTTATACAAAAAGATCGATTATAAATCGATACGTTTTTGTGGTTTGTTTCTGGTGGCACACAATTCATCTAGGGTCTGTCCTATATTATTATATCGCGACCTCAGCAAGATCGTTTAGTTCGCTTTGCTTTCATTCGTTGATATCTTACTCTCCCAGATTCTGAAGACAGTAATAGAGAATGAACATTTCAAGAATATATAGTGAGGTTTTACGGTATTGCTACACAATAACAGAACCGACGCATCGGTCAAAAACGTTTTCTTCAGGTACACAATAAACACTATTAAAATAAATGCATTCGCTGAGTGCCTTCTCCACATCGAAAATTGGCTACCATGGAAGGTTATTTTACTGTCTCTTTACTTGATCGTGGCACCAGCGGCGGGATATTCAGATGAGGCAACGGAGACCACGACTCTTCCATAATTTTTATTAGAATACATAACATAATCACATTTCAGCACAGTGAGTTAAATGACATTGCACAACCAGCCGCCGCATTCCCTAGTATAGCCGTGATATAGTTCAAATAACTTAAACCGTGACTAATAAATAGGCTTAAATGATTATGGAGGTCAAACCTACTACAACCGTAGAACGGCATCTATCAACCATGCACTGAATATTAGAACTAGGTAGGTCATTCCAGCAAACAGCTTGCCATTACCATGGCAACAGACGAACGACTAATCAGATGGTATTGTATCTTTTTTATTGAGAAATAAAAAAGTAGAGCCAATAGGCCTCTGTCGTATTTTGTACCTTCTGTCAGGTCAATGCGCTACGTCGTTATAATAAAACTTGTACAAAACTGTCAGAGATGTTAATTAACAGGAAACCGTGTTTTTTCAATAACTTATAACGTACATAACTAAGACACTCTGATGTTACTATAATTATGCTAATTTAGGGCAATAATTAAAGGAAACTATTTTACATGGCGCAAATTGAAGTTGCTTTTATAATGCAAAAATGATCAGCTTAAAGGAACTATTTTACATAGTGCAAATTGAAGTTGCTTTTATATAGCAAAAATGATCAGCTTAAAGGAACTATTTTACATAGCGCAAATTGAAGTTGCTTTTATATAGCAAAAATGATCAGCTTAAAGGAACTATTTTACATAGCGCAAATTGAAGTTGCTTTTATATTGCTTAAAAACTGCGCAAATTGAAGTTGCTTTTAGCTTAAAAGGAACTATTTTACATAGCGCAAATTGAAGTTGCTTTTATATAGCAAAAATGATCAGCTTAAAGGAACTATTTTACATAGCGCAAATTGAAGTTGCTTTTATATAGCAAAAATGATCAGCTTAAAGGAACTATTTTACATAGCGCAAATTGAAGTTGCTTTTATATAGCAAAAATGATCAGCTTAAAGGAACTATTTTACATAGCGCAAATTGAAGTTGCTTTTATATCGCAAAAATGATCAGCTTAAAGGAACTATTTTACATAGCGCAAATTGAAGTTGCTTTTATATCGCAAAAATGATCAGCTTAAAGGAACTATTTTACATAGCGCAAATTGAAGTTGCTTTTATATCGCAAAAATGATCAGCTTAAAGGTGAACCTAAAAGTTCGGTCTCATATGTTGGCCTCCTCAAGATTTGAACCCACAGTCCGCCGCTGAAGTTGCACGTTGTAATTGCTTCATATATCTATCAGTCCGTTTCAGTTTTGGTTTACCTCTGCCTCACCTATTTTGTCACAAACAAAATTCATGATCGGCACCTCAGCCACATGCACATTGTGGACAGGCGCCCCAGAATGAAGAACACATACTCTGTACTACACTGAGAAAACCCCATTGAGTCATAGATACAACACTACAGACAAAACTATATAACAGTAATATTTATACATGAAACGACACTGCATATACAGACAGTACTTCATGCGAACGAAAGATATACCATGTACTTTCCCTTCCAAGATGACCTTCAGTAGGGTTTTGTGCTTTCTTCACGTCCCAAAATTTTCAGTTCCGTTTTTTTTCCGAATTGTGTTGGATATTTTTTTAATTACTTTTTTTTTTAATCATTGTCAGCTGATTTAGAACTTTACTGTTTTGTTTTGTTTTCCTTACCTTCCAACACATTTTCTCAATAAATCCACACTTCAAAGGCCCCAATTTTCTATTCTGTTTCACTTCTTCCTCTTCTTTACTTCCTCATTTATCATTTAGCATCAATGAGTGGAAATAATTTGCTCTTCTGTTGGCCTCTTCTGTTGTTAAGTTTTCTAGTGTTTCTAATATTCAATCAATCCATCCTTCTTTGTGGTCGACCATTGAGTCTGGTGTTCTCGCAACGTTTATTGAAGACTTGTGTGTAGTGTTTTGATCTTAATGCATTGTCACGTGGCCACACCATTTTATCTGTTTTATCTTTATGTACTCTATGGCGGTAATTATTCCTAGCCTTTTTCTCAGTACTTCATTTCTGATTTTATCTCTCTGGTTGTTTCCTGTCATTCGTCTAACACATTTAATCTCATTAGAGGTTATTTTTCTAATTGTTCTTACATCTAGGGTTCAGGTCTGGCATTGGTAGCACAACGTTGAAATGACGATTGTATTGTAGAGTGCCCGGTTTGCCTCTATAATTATTTCCTTATTGGACAATAGTGGTGACAGCTGTCCGATTATTTGACAAACTTTGTTGCATCTTGAATCTATTTCTGCTGTTTGTGTCTATTTAAATATTCTTGTAGGTGTAATATTTTTCCTTGTATTGCTGTTTGATCGTCTGTGAATATAAGCTCGTTAATCCCCTCAGTCTTCGAAGGGTTAGCTAACATATATACGTAGTCCTTCTAAGTAATGAACAATAGAGGAGATAGTGCGCACCCCTGTCTTACTCCTGGTTTAACGTCAAAGTGATCTGTGAAACCTGATGCTGTTTTGATTGTGTAGTTGCTGTTGATATAGAGACTTTTAGATTGGTTAGATGTTGGCTTACTCCACATGTTATTATCTCCCACAGTTAGTTGTTCTCTATTTACTCTGTCCAATTCTTTTTCCTGGTCAATTAAAGCTATGTACCAATTTTGTGATTTTGTCCTGTCATCTTTTCTGCTACCTGTTTTATGATGAATAGTGGAGTCAGTACGTCCTCTATTTTTTCGGAACTCCATTTCAGAATCGCATAACTGTAGTTCTATTATTGGCATGAGCCTTTCTTCCATAAGTTTGGCGTATAACTTTCCTACATGTCTGAGAAGGAAGACGTGTCTATAATGATTGCAGTCTCTCTTGCTGACTTTCTTTTTCACATTGGCACATGATTGTCTGTTACCAGTCTTCTGGGGCTTCTGTTTGTGTCATACTGCATTGAATATTCTGTGCAGCCACGTCACTCCTGTTTCTCCTGCTGCAGCAATCACTTCTACCGGTATGTTATCTATCCCTGGTGCTTTATTTTTTGTGCATATTTGATTACTCGTTCGATTTCCTTTTTCATGATGTTGGGTTCAGTGTCTGTGCATTCTTGTGTGCTTTTTGTTGTGTTGATTGTAGTTGGTGTTCAATAGGTTTTCGAAATATTCTTCCCATCTCTATTATATATGTTGATTATCTGATATTGGCTTTGTCATTTATGAGTACTGTGGGATCATGGTTCTCTTTTCTCGCTCTTGTTGCTTATGCTATATTGTAGAAGTCCCCTGTGGCTGTCTTGAAGTCCCTGCTCATCTTTTGTCCGAATTCTGTCCAGGTGTTTTGATTCGCTCCTTTGATCAAAATTGTAACTTTTTTTTCCTGAACTAAGGCATATTTTTCAAACCCTTCTTCGTTCTTCTTCTCCCTCCAATCTTTAAATAGTTTCTTCCTTTCTTTAACTGATTCTCCGATTGCGTCGTTCCAGCACAGGGTGCACTTCTGCCATTCTTTTGTCCTTAGTTTTGTTCCCCATACTGTTGTTGCGATGTTGATTATTGTTTTCTTAAATTGCTTCACTCTTCTTCTGCTGTGCTTACTTCATTAGGGTGTTTCTTGAATTCCTCTATTAGTTTTTCTTCTCGGGTTTCCCATGATTCTTGATCTTGTTTTATTTTTATTGACTGTTCTTTTTCCTTCTTTTGTTTGTTTGTGTATCTTCTCTTTGTATCTGGCTGTCTGAGAGCAATCATAACCATTTTATGGTCTGTGTCATTCGTAATATTAGGGACAGTTCTGCTATCGGTTACTCTTTTCTTGTTAGTATAAAATCTATCTGGCTTCTACAGGTCGTGTCATGCCACTTGTACCAGGTGTATATTTCCGACTCTCTGTGTTTAAAGAATGTGTTGGTGATATACACATCATTTTGGTTACATAATTTCAGTCTTCTTCCATTTTCATTTCTTTTTGTGTTGTATTGGCAAATGGTCACATGATATCCCATGTTCTCGCTGTTGCGTTTCCCAAGCCTTCCATTAAAATCTTCCATCACTAACATGTCGTTTTTATCAGTCTTATTAAAGCAAATAAAACGTTAAAAATATGAAATTGAAACACGAACACTGGCATGGCTGCTACATCCTTGAAGAGGACGCTAGGGGAAATATACAGAAAACGAGTCTGACGTCATTAGAGGTAAAGATATTCTGACCTTTCTTCTAGATTCGTGAGACTTCAGTTGTTCTCACATTCTCATTAATTCTGTCATTTCACTCCAGTCCCACGCAAGCACAGCTGATTGCTTTAATCTTAAAGTGATATTTTAGTTCCAATCATATAAATTTAGCAACATTTATTGATGAACATGTTCTAGTCTGCTAGGTCGGTGGCAGAGTGGTAAGTGTTTTCGCTTCCTGGTCTGAAAGGACCGGGTTTGATCCCAGAGGCGGCAGATTTTATTCCGGATCTACAAAGTTCCGGGGTTCACCCAAAACTGAAGATGGGTAACATACGTAGGGAGGTCAAAAAGTAATGCACACCAATTTTTTTCTCGGAAACTATTCGGGCAAAATGTGTGAAATTTTCACAGATTGTAGCTGAACATCCCCTTTACACTACCTATTTTTCAACATAATCTCCGTCCAAGTGTATTGCCTTACGCCAACGCGAAACTAGGTCATGAATGCCTCGTTTGTACCAAGTTTTGTCCTGCTCGCGTAGTCATTTTTAACTGCACGGATCACACCCTCATCATTGTCAAAGTGTGTCCCACGCAGGAATTTTTTGAGTGGTCCAAACAGATGGAAATCTGAGGGAGCCAGATCAGGGCTGTAAGGAGGATGGGGCAGTACAGTCCAACCAAATTTGTTGATTGCTTCCCGTGTTACCAGACTTGTGTGAGGGCGTGCATTGTCATGTTGAAGCAACAAATCTGCAGATGGCTTATTAGGCCGAACTCTGTGGAACCGATTTTTGAGTTTTGTCAGTGTATTGATGTAAGCTGTCGAGTTGATTGTCTCACCTCTTGTCATTACATTAACAAGAATCACACCATCAATGTCCCAGAAGACAGTGATCATCACCTTTCCGGCTGATGGAGCTGTTTTGAATTTTTTCTTTTTGGTGACTGCGGATGATGCCATTCCATTGACTGCATTTTTGTTTCCGGCTTATAATGATGTGCCCACGTTTCGTCACCGGTAACAATTTTTGACAAAAACATTTCTCATTCAACACCGAAACGCTCCAACAATTCAGAACAGAATGTTTTCCTTTGAACTCTGTGATCATTTGTTAGGCACCGAGGAACCCATCGAGCGCAAATCTTTGAATATCCGAGAGTTTTAAAAATTGCGATTGCACTTCCCTTGCTGACTGTAAGCTGCAATGCCAATTGCTGACTAGTGATACGCCTATCCTTACGAATAATGGCATCAGCCCGGTTTAACATGTCTGTGCTGGTAGCCGAGGCAACACGTCCAGAACGCGGTAAATCATGCAGCTCCACTCGTACACTTTCTGCAGCTTTAATTCTCTGAACCCAGCGACTAACTGTGCTCCTATCGACTGCAGAACATTTGTACACTGCACACAGTCGTTTATGAATGTTTGCCACAGTTTCTTTTTCCGCAACCAGAAATTCTATGACAATTCGCTGTTTGTAACGGACATTGTTGACAAGCTCCATTTTAACGGTTCATAGATTGCGTAATATTTATCAGAATGCTGTGCAATTTGGTGCACATAATTGGAACATGTCATATTCCAAGTGTGCAAAATTTCATATTCCTATCTTTATTATTAGCCGAGAAAAAAATTGGTGTGCATTACTTTTTGACCTCCCGTAATAGATTTTTCTGGAAAGTTAAAGACGGCCAGGCGTGATGCCGCCCACATTAATCCAAACATGTGTGTTGTAGTTAAAATAAAAACATAGTCACTAATACCATATTCGCCCATACACTTAAGGTGTGGAAGGGAACCTTTATTTGTTTATGTTCTAGTCCGATCAGAAAGTAAAAGAAAAGGAGCCCGACCTAGAGAAAAACTATAAAGAACACAGAGGCATGAGGCAGCAACAGCAGGCATCAGCTCCTACGCCGAGATTGAGAAATTCATACAGAGCAGAGACGTGACGAGATATAATGCGGGTCCTGTTCAAGGTCTGATACTTTACAATAAAGATAGTCGGTCATAGAGAGTTTAACATTGTGTCCCCTATGTGCCGCCTTCAGCTTGATAGGACAAAAGATAGATGTTCTAGTCTCCTATAACACAACTCATTCTTATCAATATTATTTCCGGGATTTGGTACAATTTGGAACATTACTAAAAAAAATGAATTTTATAGAGTAATTTATATTTGTGTTCTTTAATTTGTAATATACTTGGAGATAAACATGACTTCATCAGAGTTTGATAGTTAAGTCGGCGCGGATGTGCTGTGTCGCCAGTTTACAGAAAGCCGCGATCTATGCACCTCTCGGTCCGACACGTCTTGTCTTCGGCATAGGTAGACTGCTTAATTAACAATTTAGCCTCGGAAGTTTCCCTCTATAATAATATTCATTTATTATTATTTGTCTCCAGTCTAAACCACTGGGAACTACCATACGTGTTGTTTCGTCTTAAATGTTTGTCTGCAACGCAAGTATTCAGCCCTACCCTATCCGGGAGATACTTGTCTTAATAGGAGAAATACAGATACACAATTTATTCTCGAGTTGTGATCGCAGCCCTATGCTATAGTCATGAGAACATCTGCGTGAAAGACATCGTCAATGATGGCTAATTTTTTCGTTAGCCGAGTTGGCAGTGTTCCTAGCGTTTGGCTTTTCGTGGCAAGATGCTGTACCAAGGAGTACGGGTTCGATCCTGCTTCGGATCATATATCCTGAGAAGAGCAATGTGGTCCACACCTACCTCCCTGGAAGAGAAACTATATGGGGCAATTGAATCGCTTAAACAGACAGCTGCCTTCATGAGAGAATCTGGAATCCTACTCTAATTGAGACTTGATCGCAGAGAGAAAGTGAGAGAGAGAGAGCGAGAGAGGGACCATTTATTGTTCTTTGTTTTTTCTGTTGTTGATTATTTGTCGTTTTTTCCGAGTGCTGTAAACATAGCTCTTCCTCTAAATTGATTCGCTGATTATCGCCTCGGAAGTTTCCCTCTATAATAATATTCATTAATTATTATTTGTCTCCATCCTTAACAATTTAGCTCGGGCAGCGACCATCTTGGCCTATTACGACATCTAGCTTGCAAAGGTTCTTTAACGTGCGCAAGACGCACTTGGGAACCCTTCTTATCACTATAATACGAGAGAGATATATAGACATCGGATCTCAATACCCAGAGACCAGGTGAAGGTAAAGCCATCAAGAAACCAAGGATTCGAAGTGAAACATTTCCTTCGCCTATGGCGGGATTGCAACCCCAAACCATTTCTTACTTATAGACCACCAAGCCCCCGCATGCACATAGAGAGATGGGATTAAGTAGGGAAAATGCAAAGTAAAAACACGCGAGCGCGCGCAGCACACACACACACACATACAAACACTTATTCATATATGTACGAATGGTTATGGACAGAAATATGGGCAGAAGCATCATGAACCTCATACAGCATGACAGGTTTCCTGCACGTTAGGCTTACAACGGCGTCAGCCAATAGTATTCGTAGATTACGTCTTCAAAACAAAGAAATACGCTACAATGAATAACTTACTTCATAAAGATTACCTTAAATCACAGAGGAATTACTTGCATCATAAAGAATAGCTTACTTCACAAAGATTACCTTCAATCACAGTGGAATTACTTACATCATAAAGAATAGCTTACTTCACAAAGATTACCTTAAATCACAGAGGAATTACTTACATCACAAAGAATAACTTACATCACAAAGAATAACTTACATCACAATGAATAATTTACATCACAAAGAATAACATACATCACAAAGAATAACTTACATCACAATGAATAATTTACATCACAAAGAATAACATACATCACAAAGAATACCTTACATCACAATGAATAACTTAAATCACAAAGAATAATTTACACCATAAAGAATAACTTACTACTAAAGATGAAGAATAACGTCCTTCCTTAGATCAAAGGTCCGCTCGATCTAGTCGGACTATGCATCTCAACACATGTGAACTGGGAGACAAACGAGCACACATCAAACAGAAGAACTGTTCACGGAATGTGACAAACGGTGGGAGCAAGGCACACATCAAACAGAAGAACGGTTTATAGAAAGTGACAAATAGCCCGGGCAGCCAGACAGCGATTGGGGGGCGGTCCCCGGCTGACATTCCTAGCCTAGGCTCGGGTCGTCAACTTCAGTGGATTAACGTCCTCAGGTAAAGATTTAACAGGTATGTGGTATTGAGAACGTGGAGGTACGTTCACAGTGCTCAACAATTCACTAGGCCTCAGTCGAAAAGTGGTAGTTTAGTTCAAGAACTGTGATAAATTATTAATTTCTGGAAGAGAAAAATGTTCACTCTCTCTCTCTCAATCTCTCTGTCTCTCTCAATCTCTCTCTCACCACTTTCTCGTCATCATCATTGAGTCCTGTCTCCGCATCGAAGTTTGGCTACCACGGAGCGCCATTCCGTTCTGTCTCTTGTTTTGATGGTGCACGTTCTCATAGGCTGACTTGTCCATCTTTTGATGTTACTCGTTCATGTTAGTCCTAGTCAGCCTCTGCCTCTTTTACTTTGTATTTTCCCCTCCAATATTACTTTTGGTAGGCTATCGTTCTATATATCCACATTTCAAAGACTTCAATTTCCTGTTCTGTTTTCTTGTCTTATGTCCATGTTTCTGTACCATACAGGAATGTTGAGGAGATATAACATTTTGCTATTCTTAGTCTTAGGCCTGGTGCTATTTGGTTTGATGTTAGTATATTTTTCAAGGCATTAAAATTACTTATTGCCATTCCTATTCTTTTCCTTTATGTTTTACATTTTCCATCGCTGATTATGTTGTTATGTCCAAGGTCGTTGGACACTTCCTGGTACGTCGAGGAAAATACAAAGTTGTTGCCCTTCTGACAACCTCAGCCACAGTCAACAGGGGTTGTAGCAGCGTTTCTTAGATGTTGTCTTTCCATCTTACTTATATCTGCTTTGTGTGGTATAGAATCTATTGGTATTATTTCATGAAAGGCAAACCATTTCATTTCGTGTCTCTGTATGCAGTTTAGAAATGATTCAGTTATCAACCTTCTCTTACGATATCATTTGTTTCTCATTTTTCTCATTTTTTTTAAATTTGCGTTTACGAGCTTTCACCTCTGGCGAAGTACCTAGAGACTAGGAATTGAGTTTTACGTGTTAATTCGTTTTTTACTAGCAGCCTTCTGTGTACAGGAATCCTTCGCTGCACTGGCAGATAACTTCGACTTTGGAGGTACTCATATTTTTTTTCCCCCGTCGATTAGTAATTGACGTTTCAAGCCGGGACTCGCTGCTGAGCCCCATGGGTAGTTTCCGCAGAGAGAAATCACAAATAAAAATCCCAACTGGTGCAACCGAGATCTGAACTCACAACTTCTCTGTTACAAGACCAGCGTCTTGCCTCGACACTAACCAGTCCCCCGGTTAAAAAAAAAAAAAGGAAAAAGTAATACTTACGCAAAATTCAGTCCCCCGGGACTTCGCTAAAGATATAAAGCTGACGAAGACAAACACACAAACAAACAGAAATAAGAACAAGCTGCGTTGTATACATTACAGAACACCTATTTAGAGAATATCAGAAGTTCACCAATCGCTTATTACAGCAGCCCACTGGGAGCTCCAGCTGCCGTGCCGACTCCGTGATTACTACAAACACTATAGGGAAAGGCCAGAGGGGACTTAATTCACTCTGAGAAACTCAAATAACTGCGGGTTTGTCGTCTCTATCATCACAGCAGGGTTATCCGCCCATTCGCACACAATTCTTTTAACTTTTACCGTGGCAGAATTTGTTCTGCTCTGTGACAAGTCTGTTTCCATATAATTCTTCCTCTTTTTTAAAATGTAATGATTTATTTTCTTTCTTTCTTTTTTCGTTTAAACACACTCTTGACTCACTCGCACGCACACACACATATTAAAAAAAAGACCATCTTATAGGGCTTTATCCCATTACTGAGTCTACTGCGAGGACATATATGAACAGAGAATAAAGGGCCTTTTGTTCTGAGCTGTCGCAACGAGGTGTTCAGGTCTGAGTATTTATTTCACCGCTGATCATCATCATCAAGTACCAAGCCTGCTGGCGTAGGTGATCATGTCTCTCCACAACTTTCGATCTCGACAGTTATTTATTATTTCTGTTGTTGACCTTCTGCCAAGCCATTCTCTTAAGCTGTCTGGTATCTTTTCTCTTTGCTTCCCTCTATCTCTTCGTACCTCAACTTTCCCAGTTATTACAATATATTCCAGCTTTTCTCTTCTGACTGCAAAAAATGACCGATATGATCCTAATATTGGATATTAGCTCTCTTTTTGCTTTGGCCTCTTTCAGAACGTTTTTATTACTCTTCTTAGCTATCCATGGTATTCTTAACACTCTTCTGTAAAACCACATTTCTACAGCCGCCAGTGATTTTCTTGTATGTTGTCCCATTGTCCATGATTCACATCCATATGTTAAGACTGGTTCTAAATAACATTTAAGAATTCGTTTTCTTCTTTGTGTTGTCAAAAATGGATTGCACAGTATCTTCCTCATTTTTTGCAACACTACTTTTGCCTGGGCCATTCTGCATCTCATGGACATATAGAACAGGAGAATAAACGCCGCTTGTCCTGAGCAGTCGACACGAGGTGTTCGGGTCTCTGTTTTTATTTCACCGATGATATACAATTTCTTTGATCCTACCGGGATTCGAACCCGCGCTCTCCTGGTTTGAGGCACTTCGACTAACAGATTCGGACAACCGATGCAGAAATATCAACATAAAGGGAGCCTCACTATTTCGTACCAATGTGTTTCGTTATTCACAACAACAAATACTTGAAAAAAAAAATCGGTGGCAGCAGGAAAAGTGAAATGAAATGTCTCAGAAAAAAAGATTAGAGTAACCAAAAGATACAGAATCAGGAACGATGTCATAAAAAAAAATAGTGGGCATTGAACTAATTCTAAACTACATACAGAAGCTACAAATAAAATGGTTTGCCCATCTAGACAGAATGTATGTGATTACTTACCATACAAAGTACAGTAAAGTACACATTAATAGAGAATAATGGAGAAAAACAAGAGGAAGACCCAGATTTAAAATGGGCAGACGGAAATGGTTGAGGCAACCAGAATGGTGAGGATATGACCTGTGTGTATCCATAGACAACTAAAGTAGAGATAAGCATTGAACGACCTTGAATTGTAAACATGGACAGTAAATTACATGATTTGTGCGCGTGGATGGAATTACCATAGAGAATATAAGAAGATAGGACCATTGTGGAGACAAATAGAGGGTAGGGAAGGAGAATGTCAAGAAGTTACAGCGCCGAAACACTTGCTCCACGGGGTCTACTTCTGATGATCAGATTGTCTCCTGCTGCGAAGCTCTGTAAAAAGAGTTTTCTATCATTTAGTCAACCCAACAACTGAAAGGAAAGAAGGTGGGAGTACATTTAGTCAACCCAACAACTGAAAGGAAAGAAGGTGGGATTACATTTAGTCAACCCAACAACTGAAAGGAAAGAAGGTGGGAGTACATTTAGTCAACCCAACAACTAAAAGGAAAGAAGGTGGGAGTACATTTAGTCAACCCAACAACTGAAAGAAAAGAAGGTGGGAGTATTTTAGTCAACCCAACAACTGAAAGGAAAGACGGTGGGAGTACATTTAGTCAACCCTACAACTGAAAGGAAAGAAGGTGGGAGTACATTTAGTCAACCCAACAACTGAAAGGAAAGAAGGTGGGAGTACATTTAGTCAACCCTACAACTGAAAGGAAAGAAGGTGGGAGTACATTTAGTCAACCCAACAACTGAAAGGAAAGAAGGTGGGAGTACATTTAGTCAACCCAACAACTGAAAGGAAAGAAGGTGGGAGTACATTTAGTCAACCCAACAACTGAAAGGAAAGAAGGTGGGTGTACATTTAGTCAACCCTACAACTGAAAGGAAAGAAGGTGGGAGTACATTTAGTCAACCCTACAACTGAAAGGAAAGAAGGTGGGAGTACATTTAGTCAACGCAACAAATGAAAGGAAAGAAGATGGTAGTACATTTAGTCAACCCAACAACTGAAAGGAAAGAAGAT
Source organism: Megaustenia siamemsis (assembly GCA_032433765.1). Taxonomy (NCBI): domain Eukaryota; kingdom Metazoa; phylum Mollusca; class Gastropoda; order Stylommatophora; family Ariophantidae; genus Megaustenia; species Megaustenia siamemsis. The sequence continues at coordinate 63,999,273 of JAVIAB010000126.1, forward strand.
GGGAGTACATTTAGTCAACCCAACAACTGAAAGGAAATAAGGTGGGAGTAAATTTAGTCAACCCAACAACAGAAAGGAAAGAAGGTGGGAGTACATTTAGTCAACCCAACAACTGAAAGGAAAGAAGGTGGGAGTACATTTAGTCAACCCAACAACTGAAAGGAAAGAAGGTGGGAGTATTTTTAGTCAACCCTACAACAGAAGGACAGAATGTAGGAGTACATTTAGTCAACCATACAACAGAAGGACAGAATGTAGGAGTACATTTAGTCAACCCTACAACTGTAAGGAAAGAAGGTGGGAGTACATTTAGTCAACCCTACAACTGGAAGAAAAGAAGGTGGGAGTACATTTAGTCAACCCTACAACAGAAAGGAAAGAAGGTGGGAGTACATTTAGTCAACCCTACAACTGAAAGGAAAGAAGGTGAGAGTACATTTAGTCAACCCAACAACAGAAAGGAAAGAAGGTGGGAGTACATTTAGTCAACCCAACAACAGAAAGAAAAGAAGGTGGGAGTATTTTTAGTCAACCCAACAACAGAAAGGAAAGAAGGTGGGAGTACATTTAGTCAACACAACAACAGAAAGGAAAGAAGGTGGGAGTACATTTAGTCAACCCTACAACTGAAAGGAAAGAAGGTGGGAGTACATTTAGTCAACCCTACAACTGAAAGGAAAGAAGGTGGGAGTACATTTAGTCAACCCAACAACAGAAAGGAAAGAAGGTGGGAGTACATTTAGTCAACCCTACAACAGAAGGACAGAATGTAGGAGTACATTTAGTCAACCCTACAACTGAAAGGAAAGAAGGTCGGAGTATTTTTAGTCAACCCTACAACTGAAAGGAAAGAAGGTGGGAGTATTTTTAGTCAACCCTACAACTGAAAGGAAAGAAGGTCGGAGTATTTTTAGTCAACCCTACAACTGAAAGGAAAGAAGGTGGGAGTATTTTTAGTCAACCCTACAACTGAAAGGAAAGAATGTGGGAGTATTTTTAGTCAACCCTACAACTGAAAGGAAAGAAGGTGGGAGTACATTTAGTCAACCCTACAACATAAAGGAAAGAAGGTGGGAGTACATTTAGTCAACCCTACAACTGAAAGGAAAGAAGGTGGGAGTACATTTAGTCAACCCTACAACTGAAAGGAAAGAAGGTGGGAGTACATTTAATCAACCCTACAACTGAAAGGAAAGAAGGTGGGAGTACATTTAGTCAACTCTACAACTGAAAGGAAAGTAGGTGAGAGTACATTTAATCAACCCTACAACTGAAAGGAAAGAAGGTGGGAGTACATTTAGTCAACCCTACAACAGAAGGAAAGAAGGTGGGAGTACATTTAGTCAACCCTACAACTGAAAGGAAAGAAGGTGGGAGTACATTTAGTCAACCCTACAACAGAAAGGAAAGAAGGTGGGAGTACATTTAGTCAACCCTACAACAGAAGTAAAGAAGGTGGGAGTACATTTAGTCAACCCTACAACAGAAGTAAAGAAGGTGGGAGTACATTTAGTCAACCCTACAACTGAAAGGAAAGAAGGTCGGAGTATTTTTAGTCAACCCTACAACAGAAGGAAAGAAGGTGGGAGTACATTTAGTCAACCCTACAACAGAAAGGAAAGAAGGTGGGAGTACATTTAGTCAACCCTACAACAGAAGGAAAGAAGGTGGGAGTACATTTAGTCAACCCTACAACTGAAAGGAAAGAAGGTGGGAGTACATTTAGTCAACCCTACAACTGAAAGGAAAGAAGGTGGGAGTACATTTAGTCAACCCTACAACAGAAAGGAAAGAAGGTGGGAGTACATTTAGTCAACCCTACAACAGAAGTAAAGAAGGTGGGAGTACATTTAGTCAACCCTACAACAGAAGTAAAGAAGGTGGGAGTACATTTAGTCAACCCTACAACTGAAAGGAAAGAAGGTGGGAGTACATTTAGTCAATCCTACAACAGAAGTAAAGAAGGTGGGAGTATTTTTAGTCAATCCTACAACAGAAGTAAAGAATGTGGGAGTATTTTTAGTCAACCCTACAACATAAAGGGGAGCCGCGATAGCTCAGTGGTTAGTGAACTGGATTACAAAGAACAAGACATGTGGTCGGGTTCGATCCTGACTGACGGTTTCCGGGTTCACCCAGCCTTAAATGGGTACCGGATTTTTTTTCTGGAAAGTAAAGCGGCAAGGGCGAAAGACCAACCACATTACACCAAAGATCATGTGCCGAAGGTCTGTACAAATTATGGTCAATAACACCATATTCCCTATAAGACATTTGGCGTGACGGAAGCTCTTTCCTTTTTTTTTTTTTTTTTTAAGAAAAGCAAGGAAAAAAGTTTGGAGTACATTTAGTAAATTCTACAACAAAAGGGAAAGAAAGTGAGTACATTTAGTAAATTCTACAACAAAAGGGAAAGAAAGTGAGTACATTTAGTAAATTCTACAACAGAAGGGAAAGAAAGTGAGTACATTTAGTAAATTCTACAACAAAAGGGAAAGAAAGTGAGTACATTTAGTAAATTCTACAACAAAAGGGAAAGAAAGTGAGTACATTTAGTAAATTCTACAACAGAAGGGAAAGAAAGTGAGTACATTTAGTAAATTCTACAACAGAAGGGAAAGAAAGTGAGTACATTTAGTAAATTCTACAACAGAAGGGAAAGAAAGTGAGTACATTTAGTAAATTCTACAACAGAAGGGAAAGAAAGTGAGTACATTTAGTAAATTCTACAACAGAAGGGAAAGAAAGTGAGTACATTTAGTAAATTCTACAAGAGAAAGGAAAGAAAGTGAGTACATTTAGTAAATTCTACAACAGAAGGGAAAGAAAGTGAGTACATTTAGTACATTCTACAACAGAAAGGAAAGAAAGTGAGTATATTTAATAAATTCTACAACAGAAAGGAAAGAAAGTGAGTACATTTAATAAATTCTACAACAGAAAGGAAAGAAAGTGAGTACATTTAGTACATTCTACAACAGAAGGGAAAGAAAGTGAGTACATTTAGTACACTCTACAACAGAAAGGAAAGAAAGTGAGTACATTCAATAAATTCTACAACAGAAGCTTTGACCTCTGACGAAGTCCCACCCACTCAATTTTGTGGGACTGAATTTTGCGTGTAAAGTCTGTTTTATCCCATTACAGGATGCCCATCGCCATGCAGGCAGATTTACTCCGACTTCAGAGGTACTAATTTTTAGGGAATTAGTAAAACCCAGGTGTCCTCGCCAGGGTACGAACCCCGGCTGTTGCCGTGGTAAGCCAACCGCCTATCGATTGCGCTAACCGGACACCCAGTACATTTAGTAAATTCTACAACAGAAAGGAAAGAAGGTTGGAGTACATTTAGTAAATTCTACAACAGAAAGGAAAGAAGGTTGGAGTACATTTAGTAAATTCTACAACAGAAAGGAAAGAAGGTTGGAGTACATTTAGTAAATTCTACAACAGAAAGGAAAGAAGGTGGGATAACATTAAGTAAATCATACAACAGAAAGGAAAGAAGGAGGGAAAAGATTAAATAAACAATACAACAGAATGAGAAGAGCGAGATCTCTGAACTGAGTTATATGAGATTTTGAACAAGAAGAGACAATAAAATAGTCTAGTAGTTTCCGTGCAATTGGAAAGTAAAGGCTGCATGCCCAGTGTAGTCCTCACATGGTATAAAACTAGAGCCCACACAAAACAAAGATACACAATTTTAGTTTGTGCCAGTTCTCAATTGCGTCACACACTAGCAGCACTGAGAAAAAAAATGAGTCACAGTTGTAAAGTTGGATAACCAGGAAGTTAGACTTGATAAGCATAACAATCATCATCATCTTTAAGCACCATGCCTGCTGGCATAGGTGATCATGTCTCTTCACAACTTTCGATCTCGACGGTTATTTATTATTTCTGTTGATGACCTGCCAAGACATTTTCTTAAGCTGTCTGGTATCTTTTCTCTTTGCCTCCCTCTATCTCTTCGTCTCTCAATTTTCCCAGTTGTCACAATATATTCCAGCTGTTCCCTTCTCATTATGTGGCCCAAAAAAAATGATGATTGCTTCTTCCTAATGTTGGATATTTGCTCTCTTTTCGCTTTGGCCACTTACTGAACGTTTTTATTACTCTTCTTAGCTGTCCATGGTATTCTCAACATTCTTCTGTAAAACCACATTTCTACAGCCCTGCATAACAATAGGAGCCCTTAAGTAAAAAAAAAATAAGAGTTACATTTGATAAGCATAGAATAAGGGCTGTTAAGTAGAAAAATAAAGAGTTACATTTGATAAGCATAACAATAGGAGCTGTTAAGAAGAAAAATAAAGAGTTACATTTGATAAACATAACAATAGCAGCTGTTAAGAAGAAAAATAAAGAGTTACATTTAATAAACATAACAATAGCAGCTGTTAAGAAGAAAAATAAAGAGTTACATTTAATAAACATAACAATAGCAGCTGTTAAGAAGAAAAATAAAGAGTTACATTTGATATGCATAACAAGAGGAACCGTTAAGTATAGAAATGAGATTTATATTTGCTAAGCATACAAATAAGAATCAAACTTGTAAATGAAAAAAAAAACAGGAGTTAAGAGTATAAACGGGGAAAAAAAACCGGAATTAAGAGTTGGAAAGATAAAAAAAAAAAAAAAGGAAAGAAACATATTTCCGACGTAGAAAAACGAAATTTAACGTTGAGAATTAGGTGAGGGGAAAAAAAAGACATGAGTCACAGATTTCAAGTAGAAAAACAAGTGAGAAATGTTAATGGGAGTCAGATAACAAGAATTCATAAATAAAGAAATGACAATTGTCAAGTTATTCGTTCCTTCTCTACAACATTGTGTTCAACTTTTCACAAATCTCTTTGAACGTCATGAACCTGTCAGACTGGCGAGAAGCTACACAAAGGAGTGTCTGATAAAGAAATATGTCCGTCAAGAAACATAATCTGAAATGACACGCAATGAAGCACGTTTAGGAATGACAGTGCTTTGGCTTACCTGTGATAAGAGCACAACTTCCTCTAAAAATGCAATTCCATTCTAGTTGTGGAACAGTCCAGATGTTCACTGAAACAAAAAATGAAATGTATTAATGTGACTCTGTCAATAACTCCAGGACTAAAACAAAGAATAGCAAAATGTTATGTCTTCTCAATATTCTGTATGGTGCAGAAACATGGACATTAGACAAGAAAACAAAACAGAAATTGCAAGCCTTTGAAATATGGATTTATAGAAGAATAAGTTGAATTGAATGGAAGAAAAGAGAACAAACGATGAAGTTTTAAAACAACTAAAAATTAAAAGAGAACTACTAAATACAATTCAAACAAGACAAATGCGATTTTTTGGGGCCATGTTAAAAGACACAATAGCCTACTATAGGAAGTAGTCTTGAAAAGGAAAATACAAGGTAATAGAGGCAGAGGCAGACCAAGACTAACATGAACGAGTAACATCAAAAGAGGAACAAGTCAGCCTATGACAACCTGCACCATCAAAGCAAGAGACAGAGCAGAGTGGCGCTCCATGGTAGCCAACCTTCTATACGGAGACGGCACTCAATGAATGAATGAATGAATAATTCTGTCACAGTTGTTCAACATTAGCATTTTAGTTTAAATGCCACCTGTTCATTTCAGGGATATAACGTATACATGGTTTCTCTATCGAAGAATCAATGAAAGCCTTACAGACCTCGCACTGAAGCATAGGTCACGGACAAGCTCCATCTATCCATCCATATTCCCGGACATTCTCTCTACTTCTCCCCAGTCTAGACCATTGTTCTTGAGAGCTCCATGACTTCTCTTCTCCATGTATGGACCTTTGCTCTACTTCTCTCCAGTTTAGACCATTGTTCTTGACAGTTACATGACTTCTCTTCACCGTGTACCTGGACGTTCTCTCTACTTCTCTCCAGTTTAGACCATTGTTCTTGACAGTTCCATGACTTCTCTTCACCGTGTACCCTGGACATTCTCTCTACTTCTCTCCAGTTTAGGCCATTGTTCCAGACAGTTCCATGACTTCTTTTCACCGTGTACCCTGGACATTCTTTCTACTTCTCTCCAGTTTAGGCCATTGTTCTTGACAGTTCCATGACTTCTCTTCACCGTGAACCTGGACATTCTTTCTACTTCTCTCCAGTTTAGGCCATTGTTCTTGACAGTTCCATGATTTCTCTTCACCGTGTACCCTGGACATTCTTTCTACTTCTCTCCAGTATAGGACATTGTTCTTGAGTGTTCCATGACATCTCTTGTATTATGACTCTTCTTTGGTACATTTAGATTGATTACACGATTATATAACTTCAAAGCTAGTTTCCGAACTTTAAATCTCAAACGAATTCCAGCTTGAATATAACTTGCTCCTAATTTTGACCCGGCAGATGTATGTTCAGGAGTCCCTCGCCATACAGGTAGGTATTCTTCAACTTCAGAGATACTCATCTTCTTCACTGCCCAAAGTGTTGACGTTTTAGGGGCTGATTTTTTCCCTATAAATCTTGTCAAGGCAGCGGTCATTTTAACCTACTCATTTCGGGCAACTGCCAATAGTTCTTAGCGTGTGCAGAGTGAACACGAGACATCCTGCTTTTTCCTGATATCCAAGAGTGCAATATATAGGATGGTACTACCCTGAGATCAAGGAGGATAAAGTAAAGTAACTAACATTTACAAAATCACTAATGTTGAATTGTGGGAAGGTACCAGTCAAATATCAGTGAATAAAGAGATATTTTGTATTTTTTTGTTGTTGTTGTTGCGTTCGCCAGCTTGTACCTCTGACGAAGTCCCTAGAGACTCATCATCATGTGCCATACCGGTTGGCGTAGGTGATCATGTCCCTCCACAATCTTCTATCCACAGTGCATCGTATCAGTTCTGTTGTTGACTGTTTTCCATGCCATGACACCAAGCTATCCAGTAGTTTCTCTCTTTGTCGCCCGCGATATCTCTTTCCTTTTATTTTGCCAGTTGTAACCAAGTATTCCAACTTTCCTCTTCTCATGATGTGCCCGAAACATGTTGATTGTTTCTTTCTGATGATTTTTAGGAGCTGCCTTTTTGTGTTGGCCTCTTTGAGAACTTCCTCATTGAATTTTGCGTGTTAATCCATTTTTCCCTGGCAGCCGTGTGCACAGCGGCCCCTCGCCGTACAGGCAGATAACTCCGTCTTCGGAGGTACTCATATTTTTTTCGTCGATGAGTAACTGACGTTTCAAGCCGGACCTCGCTGCTGAGACCAGGGGTGGTTAAAGCAGAGAGAAATCATAAATAAAAATCCCAACTGGTTCAACGGGATTTGAACTCACAACCTCTCTGTCTCAAGGCCGGCGTCTTGCCTCGAGACCAACCAGTCCCCCCGATATAGAGATAAAACGAAGACGATTGCGCTGGAACAAACTGCGAAAGCCAACTGAGAGTATCCCACAACAGGCCTTTTATTGGAACACCTAGGGAGAGAGACCAAGAGGAAGAACAAAATATTCTCGGAGAAGAGAGGTGGAAGCAAAAATATAGATGATGAAGAAGACATGAAATGATGCTAAAAGAATGGCAATAAGTAGAACGGCTTGGAAAGTGTTTATTAAAGACCTACAGTGGAAGAAACAGAAGAAGAAACGTTAGATGAAGAAAAAGAACAACTAACATTTGTCTCAGGGAATGGAAATACTACAATTAGACGCTAGAAAGGTGTTAAATGTACCACTACTTGACATGTTTCTTTAAACATGTCATTGCTTTACTAAAATATAATTCACATAACTAGAAATACTAGAAAATACATTCACATTTGTTTGTGTGTGGTTCACAAACTGGGACACAAGTCTCGGTGACGGAGTAGTTAGCGCGCTTGTAACTGGTCACAGAGGTCCAGGTTCAATTCAGACGTTGGACCTTTTTTTTCCCCAGATCGATAAGAGTTCGGGGTTCACTGAACCACTAGAGAGGATATATATATATATATATATATATATATATATATATATATATATTGAGAAGAGCGATCTGGCGTGATATTGACCACATCCAAAATGGTTGTTCAGTTGATCTTTGAAAAAAAAAGAGAGAAATGGTCAGTAATTCCATACTCCTCTCTCAAGCCTAGCACGTTGTGTAGGGAACCTTCACTTGTTTGCTTTCTTGAACAAATTGGAACCACTCTCGTTTAAAAAAAAATAATTGATTAATTAATGTTAAGTGTAAGAGGAATGTAATAGTTTCGGGGCAACTTCACACATAAATGTTGACAGGTCGCTAAGATTTATGGGAAACGTCAGTCCGAGATTAAAACAAACAGTCGCGCTGTACGTTTCTCGGAAACATGATGGTCGTTAATTTGCCACATTCCGGGGGAGCAAATCTGTATTTTATTTCATTCATTTAGTCATTACATTTGTGTTGAAAAGATGTAGGGAGTTCATCATCATCACCGAGTGCCATCTCCGCAACGAAGGTTGGCTACCATGGAGCGCCATTCCACTCTGTTTCTTGCTTTGATGGTGCAGGCTGTCATAGATTGACTTGTCCATCTTTTGATGTTACTCGTCCATGTTAGTCTTGGTCTGCCTCTGCCTCTTTTACCTTGTATTTTCCCCTCCAGTATTACCTTTAGCAGACTGTTGTGTCTTTTAACATGGCCCAAGAATAGCGTTTGTCTTGTTCTAATTGTGTTCAGAAGTTCTCTTTACATTTTTTGTTGTTTTAAGACTTCATCGCTTGTTTTCTTTTCTTTCCATCCAATTCTACCTATTCTTCTATATATCCACATTTCAAAGGCTTCAATTCTCTGTTCTGTTTTCTTGTCTAATGTCCATGTTTCTGCACCATATAGGAATGTTGAGAAGGCATAACATTTTTGCTATTCTTAGTTTTAGCCCTAGTGTTATTTGTTTTGATGTTAGTATGTTCTTCATGACATTAAAATTACTTTTTGCTATTCCCATTCTTTTGTTTATTTCAGTTGTACATTTCCCATCACTGGTTATAGTATGCCCAATGTAGTTGTAGTTTTGAACTGTCTTCAGGTCTATTCCTTCAATTTTGATATCCACTTGTTGGTTTTGAGTATTTTCTTTGTAGGGAGTTCACATTACTTTATAATTAAATGTAGCAATGTAAAAGTAGCTATTATATGTCGAATCTATCAAGGAGGGATCAAGTCATCATACCTCGCCTACGCACTGGCCATAACAGAATGAGAAACCACATGTTCACCAAACTCAAAATAGGAACTACCAGCCTATGCCACTGTACACTGGACAACAAAACATGTTCTACAGGATTGTCCCCAGTACACAGGCCTGAGAAGGACAATGTGGTCCACACCCACCTTCCTGGAAGAGAAACTATACGAGGCAACCGAATCACTTAGGTATCTGCCTTCATAAAAGAGTCCGGAATCATAGATGGAATGAATCATGGTCGCAGAAGAAGAAGATATGTAGAATTGAGTGTAGTGTAAGACACCGAGCTCAATTAGCAGGAGACCGATGCCTTGGAATCATGATCCAGGGGACCCACTTTCCCTATAGTGTGCCATGAAGCTAAAGTTGTATATAAATGTAGACATTGCCGCGCTACAGTTGAGATAACCTACAAAGTGGGGCCACCCCTCCCCATGTTTTTCCACACGTGAAATGAGAAACAACGCGAGGGTAACGTCTATTAAAAAAAACGAATTAAAAGGCACAAGTGCTTTTGAGTGAGTATGTTATATAACTGAGCTAACATTAGGGGATATTTCATCAGAGAAGCACACTAAGACATACAAAGTTCCATGAACTAAATGTCCACGCCTAATTAATTAAAAAAAAAAAACAATAGCGCATGACTTGAAGAGCTGTAAAGTCCTAGTTTAGTCCGGTAAATAATTGCGAAATGAGTGATCTCTCCTTATGTGGCGTCACAACAAAACTACAGATTCCAAATATTACAAATAACTTTAGTATTTAGGTTTCGGGTTAGTTTTATGATAAAACTAACTGTGAACCCTACAATTAGATGTCCAAATAAAGTACAACGCTACTCAAAGGGATATTACTCTTGTCAATCTTAATTTGCCGGACTAAACTATAACTTTACCGAGAAGCGATCTAATTTGTGCCTTTCAACTGTATCTGAGAACAAATTACTGCAAGTTTTGTTGTGAGATCAACTACGGGGAGATTACTGTTTCGCTGAAATAATTTACAGGACTAAACTAGACCGTTACCATTTGTTATTTGTTTTGTTATTTCTAATGAAGGACTGTTGCCGAAACTTTGTTTTGTTTCTCTATTAGTTCAGCTGCCAAGTAAAATTTGACATTCACTTTGCTCAAAATATCTGCTCAGTCAAAGTTAGAAGGTCGATACTACTCAGCAAAGTTACAAGGTCGATACTACTCATCAAAGTTACAAGGTCGATACTACTCATCAAAGTTACAAGGTCGATACTACTCAGTCAAAGTTACAAGGTCGATACTACTCATCAAAGTTACAAGGTCGATACTACTCAGTCAAAGTTATACGGTCGATACTACTCAGTCAAAGTTATACGGTCGATACTACTCATCAAAGTTACAAGGTCGATACTACTCAGTCAAAGCTTCAAGGCTGATACTACTCAGCAAAGCTTCAAGGCTGATACTACTCAGCAAAGCTGCAAGGCTGATACTACTCAGCAAAGCTTCAAGGCTGATACTACTCAGCAAAGCTTCAAGGCTGATACTACTCAGCAAAGCTGCAAGGCTGATACTACTCAGCAAAGCTACAAGGCAGATACTACTCAGCAAAGCTTCAAGGCTGATACTACTCAGCAAAGCTGCAAGGCTGATACTACTCAGCAAAGTTACAAAGCTGATATTACTCAGCAAAGTTACAAGGCTGATACTCAGTTACAAGACCGATACTACTAAGCAAAGTTACAAGACCGATACTACTCATTGAAAGTTACAAGACCGATACTACTCAGCAAAGTTACAAGACCGATACTACTCATTGAAAGTTACAAGGCCGATACTACTCAGCAAAGTTACAAGGCCGGTACTACTCAGTCAAAGTTACAAGGTCGATACTACTCAGCAAAGTTACAAGACCGATACTACTCAGCTAAGTTACAAGGCCGATACTACTCAGCAAAGTTACAAGACCGATACTACTCAGCAAAGTTACAAGACCGGTACTACTCAGCAAAGTTACAAGACCGATACTACTCAGCAAAGTTACAAGGCCGATACTACTCAGCAAAGTTACAAGACCGATACTACTCAGCAAAGTTACAAGGCCGATACTACTCAGCAAAGTTACAAGGCCGATACTACTCAGTAAAGTTACAAGACCGATACTACTCAGCAAAGTTACAAGGCTGATACTACTCAGCAAAGTTTCAAGGCTGATACTACTCAGCAAAGTTACAAGGCTGATACTACTCAGCAAAGTTACAAGGCTGATACTACTCAGCAAAGTTACAAGGCTGATACTACTCATTGAAAGTTACAAGACCGATACTACTCAGCAAAGTTACAAGACCGATACTACTAAGCAAAGTTACAAGACCGATACTACTCATTGAAAGTTACAAGACAGATACTACTCAGCAAAGTTACAAGACCGATACTAATCAGCAAAGTTACAAGGCCGATACTACTCAGCAAAGTTACAAGGCCGATACTACTCAGCAAAGTTACAAGGCCGATACTACTCAGTCAAAGTTACAAGGTCGATACTACTCAGCAAAGTTACAAGACCGATACTACTCAGCAAAGTTACAAGGTCGATACTACTCAGCAAAGTTACAAGACCGGTACTAATCAGCAAAGTTACAAGACCGATACTACTCAGCAAAGTTACAAGACCGATACTACTCAGCAAAGTTACAAGACCGATACTACTCAGCAAAGTTACAAGACCGGTACTACTCAGCAAAGTTACAAGACCGATACTACTCAGCAAAGTTACAAGGCCGATACTACTCAGCAAAGTTACAAGACCGATACTACTCAGCAAAGTTACAAGGCCGATATTACTCAGCAAAGTTACAAGGCCGATACTACTCAGTAAAGTTACAAGACCGATACTACTCAGCAAAGTTACAAGGTCGATACTACTCAGCAAAGTTACAAGGCCGATACTACTCAGCAAAGTTACAAGGCCGATACTACTCAGCAAAGTTACAAGGTCGATACTACTCAGCAAAGTTACAAGGTCGATACTACTCAGCAAAGTTACAAGGTCGATACTACTCAGCAAAGTTACAAGACCGATACTACTCAGCAAAGTTACAAGGCCAGTACCACTAGGGAGCGCTCTTGCTGATTTTGTAATTTTCCACAAGCTTCAGGAAGTCAAATACACATTTACAGCTGGGCAAACTATGATCATCGGCCGAGCTCTCGAGCGAGGTTAGTCTATTAGGTTTGAGTAGGGCACTAAGCCCCTTCAATCAGTCGAAAGGTACTCGTGTGATCTTCTGGAAAGGGAACATCAAACACTAGCGTCGCGATGACAGGACGACAAGGCACACACTCACCGGGGACTGACAGCTCGCCAAGAGCTCGTTACACGGTGAACCATACCGGGAAATGTCCAGCAAAATAGGAGAGCATCTTCATTTGATACTTTTGTTGTACTTTCAGCTGGCAAAGATAGAAAACATGATTTTGGTCTTGCTTTTCTTTTCTATTTAACACTATCTTAACCGTAAACAGAAGATATTATTTTAACCGTAAACATATTTATTTGAACCGTAATCTTAGAGAGAGAGATAATGCATTTATGTTTTTATGCATTTTCCCCATCCCCCTTTGGCTAAGCATTTATTATAGACCGTACGTACATAGAATCAATCGCAAAAATAATGCTGTATTTTCATGATATATTTCATCATTATCTAGTACGTGATTTGTGGTGTAGGTGATATCATGCCTTTCAACAACTTGTCTGTATAGTTCGGTAATCAATTCCGTTACTGGCGTCTTATACAGCTATTCCTAAAACTGCTATCTGGTATGTTGTATCTGTGTTTCTCCTCTCGAATTGTCCAGGTGTTATAATATAGTCCAGATATTCCTTTACCGTTAAACGGTCTAAAAATCGTGCTTGAGGAAAATAACAACAACCCAATGGCAGATAGATTATATAATGTTACAATTAGAGAAGAAATCGGAGTTAAACCATGTCTGGAATATATATACCAACTACAAATGTAATGGTATAAGAACTTAGAATGAAACCAGATGAAATGATATCAAGAGCACTCTATCTAAGAACATCAAAACAAAGGGTAAGAGGAAGACCAAGGAAAAGATGTATTCTTTTTTTTACCTTTCGACTCCCTGTGGAGCATAGGTCTTCAACAAACACTTTCCAAGTCGTTCTGTTTCTTGCTATACTTTTAAGAACATTCCATGTCTTCCCCATCATCTTCATCTCTGCTTCTATTTGTCTTCTCCAATAATTCTTTGGTCTTCCTCTTTTTTTTATCCCCTGGGGATTCCAAAAAAGGCCTGTTGTGTAATACTCTAAGTTGGCTTCCGCGGTGTGTGTCCTATCCAGCGCCATCGTCTTCTCTGTATATCTTTATCCACTGATATTTGACTGGTACATTTCCATAATTCTATGTTAATGATTTTGTCCTTTTTTTGATGGAAATCGCAAGACAAAAGATGTATAGATGGAATAAAAGACATGCAAAAACCAAAACATTTCCTTTTTTAACAGCAACCAGATACGCTAAAGAAAGACGTTCAATTTATGAAAAGGGAGAATCAAACAACAATCAACCAAATATTTAGAGACACCATAGTATACTGACAACAAGGTCCTTTCTCTGCGTCGCTTGAAGGCATCAGCAGTTAGATAAAAGAAAGGATAGAAACAACTGTAAAGACAGAAAGTTATGAAGAGATATGGTCTCCTACGTCAGCAGATACGGTAGTTAATGATGCAGATTTGAGTCCCTTATTTGTGAACTATTTATCGCAGTGAGCAGTGTATTTGGAAAAAGTGTGTTCAAACACAAGCACTACAAGAGCGTTAATTACGCGTTGCTTGTTCACTGCCTGTATGCCTAATCCAGGCTCATTGTCCCTGCCACATTCCTCAAAGAGTAAATGTGGTCTTTGATCTCGTTAACAATCTGTCACATCAATCGAAATAGTTCTGGAACATCGACACGGATTTATGAAATACCTGTCAGATTCATTCTCTCTCTCTCTCTCTCTCCTCCCCCCCCCCTCTTTTCTTTTCCATTTTTTTGGTTAGAGATTTAAAAAAAATTGAGATAGGAGAAGAATAAATACGGATTTTTTTCTCTATTTTTAAATTTAGAGATGACAATTTTAATGGAATCAGAATAAATAAGGATCTTTTTCTTGTTATTTTAAAGACCACGAGATGCTTCTTCTTCTTCTTCTATTTGCGTTCACATTTGTGTGTCTACAACGACAGACAAACGCTTATGATCAATGCCATTTTTGTCTGAAATTTATGTTCAATTCCATACAGTTGTCCATTGCAGTTGACAAACTTTTGACTAACATATCATTTCTAGTCTGTTAACGTATTAATCAACATATCCTTTCTAGTCTGTTAACGTATTAGTCAACACATCCTTTCTAGTCTGTTAACGTATTAGTCAACACATCCTTTCTAGTCTGTTAACGTATTAGTCAACACATCCTTTCTAGTCTGTTAACGTATTAGTCAACACATCCGTTCTAGTCTGTTAACGTATTAGTCAACACATTCTAGCTTGTTAACGTATTAGTCAACACATTCTTTCTAGCTTGTTAACATATTGGCCAACACATCCGTTATATTTTGTTAACATATTGGCCAACAATCCTATCTAGTTTGCTAACATATTGGCCAACACATCCGTTATATTTTGTTAACATATTGGCCAACAACCCTATCTAGTTTGTTAATACGGACCTGTCTTCAGGATCGCCAGATAGGAAGTGGTTAATTAATTAGTGATTTAGACTACAGATGATAAGAGGTAGAGTTCAATTCCGTTCCACGGTTGTTTGCTTCACACAGCCTTATATTGGGACCGGAATGTTTAGAAAAAACAACGGCACTGGTGTAATGCTGACCCCATCCTAAATATAAGATAATTCAAGAGTAAAACATTACTGACACTAACACCACGCAAATGTTCGATATATATATATATATATATATATATATATATATATATATATATATATATATTTTTATATATATATATATATATATATACACACATACACACATTACAGAAGAATGTTGAGAATACCATGGACAGCTAAGAAGAGTAATGAAAACGTTCTGAAAGAGACCAAATAAAAAAAAAAAAGAGCTAATTTTCAAAATTAGGAAGACGCAATCATTTTTTTTGGACATGTAAGGAGAATGGAACTGCTGAATATATTGTGACAACTGTGAAAATTGAGAGACGAAGAGATGGAAGGAAGCAAAGATAAAGGATAGATACCAGACAGCTTAAGAGAATGGCTTGGCAAAACGTCAACAATAGAAATGATAAATAACTGTCGAGATCGAGAGTTGTGGAGAGATATTGATCACCTACGCCAGGAGGCATGGTACTTGATGATGATAATGATTACGATGACGATGATGGTGATGATGATATCTTGCCTAGTCCATTCAAAGACGGATGATAAATGTGTCTCCGTGTTTAACTTCAGCAAATACTGAAATCCTGCCGGTAGAGAGAGCTATGAGCCGCCGACAAACAAGTCAAATTAAACAAAACAAAAAATTCAAACGAAAAATATTAACTCTTTAACTCCAGTTCGCTGATCCTGAGCGTTTGTCCCAAAACAACAGCACAGTCACATAAACATTATGCCCAGGTTGCGCATCATTCTCTCTTAAGTTTAATATAAATTGTTCCTATGCTTTAGACGGGAACACAATTAATACAATTTGGATTTGTAATTAGATATATTTTTATTTCACAAATGGACACTGTTGAAGTACAATGATGATGATCTTTTATACAAGATCGGAGGCAAGACGCCCAACAGATGCATAGCTGAGAGCTGTCAGCGACCCACAGGGCTTGCGCCAGGATTGGGGACCTGAACCACCCAGACCCTACTCCACCTCTTCGCAGTGCCTCTAGAAACAGACTAACCTGTCTAGGCTGGCCAAGCGAGTATGGTTCGAAGAGGGATGATCACCCGGTACTCAAAAATAACATGCTGAAGTCGGATGTGTTGGGCCGAAAGGCGCAAATATCACAGTTTTACTGCAAACCACAACACTATGTATAAAAAAAAAAGTAAAGTGCCCCCGTCCCGCCAGGTGGCGTATAGGGAATATGGTGTTAGTGACCATACATTTTACAGACCCTTGGTACATGATTTTTGGGGTAATGTGATTGGTATTACGCCGTACCGCTTTACTTTCCCAGAAAAAAAATCCGGTACCCATTAAAGGCTGGGTGAACCCGGAAGCCGTCGGTTGGGATCGAACCCTACATCTTGTCCTTTGTAGTCCAGTTCACTAACCACTGAGCTATCGCGGCTCCCCAACACTATGTATAAAACGCCACTTGATGCCCTTCTTAGGGTGGATGGTGAAGATGTGTATTTTTTCAGTCACCAGACAAACGCAAGCATGTATATACAAGACCAGAGTTCTGTTCTGTTCATGGAACCAGTTTAACTGCAAACGAAATTCCCCAAACCCGCTCCACACATGTCACAGCTCCCTTAAACGCGCGCTGGCGTTGGAAAATTCAAGTGACACGGTCGACTACCATGCAGTCCATATCGTGAGCACAGGCGACGATTCCTTTCATTGAATAGAGATTGCACGGTCAATTCGTCACTTCAGTTTCCTCGATAGACACACATTTCAAAACAAACAAAGCAACCGAAACGGTTTAAGGGACAGCGTTAGTCTCTGCAAAAACAGGTGGACATGCAGCCATTTTGCATTGTCGGTCGTGGCGTTAGCAAGGTCGAAGTCCAGTGAGATTCAAGTCGGCAACGTGGGAGACTATTTCAAACGATAGAACCAAAATGGGAGTGTCCACAGTCATTTCCATCTACAATGTACTCGAATAAATCGAAAACAAAAAATGTCGAAACACTTAAATCGGTTTTAGTGTTGGCACTTTCCAGAAATCCAGATGAGAATAAAGGTAAAGGTACGAGACTTGAATCGGGGTCATAGCACGCGGGGGTTTACCCATATATACTCGGCCGCCTAAAGAGAAGAGTTCGGAGACTCCTGTTTAGTGTCGCCTCAAGCATCGTAACTCAAGAACGAGGCATCGTTCCTTACCTTCCAGAGTATGAACCCTGGTACCTATTTCTGCCAGCGGCTGGGTCGACCACGGGGGTATCTTTTTTTCCCAACCACGAGTACAATTCACACACAACTTCCAGCGGGAATCGAACACGGGTTGTCCGAACGGCGGTAACTAGTGGAGCGGTTTTTCCCACAAAAGATACCGAGACCCAATGGCCGCTGTGAACCTAAGCAAATAATTTGTCATTCATGTACACTAATAGATGAGAATGATGATGAGCATTGTTTGAGTACAATAATGGAGGCCTGGGTGATCTAGAGGTAAGACGTCAGCCTCTGAATAGGAAAGTCCCTAGTTCGAATCCCGCGACAGTCGGCGGTAATTTTTCACTTCAAATCCGTGGTTTCCTCGTGGCTTTACCCTCCACTGGCCTCTCAATAACGAGATCCGATATCTAGACCTCTTGGAATGCGGAAAAAAGGCAGGAGATTCAGTGTGTGCATTAGAGACGGTTAAAGAACACTTGGCGGTTAAAAGTGGAAAAGAGTCGGCCAGAAGTGGTCAAATTAGAACTCTACTCATGTCGAAAACAGGACATTAAGGGTGTAAAGGCGCAGTTATCGCGGCGTTACAATTAAACTAGCAACACGGCGCATCTACGCCCATTTAACGGGTGAATGCTATAAAGACGAGGAAGAAGAAGTATAATGGTGATGATATCGATACTCTAAAGATCCCCGGATGATCGTATACTCACAGGAACACGAACACTAGACGCCTGGGAGTGTTTACATTTTCCCACTTCAATCCCACTCGTGCTTCAGGTAGATATGCCTTCGTTAATGTTAGCACTACCTTCGAATCATACTCTTAGTCTCATCCACTCGCTCTCACTCAATTTCCCTATTTCTTCCGTACTCAGCACTCACTCCCATAGCTCTGGCAATCCCTCAATGTCGACTATAACACCTGTTCGTTAAAGTTAGAAACGACTTGCACAACTTAAAAGCATACTTTAAAGCATAAAACGGCACTCGTATTTCGGATAAAAATCGAGCTGCCGACCGAGTTTTCTCGTGTTCTGAGAGTTAAGTATATTACAACACAGCTCAAGAGTCTATAACTGTAAGCCGATTTGTTTATTAATGACGATCAGTCAGAATACACCGAAGGTATAGCGTGGATTGAAAAAGAAAATATTTTAAAATTAAAAACAGTAACAAGCTTTCGTTAACATGGTCTTGTTTAAGTTTCCTGAACTCTCGAATTCTTCTTCTTAACGTTTCCTGCTCTCCTTATTCTTCTCCTCCTTCTGCTTAAAGTTTTATAATATCTTCAGCTTCTTCTCCTTCAGCTTAAAGTTTTATAATATCTTCAGCTTCTTCTCCTTCAGCTTAAAGTTTTATAATATCTTCAGCTTCTCCTCCTTCAGCTTAAAGTTTTATAATATCTTCAGCTTCTTCTCCTTCAGCTTAAAGTTTTATAATATCTTCAGCTTCTTCTCCTTCAGCTTAAAGTTTTATAATATCTTCACCTTCTTCTCCTTCTGCTTAAAGTTTTATAATATCTTCACCTTCTTCTCCTTCTGCTTAAAGTTTTATAATACCATCACCTTCTCCTCCTTCTTTTTAAAGTTTCCTGGTCGCCTTATCTTTCCTTTGTTTAAAGTTTCCCGATCTCCTCCTCCTCCTTCTACTTAAAGTTTCCCGTTCTCCTCCTCCTCCTTCTACTTAAAGTTTCCCGTTCTCCTCCTCCTCCTTAAAGTTTCCCGTTCTCCTCCTCCTCCTTCTACTTAAAGTTTCCCGATCTCCTCCTCCTCCTTCTACTTAAAGTTTCCCGTTCTCCTCCTCCTCCTTCTACTTAAAGTTTCCCGATCTCCTCCTCCTCCTTCTACTTAAAGTTTCCCGTTCTCCTCCTCCTCCTTCTACTTAAAGTTTCCCGTTCTCCTCCTCCTCCTTCTACTTAAAGTTTCCCGATCTCCTCCTCCTCCTTCTACTTAAAGTTTCCCGATCTCCTCCTCCTCCTTCTACTTAAAGTTTCCCGTTCTCCTCCTCCTCCTTCTACTTAGTTTTCCGTTATCCTCCTCCTCCTTCTACTTAAAGTTTCCCGATCGCCTCTTATCTCCTCCTTCTACTTAAAGTTTCCCGATCGCCTCTTATCTCCTCCTTCTACTTAAAGTTTCCCGATCGCCTCCTCCTCCTCTTTCTACTTAAAGTTTCCCGATCGCCTCTTATCTCCTCCTTCTACTTAAAGTTTCCCGATCGCCTCCTCCTCCTCTTTCTACTTAAAGTTTCCCTATCGCCTCCTCCTTTTACTTAAAGTTTCCCGATCTCCTCCTCCTTTTACTTAAAGTTTCCCGATCTCCTCCTCCTCCTCTTTCTACTTAAAGTTTCCCGATCTCCTCCTCCTTTTACTTAAAGTTTCCCGATCTCCTCCTCCTTTTACTTAAAGTTTCCCGATCTCCTCCTCCTCCTCTTTCTACTTAAAGTTTCCCGATCGCCTCCTCCTCCTCTTTCTACTTAAAGTTTCCCGATCGCCTCCTCCTCCTCTTTCTACTTAAAGTTTCCCGATCGCCTCCTCCTCCTCTTTCTACTTAAAGTTTCCCGATCGCCTCCTCCTCCTCTTTCTACTTAAAGTTTCCCGATCGCCTCCTCCTCCTCTTTCTACTTAAAGTTTCCCGATCTCCTCCTCCTTTTACTTAAAGTTTCCCGATCTCCTCCTCCTTTTACTTAAAGTTTCCCGATCGCCTCCTCCTCCTCTTTCTACTTAAAGTTTCCCTATCGCCTCCTCCTCCTCTTTCTACTTAAAGTTTCCCGATCTCCTTCTCCTTTTACTTAAAGTTTCCCGATCGCCTCCTCCTCCTCTTTCTACTTAAAGTTTCCCTATCGCCTCCTCCTCCTCTTTCTACTTAAAGTTTCCCTATCGCCTCCTCCTCCTCTTTCTACTTAAAGTTTCCCTATCGCTTCCTCCTCCTCTTTCTACTTAAAGTTTCCCTATCGCCTCCTCCTCCTCTTTCAACTTAAAGTTTCCCGATCGCCTCCTCCTCCTCTTTCTACTTAAAGTTTCCCGATCTCCTCCTTCTACTTAACGTTTCCAGATCTTCTTCTCCTCCTTCTACTTAAAGTTTCCCGATCTCCTCATCCTACTTCTACTTAAAGTTTCCTATCTCCTAGCTTTCTTCTGTTTCTTCTACGTAAAGTTTCCTGATCTCCTCCTCCTTCTATTCCCTCCGTTTCTTCTTTTTCTTCTTCCCTTGCTTTGGTCTTCCTTATAATCTGCTCTCAAAAGGACGTTAAGTTAGCCGAAATACGTTGCGTCGTTGTCTTCAGCACTGCAGTGATATTGTGCACCTTTCGGCCAAATGCATCCGACCACTCCAAGGAGTTTTTATGTACCAGGTTGCTTTCCCACTTCGATCCCTCACCGCTTACCGTGACTGATTCATCTGTTGTCGGGTCAACCACGGAGGGGAGGGGTGTATCTGGGTCAGTTTTAGTTCCTGGAACCTGACTCAAGCAGTCAGCTATGAGTTGCTGACTACTTCCAGCCAAAGTGTTGTTGGACGTCACAAGTGTTGTCAATGACGTTTTCTACTTCCACCCACGTAAGTCTGTAAATGATACGATACTTTGTGTGGGTGTTTTTAATTTAACAGAACTGTTATTTACATGCAAGCTTTCTATGACGTCATGAAAGGTCGTTTTAATCACGTGTCTCACCTTGAAGAAGAAATATATTTATTTTTAAATGAGTTTCATTTTTATAAACAGTCAATTTGAGGGTACTTGGCATTTGTTAGTCAAACAGTGCTCTCTATTTTACGTGGGGGTGGGGTGTCGCTGAGTGCACTGGACGGGGGGAGCGGGGCGGGTGTCGCTGAGTGCACTGGACGGGAGGAGGGGGTGGCGGGTGTCACTGAGTGCACTGGACGGGGGAAGGGGGGCGGGCGTCGCTGAGTGCACTGGACGGGGGAGGAGGTGGGCGGGCGTCGCTGAGTGCACTGGACGGGGGGGGGGGGGCGGGCGTCGCTGAGTACACTGGACGGGGGAGGGGGGGGGCGTCGCTGAGTGCACTGGACGTGTCGCTTTTCCAGTGGGGATACAGGTCCAGTTGCATGTAAGGTCAACAACATGTAACTAGATCTGGGTGAAGAGTAAACTCAGACCTGTGCGCAACGTGGCGACTGCACGGAGAAATGACATCATTTTTATTTCTTTGTTCATGCGTGTCCGGGGTAAAATATTTTTTTTTTTAATATGAAGATAATTATTTTTACCCACCCTTATCGCCAGCTTTACAACAGTCTCAAACTCTTTATTCTTTAACTTCCTCCCCTTTTTTCTGTTTCCGTAGCACGGCCTAGGACCAACGGTGTGGGTGGGTTTCTGCAGATAATTTTGACAAAAGACATGGCACCGGTCATAATTTTGAAAAAAGACCGAGCACCGGTCATAATTTTGAAAAAAAGACCGAGCACCGGTCATAATTTTGACAAAAGACATGGCACCGGTCATAATTTTGACAAAAGACATGGCACCGGTCATAATTTTGACAAAAGACATGGCACCGGTCATAATTTTGACAAAAGACATGGCACCGGTCATAATTTTGACAAAAGACCGAGCACCGGTCATAATTTTGACAAAAGACAGCACCGGTCATAATTTTGATATATTCTTTTCGGTTGTAACTGCCAATGGTTTTTAACGTGCGCGAGTGCACACGGGACCTTCTTTTCTTCTTTCTCTTTCTTTCTTTTTTTTTTTTTTTTGGCCGTTGCCCAGGAGGGCTAATCATTGCATCTCACTACACAAGAGATCAGGGGAGGGTAACGTCACAAAGAAACCACGGATGAATATTTCTTATTTTTGAAAAATCACAACCGCTTATAGTGGGCTCTGAGCCCTGGTCCTTTATGTCCTGAGGTCGACGTCGTGCTTCCAGACCACCCAGCTCCAAACATAAAACAGTGAGCGCTTAATCAAGCAATACGATAAACAAACAAAACAGATTGACTTTGTCACAAAAAAGGTAGTATTTCACTCACAACAATTCAATGGTAGTCAGGACTCCATCGGCTCAGGAAATGCTTGCTTGCTTACGTTCGCCCGATGACTAAAGTATTCTAGAGTATTCGTAAACTGTAGAATTCCTCTTCGTCATCCGCCCTTAAAAGGACGTTAAGTGGACGTATCTGCGTTGTGTTGTGGTTTACAGTATAACTGTTATATTTGCGCCTTTCGGCCCAACACATCCGACTTCAGCGCGACATTTTTTATACCGGGTTGTCTTCCCTCTTCGATTCCTGCTCGCTTGGCCAGACTAGACAGGTTAGTCTGTTAATGGAGGCACCACGGAGAGGTGGAGCAGGGTCTGGATGGTTTTGGTTCACCGATCCTGGCGCAAGCCATCAGCTGTGGGTCGCTGACAACTTCCAGCTCTGGTGCTGGTAGGTGCGCCTTCGCCACAGTTCGGCTCAGGAAATGAGGAACAGGTCAAGTCTTCTCACGTCTTAAATAGACTTGGATTGGATCCTTCCCACGCCGTTATACCTCGTATAGGGCTCGTTGTGTTGTTCGACACCCATCTCTATTCTTGGCGAGATGTTCAGTCTTATCTAATGAGTGCCAACGCTGCCTCTCCTATAAGTGTTCTTTTTAGTGTCTCTCTAGGTCTTTCCTCTTTCCTGTATCCTTATGTTGCCCACAGAATAATCTGTTTTGGGATTCTCTTGTTGTCTCTTCTCAGCACATGTTCGACATATATCCATCTTCTCTTCCTAATTGTACATGAGATCTTTGGTCACATGGTCCATTTCTATTATCTCTATATTAGTCTTAATTCATTCCATTGAACAGAAAGTATTCTTCTTAGGCATTTGTCTTCAAAAGTGTTTAGTTTCCTCTCTTGAAATAGACCGCAGATGTAAAAATGCCCCGTGAAAGTAAAGGGAATTTACTCATTACATTTGTTGAAGGATACTATCGACAATTCACAAGCAGCACAAATAGACTCCAGATGCAACAAAACGTGTCCCAGACCTGAGCCCAGAAAAATAATCCTACCGACATTAACTGTGTTAGACGCATGACAGGAAGTAGCCTGCGAGAGAAAGTAAAAATGATGTTTATATATAACATATTAAAACTTGGAGATTCACATTCTTCTGTGATATCACAAGTTGGAACTACTCCCATGAAACATCAATATTAATAATGAGGTGAATGATGTACACTCGAATGCCTTCAGTCAAAAAATTCAACAAAATTTGACTAGAGCTCATTATCATCATTGAATGCCGTTTCCACATCGAAGGATGGCTACCATGGAGTGCCATTCCGCTCTGTCTCTTGGTTTGATAGTGCAGGTTTTCATAGGTTGACTTGTCCATCTTTTGTTACTCATTGGTGTTAGACTTGGTCTACCTCTGCCTCTTTTACCTTGTGTTTTCCCTTCCAATATTACTTTTAGTAGACTTCTGTGTCTTTTAACATGGTCCAAAAGTCTCATTTGTCTTGTTTAAATTGTGTTTAGTAGTTCACTTTTCATTTTTAGTTGTTTTAATACTTCATCGTTTGTTTTCATTTCTTTCCATCCAATTCTACCTATTCTTCTATAAATCCACATTTCAAAGGTTTAAATTTTCCGTTCTGTCTTCTTGTCTAATGTCCATGTTTCCGCACCATACAGGGATGTTGAGAAAATAAAACATTTTACTATTCTTCTTTTTAGCCCTGGTGTTATTTGTTTTGATGTTAGTATATTTCCATGGCATTAAAATTACTTTTTGCCACTCCTATTCTTTTCTTTATTTCAGTTTAATGTTTTCCATCACTGATTATAGTATGTCCAAGGTAGTTGTAGCTCTGAACTGTCTCCATGTGTATTCCTTCACCTTTGATATCTACTTGTAGGTTTTGATTGTTATCTTTGTTTATGATTATGGTTTTAGTCGTTTTGATATTCATGTCTAATTCATAGTTCTTGCTTGTGATGTTTATTTCACTATGTAACTATTGTACATTTTCAGATAACAATACAGTATCATCAGCATATTTTAGGTTATTTATTATTTTTTCCATTAATGTTTAGGCCTGTTATCGCAGTGATATTTTTCAAGATTTGCTTAGTGATTAGAGCTAAAATACCATTTTTGGGCCAAACCAAGCAGCTGTGAATTTATTTCCATCGTCTCTGTCGACCATTGATTGGCGCATTGTGTGACGTCTAAATTTCGAAAAGCCAAATTTAGGTCCAAAAGCCTTGGGAGAATTTAAATAAAATTTATGTAAACGTGATCCATCAGTTCAGGTGGCCAATGTCCGTGGGAGACTATAAATCATTTGACGGTCACGGCGACTTGGAGGCAAGTGTATAATGACCTGATGGAGAAGCAGGAGAAATGTGACACAGGCGTGACCGTGTGTTTATTGGTTAATGGCTAAATCTGGTCGACAGCGCCTCGTCAAATAACAGTGACCAGTCACGCGGAATAATTAACGGGCTGGACACGGGAGAGTTTGAAGGGACAGGCGAGCTGATGAGGCGATGATCAATGGACTGGACAAACTCCACACGCAAACACAATGTAAATGTGGGAGTTGGTTAGGAGAGAGGGACGGAGTGGAAGGAAGGTCAAAAGGTGGGATAGAAAATTAAGGAGAGGATGAAGGGGTTAAAGATTGGAGTAAACGATGGGGCAGGAGAGAAAAGTGGTAAAATATGGGACCGAGGAATAAAGAGAGGATGAGGGGGGTTAAAGATTGGAGTAAACGATGGGGCAGGAGAGAAAAGTGGTAAAATATGGGACAGAGGAATAAAGAGAGGATGAGGGGGGTTAAAGGTGGGAGGGAGTAAAGTATGGGGAGGGGAGCAAATAGTAAGAGATGGGATTGTGGAATAAAGAGAAGAAACGGGGAGTAAAAGATAGGAGAAGGGAGCAAATAGTAAGAGATGGGATTGTGGAATAAAGAGAAGAAACGGGGAGTAAAAGATAGGAGAGGGGAGCAAATAGTAAGAGATGGGATTGTGGAATAAAGAGAAGAAACGGGGAGTAAAAGATAGGAGAAGGGAGCAAATAGTAAGAGATGGGATTGTGGAATAAAGAGAAGAAACGGGGAGTAAAAGATAGGAGAAGGGAGCAAATAGTAAGAGATGGGATTGTGGAATAAAGAGAAGAAACGGGGAGTAAAAGATAGGAGAAGGGAGCAAATAGTAAGAGATGGGATTGTGGAATAAAGAGAAGAAACGGGGAGTAAAATATAGGAGAAGGGAGCAAATAGTAAGAGATGGGATTGTGGAATAAAGAGAAGAAACGGGGAGTAAAAGATAGGAGAAGGGAGCAAATAGTAAGAGATGGGATTGTGGAATAAAGAGAAGAAACGGGGAGTAAAAGATAGGAGAAGGGAGCAAATAGTAAGAGATGGGATTGTGGAATAAAGAGAAGAAACGGGGAGTAAAAGATAGGAGAAGGGAGCAAATAGTAAGAGATGGGATTGTGGAATAAAGAGAAGAAACGGGGAGTAAAAGATAGGAGAAGGGAGCAAATAGTAAGAGATGGGATTGTGGAATAAAGAGAAGAAACGGGGAGTAAAAGATAGGAGAAGGGAGCAAATAGTAAGAGATGGGATTGTGGAATAAAGAGAAGAAACGGGGAGTAAAATATAGGAGAAGGGAGCAAATAGTAAGAGATGGGATTGTGGAATAAAGAGAAGAAACGGGGAGTAAAAGATAGGAGAAGGGAGCAAATAGTAAGAGATGGGATTGTGGAATAAAGAGAAGAAACGGGGAGTAAAAGATAGGAGAAGGGAGCAAATAGTAAGAGATGGGATTGTGGAATAAAGAGAAGAAACGGGGAGTAAAAGATAGGAGAAGGGAGCAAATAGTAAGAGATGGGATTGTGGAATAAAGAGAAGAAACGGGGAGTAAAAGATAGGAGAAGGGAGCAAATAGTAAGAGATGGGATTGTGGAATAAAGAGAAGAAACGGGGAGTAAAAGATAGGAGAAGGGAGCAAATAGTAAGAGATGGGATTGTGGAATAAAGAGAAGAAACGGGGAGTAAAAGATAGGAGAAGGGAGCAAATAGTAAGAGATGGGATTGTGGAATAAAGAGAAGAAACGGGGAGTAAAAGATAGAAGGGAGCAAATAGTAAGAGATGGGATTGTGGAATAAAGAGAAGAAACGGGGAGTAAAAGATAGGAGAAGGGAGCAAATAGTAAGAGATGGGACAAAGGAATAAAGAGAGGATAGGGGGAGAGTAAAAAATGGGAGAGGGGAGAATATAGTAAGAGATGGGATAGAGGAATAAAGAGAGAATGATTGGGTCAAAGGTTGGTAAGGGCAAAGTGGAGAGGGGGGGGGTAGGAAATGGGTTTGGTTGGAGAGGATTGGGGAACCGATAGACAGGAAAAAGAAAAGAGAAATGGGGAGTGGATGAGGAAGAAGTTTAATGTGGAGAAGATTGGAGGAGAATTAAAGTAAGTGTAGATGACAATGGGCGGAGAGGCGGTAGTAAAGAGTGACGGGAGATAAAGAGTGAACGGAGAAATGAAGAGTGGGAGGGAAATAAAGAGTGAAGAGTGAAGGCGGGGTAGATTTAAAACGAATGAAAGATGGAAGCAATGAAAAGGAGGCATGCGATTATGGATAACGGAGTATAACATATTATATTAGAGAAGCGACCTATTCCTAGAGAAGCGACCTATTCCTAGAGAAGCGACCTATTCCTAGAGAAGCGACCTATTCCTAGAGAAGCGACCTATTCCTAGAGAAGCGACCTATTCTTAGAGAAGCGACCTATTCCTAGAGAAGCGACCTATTCCTAGAGAAGCGACCTATTCCTAGAGAAGCGACCTATTCTTAGAGAAGCGACCTATTCCTAGAGAAGCGACCTATTCCTAGAGAAGCGACCTATTCCTAGAGAAGCGACCTATTCCTTCAGTAGTCAATGGATGAAACTAGGAAGAGGTAAAAAAAAAGAAATAGAAAAAAGCGATATTCACGTAAAGGTCGGTCACTCTGTACTTTGCTGGAGATATAAAGCTGGAGGAGACAAAGAAACAAACCAATTTCTGTTTCTTCAGCTGACACTTCTCGACGTCAATTTCATACGTTTAAAAAGGAAGCGCTCGTCAGGTCAAGTTTGTTGACATTTTCGTAAAGCTTGTCATTGTATTTTGTCAATCGCTCTTGCCCTTTCTTCATGTGTCTTGCCTCAACAAAACAGAGAATGATGACCACCGGTAGCATTGGTTCAGACATTTTGAGGCAGGGAGACCGGCACTCTCGCCGACTGTCGGGACTCCACGAGATGAGCACCATATTGCTTTTCCTTCTATGCTGTGACGTCATCATATATTATATTAGGCCGAATGAATCCGATTTCATAATCTTCGTATGTCTCTTTTCCTTGTCTTAACTTGTCCAGCCAGGGTGATCCCTCGCTATCAAAGCAACCACTGAACAGCTCTTTGGGGTATGGGCACCGCCCACTTTGTGGTGGAGAGATGTCAGAGGAGAACATGTGTACACATGCAGGTGCTATAACGGTAAAGCGTTGCAGGACAAAACCTCATTTTTTAGTAACCTACATCAGTCATAGTTGACTATTAATTCTGTAGTAGTAACCTCCGTCATTCATAGTTGACTATAATTCTGTAGTAGTAGATCCCGTCAGTCATAGTTGACTATAATTCTGTAGTAGTAGCCTCCGTCAGTCATAGTTGACTATAATTCTGTAGTAGTAGCCTCCGTCAGTCATAGTTGACTATAATTCTGTAGTAGTAGCCTCCGTCAGTCATAGTTGACTATAATTCTGTAGTAGTAGCCTCCGTCAGTCATAGTTGACTATAATTCTGTAGTAGTAGCCTCCGTCAGTCATAGCTGACTATAATTCTGTAGTAGTAGCCTCCGTCAGTCATAGTTGACTCTTAATTCTGTAGTAGTAGTTAGTCTCCGTCAGTCATAGTTGACTATTAATTCTGTAGAAGTAGCCTCCGTCAGTCATAGTTGACTATTAATTCTGTAGTAGCCTCCGTTAGTCATAGATGACTATTAATTCTGTAGTAGTAGCCTCCGTCATTCATAGTTGACTCTTAATTCTGTAGAAGTAGCCTCCGTCATTCATAGTTGACTCTTAATTCTGTAGAAGTAGCCTCCGTCATTCATAGTTGACTCTTAATTCTGTAGTAGTAGCCTCCGTCATTCATAGTTGACTCTTAATTCTGTAGTAGTAGCCTCCGTCATTCATAGTTGACTCTTAATTCTGTAGTAGTAGTCTCCGTTAGTCATAGTTGACTATGAATTTTGCAGCGCCCCTAAGAGATGTTTTTTTTTCGTTTTTTTTTATTCCTGTATTCTTTTTTTTTGGCATGAATCAGTCTGCTTTTGCTTGAGTTGGAGCTTTAGTGTCTTCTTTTTCTACCTTTCAGCTCCTTGTAGAGCATAGGTCTTCAACAAAAACTTTCAGCTCCTTGTGGAGCATAGATCTTCAATAAACACTTTCAGCTCCTTGTGGAGCATAAGTCTGCAACAAACACTTTCTGCTCCTTGTGAAGCATAGGTCTTGAACAAACACTTTCAGCTCCTTGTAGAGCATAGGTCTTCAACAAACACTTTCAGCTCCTTGTAGAGCATAGGCCTTTAACAAACACTTTCAGCTCCTTATAGAGCACAGGTCTTCAACAAACACTTTCAGATCCTTGAGGATAGGTCTTCAACAAACACTTTCAACTCCTTGTAGAGCATAGGTCTTCAACAAACACTTTCAGCTCCTTGTGGAGCATAGGTCTTCAACAAACACTTTTAGCTCCTTGTGGAGCATAGGTCTTCAACAAACACTTTCAGCTCCTTGTAGAGCATAGGCCTTTAACAAACACTTTCAGCTCCTTATAGAGCACAGGTCTTCAACAAACACTTTCACATCCTTGAGGATAGGTCTTCAACAAACACTTTCAGCTCCTTGTGGAGCATAGGTCTTCAACAAACACTTTCAACTCCTTGTAGAGCATAGGTCTTCAACAAACACTTTCAGCTCCTTGTGGAGCATAGGTCTTCAACAAACACTTTCAGCTCCTTGTGGAGCATAGGTCTTCAACAAACACTTTCAGCTCCTTATGGAGCATAGGTTTTTACAAAAACACATTCAGCTCCTTGTGGAGCATAGGTCTTCAACAAACACTTTCAGCTCCTTGTGGAGCAAAGATCTTCAACAAACACTTTCCAAGCCGTTCTGTTTCTTGCCATTCTTTTAAGATCATTCCATGTATACCGCATCATCTTCATCTCTGCTTCCACCTGTCTTCTCCAAGAATACATTGGTTTTCTTCTTTGTATCCTTCTTTGAAACAAGCATCCATTAATGAAGGTTTGTATCTTTAGTGTGTGTTTCCAAGCGGTCTACATCTATTTCCTCCCAGGCTGCAGGGTTTATGTTCAGTCGTCATGTCACGTTTACACACGTCTACAAATCGGAGTTTTAAAGCCTCGTTTTATATTAGAACATCTATTTAGCTATCATCATCATCAAATACCAACCCTGCTGGAGTAGGTGATCATGTCTCTCCACAATTTTCGATCTCGACAGTTATTTATCATTTCTGTTGTTGACCTTCTGCCAAGCCATTCTCTTAAGCTCTCTGGTATTTTTTCTCTTTGCTTTCCTCTATCTCTTCTTCCCTCAATTTTCCCAGTTGTTACAATATTTCCAGTTGTTCTCTTCTCATTACATGGACAAAAAATTATGATTGTTTCTTCCTAATATTGGAAATTAGCTCTCTTTTTGCTTTGGCCTCTTTCACAACGTTCTCATTATTCTTCTTAGCTGTCCGTGGTATTCTCAACATTCTTCTGTAAAATCACATTTCTACAGACCTCAGTGATTTTCGTGTTTGTTGTCCTACTGTCTATGATTCACATCCATATGTTAAGACTGACTCTACATAAACATTTAAGAACTCTTTTTCTTCTTTTGATTGTCAAAAATGGATTGTATAGTATCTTCCTCATTTTTTGGAAAGCTGCTTTTGCCTGAGCTGTATCATGTGCTACAGATGATACCCGATCGTCATAAAGCTACTGTAAGCAAAATAAAGAGAAAACAGACTCTAATGATTTAGCTATAATGGTGACAATAATCTTACACGTCAGAGATGGCGCATGCTAGAAACAAACAAACAAACAAACAAACAAACAAACAAACAAACAAACAAACAAACAAACAAACAATCTACTAAAAAGATTAAATCAAACACTAATTAAACTAGAAACCTCTCACAATTTCTTCTGTTGAACAAATTAGAACAAGCGAAAATAAAATATCAATTTTACGCTCAATGGAGGGGACAAAAAAACAAATAAACAAAAAATTCACACACAAACAGCATCAAATTAGCACGGCCACTAAAATAAAATTTTAATCTCAAACGAGCAGCTGTGTACAGGAAGCAGCAGACATTTCGTTCACACAAAACCCAGAATGGTGGTTGGTGGGGGGAGGTGGAGCCCGGATGTGCGGGCCAGGCTAGGTCTATTAGACCCTAATTGTGAGATTATTTCTTTCCGTCTCTAACTGGGTCCAGTCATCAGTGTCAAGAGAGACTCGTTCAAGGTTCAATACAGTGACACGTACCCTTCCCTCCGGCATTTCGCTCATTGATTTTATTTGTTATTGTTTCCTGGAGTCTTCCGCTAAGATGATGACGGAGAAGCTCTTACAGCAGCTCGTGCATGGAAAACGTTAGCTCTGAGGTTTAAAACTGGGGAAAACAGGAAACAAAGAAAAGCCTGGAACAATTACCGGCTTCAACAAAGGAAATTCAAACAAACTTTGTTCTGCATCAGTGGTCGCTAAACTCGAAAAGGTTTAATTGTTTAGTTATTTTAACGTTTTTTTTTTCTGTTGGTTAATTTTCTTCTAGGTTAATTATGTTAACTTTCTTGTAGATTAGTAGTGTTCACTTTTTTACGTTAATTAACTTTCTTGTACGATAATAATGTTAACTTTCTTCTAGGTTAGTTATGTTAACTTCTTTTTGTAGATTTGTTATGTTATGAGACACCGGCGACGATAAAGAGAGAAGATTCTAGATTGATGTCGTGGCATGGAAAACAGTCAACAGCAGAGTTAATAAAGTATAGATACAGATAGAAACTTGTGAAAGAACATCTTCGCCTACGCCAACCGGTATGGCACATGCTGATGATGGTTATTTTAACTTTAACTTTATTCTGTTAGTTACGTCAATTTATTTTTCTAGGTTAGTTACGTCAACTTATTTTTCTAGGTTAGTTTCATCAACTTATTTTTCTAGGTTAGTTACGTAAATTTATTATTCTAGGTTAGTTACGCAAACTTATTTTTCTAGGTTAGTTACGTCAACTTATTTTTCTAGGTTAGTTACGTCAATTTATTTTTCTAGGTTAGTTACGTCAACTTATTTTTCTAGGTTAGTTTCATCAACTTATTTTTCTAGGTTAGTTACGTAAATTTATTATTCTAGGTTAGTTACGCAAACTTATTTTTCTAAGTTAGTTACGTCAATTTATTTTTCTAGGTTAGTTACGTCAACTTATTTTTCTAGGTTAGTTTCATCAACTTATTTTTCTAGGTTAGTTACGTAAATTTATTATTCTAGGTTAGTTACGCAAACTTATTTTTCTAGGTTAGTTACGTCAACTTATTTTTCTAGGTTAGTTTCATCAACTTATTTTTCTAGGTTAGTTAAGCAAACTTATTTTTCTAGGTTAGTTTCATCAACTTATTTTTCTAGGTTAGTTACGTAAATTTATTATTCTAGGTTAGTTACGTCAAATTATTTTTCTAGGTTAGTTTCATCAACTTATTTTTCTAGGTTAGTTACGTAAATTTATTATTCTAGGTTAGTTACATCAACTTATTTTTCTAGGTTAGTTATGTAAATTTATTATTCTAGGTTAGTTACGTCAAATTATTTTTCTAGGTTAGTTTCATCAACTTATTTTTCTAGGTTAGTTACGTAAATTTATTATTCTAGGTTAGTTACATCAACTTATTTTTCTAGGTTAGTTATGTAAATTTATTATTCTAGGTTAGTTACGTCAAATTATGTTTCTAGGTTAGTTACGTCAAATTATTTTTCTAGGTTAGTTACGTCAACTTATTTTTCTAGGTTTGTTATGTCAACTTATGTTTCTAGGTTAGTTACGTCAACATATTATATTCTATGTTAGTTATGTTAACTTTTTTCAAGGTTAGTTACGTTAAATTGTTCATGGTTAGTTATGTTCACTTTTATGAGTTCCCCTTTTGTGTTGCCCTCTTTGAGAATCTCCTCGTTGGTCCTTTTAGTTGTCCGGGGAACTTTCAACATTTTTATGAGAAATCCCATCTCTGTGGCCTCTAATAGTCTTTACATTTGTTTGTTTACTGTCCCTGATTCGCTTCCATAGGTCAGGATTGGCTCTATATAGTACCGATAAACTCTCTTTCTCACTTCTACTGAAATAAATTTGTTGCATAAGACGTTTTTCATTTTCTGAAATGTTATTTTGGCCTGAGCTGTTCTGTTTTTTTTATTTTTATTTCTGTGGTGCATCTTCCATCTGATGTTATTATTGTGCCCAAGTATTTGACGCTTTGCACTTGTTTCAGATTTGTCCTGTTTATTTTTATGCTGCATGCTGGTAATGATTGTTTCTTCGATATGACCATTACTTCTGTTTTCTTACTATTCAGACTGAGACATTTCTTGTTGCTTTCTTTTACAGTTATGTCTATCATTTCTTTTAGTTTATTCTGTTGTAGTATATTAAGACTGTGTCATCCGCATAAGGCACTTTTTTTTATGTTGTGACCGTTGACTTCAATTCCTTTTCTATCTACTATTGATCTCATAATATTTTCGCTGTAAAGTGAAAATAAATCCGGAGACAGAACACAGCCTTGTCTGACTCCTTGTTTTATACATTAGAATTGTCCTGTTTGGTTGCAAATTCTTATGGCTGCTGTTTGTTGCCACTACATGTTTTTTTAAATTATAACTCTGAGATCCTTGCCATCAGTGTTTAATTTCTCCAGCACATTGATTATTCCCACATGCTTGACTTTGTCAAATGATTTTGTGTAGTCTGTAAAGCACATATATAGATCTCTCTCTACCTTTATAGATAATTCTATCAATATTCTCGGGATGTATAATGCATTATTGGTGCCCTTGCCTTCCACAAATCCACATTGTTCCTCACGTATTTCTGGTTTCTATTATCCAATTATTAATCCTCCTTGCCATCTGCCCCAAAAGAGGACGTTAAGTAGGCGTAAATGCGTTGTGTGCTTATTTGCGCCTTTCGGCCCCAGACATTTGATATGACATATTTATGACATTATATGATCAATCGTTATATGACATATGTATGACATTATATGATCAATCATGATATGACATATTTACGACATTATATGATCAATCATGATATGACATATTTATGACATTATATGATCAATCATGATATGACATATTTATGACATTATATGATCAATCATGATATGACATATTTACGACATTATATGATCAATCATTATATGACATATTTATGACATTATATGATCAATCATGATATGACATATTTATGACATTATATGATCAATCGTTATATGACATATTTATGACATTATATGATCAATCATGATATGACATATTTATGACATTATATGATCAATCATTATATGACATATTTATGACATTATATGATCAATCATGATATGGCATATTTATGACATTATATGATCAATCATGATATGACATATTTATGACATTATATGATCAATCATGATATGACATATTTTAGCCTTTTTTTCAGGAGTACCGGTTTTAGCTCTACTATCCAAGCATCTACGTCTATTTAACGTGTTGTGTGTGTTGTCTGTGTGAGTATGTGAGGAGGGGGGAGGAATGGAGTAGGGCCTTGAACAGACCTGTTCGTCGAAGTTATGGATCGCTGACTCAGCTCAGTTGCTAGATGGGCTTATCGGGACCCCCCCCCCCCCCCACCTCCCACGCTTCCATTTAATTTATGCAAAATAAACATTACAATAGTAAGCACGTGTTCTTGCTCTATTGAAAGAGCCAGTAGCAAAATAGTAAAGAGAGGGAATGCCGATAGAGAGGAAGTCTGTTCGGATCCCAGCTTGAAGCTCTGCAGTCGATGAAGTTGAAAAAGAGAATCTGTACATGGCTCACTGAGTAGGGGAAAGTAATGACAGTGAGTAAGAGCACTGGCCACCTCAATTCAAATACAGTTGTAAACTACGGCATAATGTGAATTCTCCACTACTATACGACCATATCTATCTATAGATTGACAAAGGTCAAGCGGCTGACAGGAAATGCTCGGAAAACCCCGACCTAGTGTGACGTTTTCAGCTTTGCAAGCAAGAGCGGTTGTGAGTAAAGTGACGTCAGCCATCTATAACTCAAATAGATGAAAACGTCACGCTAGTTGGAGGGTTTTCCAATTTTATTTTCTGCCTGCGGATTTTTGGAAATCTATAGAAAGCTATGTCTACGACACTGTATGTTCGGGGATATCCCTCACCTGAGCTGTAATTACGTGCACACAGACTTTCTGATCGCATTGGCGTGCTCTGTTGTTGACGTTTAGAAGACTCCTGGGCTTGTTCCATTTCCTGGATTGTTTATTCACATTTAACAAATATTTTAACGGTGTTTTTCAACGGGGAAACTATCCAGTTTTACAACCAGTATAAACAAGAGCTAGGGCAAACTGGGTAAAAAGAAAACAACAGTTCAAGGAATGAGACCTTTGGCATTCTGAAGAAACCAGAGACTACAGTGTACACAGTTGCTTGCTTCAATCCAAAAGTGGTATTTTAGTAATAAGTGAAAATGTTACAAAGACTAAAACACTCTCCTTATTCTTAAAATATATATTTTATGGACGAGGTTTTTAGACTCAAGTACTATTAGAAAAATAACCACCACAGAAATGAAGTGTGTCAGACGCATGACAAGAAACATACTGAGAGATGAGATCAGAAATGAATAGCTACGAAAAAAGACTAGGAACGGAACCAGTTATTGGATACATAAAGCCACAACAGATACAGTTGTTCGGGCATGTTATAAGATAAAGAACGCGATATAATACAACCAGTTAGCAACAAACAATACAAGAACACCAGACCAAGAGGCAGGAACAAAATACAAAGATGGATAAACGGAATACTAGAAACACTCGGAGGTAAAACAGCAATAGTGTCAATAGAAGAGCAACAATTATGTCGGCCCTCTAGGTCGACAAGCAAATGAGGAAGGGAAGAAGATGTTCTAGTTTGTGATATTGGATACAACATGTGATATTGGATACAAAATGTGAAATTGGATACAAAATGTGATATTGGATACAAAATGTGATATTGGATACAGATTGTGATATTTGATACAAAATGTGATATTGGATACAAAATGTGTTTTTTTTTTGCCTTTACAAAATTAATTTTTAATTTATGACATTTCATTATATTAATGACTCTGAGAGTGATGTGTTAGGCGCATGGCAGGAAACAACCTAAGAGATAGCAAGATCAGAATATAGGAACTGATCAAAAAGCTAAAAATAATTCCCGCCATAGAATAGAATACATAATGAAACAGATAAAATGGTCTTGCAACATGGTAAATCAGAAAGACAGAAACACAATACAAGGATCCTATCCTTCATATAACCGCTACGAGAACACCAGACCAAAGGGCAACCATGAAAAAGATGGATTGATGAAATATTAGACAACACTAGAAACATAACAGCAGCAGAGGCAAACAGAAGAGCAAGAGACCGAAAACTACATCTCCCCTCGGCGCTGGAAGGCAAATGAGGAGGGAAAGATAAAGAAGATGATTATGAGATAAGTTACAGAGACTGACATCTTATGCTGGCGAGTATTCAGATTGAATCACAAGTGCTATTGAGACAAACTATAACTGTTTTCTAAACAGCGATTATGTGCACGTATCACGGAAGAACTATGCACAAGTCTTATCAACACAATCGTGACAGGAGCCAACGGCCTCCTCACCCATCAGATCTGACACCATGCAACATTATAACCTGCGATCAGATCTGACACCATGCAACATTATAACATGCGATCAGATCTGACACCATGCAACATTATAACCTGCGATCAGATCTGACACCATGCAACATTATAACAAGCGATCAGATCTGACACCATGCAACATTATAACATGCGATCAGATCTGACACCATGCAACATTATAACATGTGATCAGATCTGACACCATGCAACATTATAACATGCGATCAGATCTGACACCATGCAACACTATAACCTGCGATCAGATCTGACACCATGCAACATTATAACATGCGATCAGATCTGACACCATGCAACATTATAACATGCGATCAGATCTGACACCATGCAACATTATAACATGCGATCAGATCTGACACCATGCAACATTATAACATGCGATCAGATCTGACACCATGCAACACTATAACCTGCGATCAGATCTGACACCATGCAACATTATAACATGCGATCAGATCTGACACCATGCAACATTATAACCTGCGATCATATTTATGCAAAATAATTCAACGGCCTCACCCATCATATCTGACATCATGCAACACTATAACATGCGATCAGATCTGACACCATGCAACATTATAACATGCGATCAGATCTGACACCATGTAACATTATAACATGTGATCAGATCTGACACCATGCACCATTATAACATGCGATCAGATCTGACACCATGCAACATTATAACCTGCGATCAGATCTCACACCATGCAACATTATAACATACGATCAGATCTGACACCATGCAACATTATAACATGCGATCAGATCTGACACCATGCAACATTATAACCTGCGATCAGATCTGACAGCATGCAACATTATAACATACGATCAGATCTGACACTATGCAACATTATAACATGCGATCAGATCTGACATCATGCAACATTATAACCTGCGATCAGATCTGACACCATGCAACATTATAACCTGCGATCAGATCTGCACCATGCAACATTATAACCCAACAGATATTCTATTGCAAAATGAGATTTTATGTATTAAAACTTTATGAGTGGAGCACCGGTACAAATTTTTTACTCTGGCGTGTCTACACTTCAAAGCGATAGAGAAGCCTACGTTCCTAAACCCACAAGACCTGCTCTAGTGGTAGAGGAGCCGGTGTGTCCATATCCCTAAGAGTTGTTCTAGTGGTAGAGGAGCCGGTGTGTCCATATCCCTAAGAGTTGCTCTAGTGGTAGAGGAGCCGGTGTGTCCATATCCCTAAGAGTTGCTCTAGTGGTAGAGGAGCCGGTGTGTCCATATCCCTAAGAGTTGCTCTAGTGGTAGAGGAGCCGGTGTGCCCATATCCCCAAGAGTTGTTCTAGTGGTAGAGGAGCCGGTGTGTCCATATCCCTAAGAGTTGTTCTAGTGGTAGAGGAGCCGGTGTGTCCATATCGCCAAGACCTGCTCTAGTGGTAGAGGAGCCGGTGTGTCCATATCCCTAAGAGTTGCTCTAGTGGTAGAGGAGCCTGTGTGCCCATATCCCTAAGAGTTGCTCTAGTGGTAGAGGAGCCTGTGTGTCCATATCCCTAAGAGTTGCTCTAGTGGTAGAGGAGCCGGTGTGTCCATATCCCTAAGAGTTGCTCTAGTGGAAGAGGAGCCGGTGTGTCCATATCCCTAAGAGTTGCTCTAGTGGTAGAGGAGCCGGTGTGTCCATATCCCTAAGAGTTGCTCTAGTGGTAGAGGAGCCGGTGTGTCCATATCCCTAAGAGTTGCTCTAGTGGTAGAGGAGCCGGTGTGTCCATATCCCTAAGAGTTGCTCTAGTGGTAGAGGAGCCGGTGTGCCCATATCCCTAAGAGTTGCTCTAGTGGTAGAGGAGCCGGTGTGTCCATATCCCTAAGAGTTGCTCTAGTGGTAGAGGAGCCTGTGTGCCCATATCCTTAAGAGTTGCTCTAGTGGTAGAGGAGCCGGTGTGTCCATATCCCTAAGAGTTGTTCTAGTGGTAGAGGAGCCGGTGTGTCCATATCCCTAAGAGTTGCTCTAGTGGTAGAGGAGCCTGTGTGCCCATATCCCTAAGAGTTGCTCTAGTGGTAGAGGAGCCTGTGTGCCCATATCCCTAAGAGTTGTTCTAGTGGTAGAGGAGCCTGTGTGCCCATATCCCTAAGAGCTGCTCTAGTGGTAGAGGAGCCTGTGTGTCCATATCCCTAAGAGTTGTTCTAGTGGTAGAGGAGCCGGTGTGCCCATATCCCTAAGAGTTGCTCTAGTGGTAGAGGAGCCTGTGTGCCCATATCCCTAAGAGTTGTTCTAGTGGTAGAGGAGCCGGTGTGCCCATATCCCTAAGAGTTGTTCAAGTGGTAGAGAAGCCGGTGTGTCCATATCCCTAAGAGTTGTTCTAGTGGTAGAGAAGCCGGTGTGTCCATATCCCTAAGAGTTGTTCTAGTGGTAAAGAAGCCGGTGTGTCCATATCCCTAAGAGTTGTTCTAGTGGTAGAGAAGCCGGTGTGTCCATATCCCTAAGAGTTGTTCTAGTGGTAGAGAAGCCGGTGTGTCCATATCCCTAAGAGTTGTTCTAGTGGTAGAGAAGCCGGTGTGTCCATATCCCTAAGAGTTGTTCTAGTGGTAGAGAAGCCGGTGTGTCCATATCCCTAAGAGTTGTTCTAGTGGTAGAGAAGCCGGTGTGCCCATATCCCCAAGAGTTGTTCTAGTAGTAGAGGAGCCGGTGTGCCCATATCCCGAAGAGTTGTTCTAGTGGTAGAGGAGCCTGTGTGCCCATATCCCTAAGAGTTGTTCTAGTAGTAGAGGAGCCTGTGTGCCCATATCCCCAAGACCTGTTCTAGTGGTAGCGGAGCCGGTATGCCCATATCGCCAAGACCTGTTCTAGTGGTAGAGGAGCCTGTGTGCCCATATCCCCAAGACCTGTTCTAGTGGTAGCGGAGCCGGTATGCCCATATCGCCAAAACCTGTTCTAGTGGTAAAGGAGCCGGTGTGCCCATATCCCCAAGAGTTGTTCTAGTGGTAGAGGAGCCGGTGTGCCCATATCCCCAAGAGTTGTTCTAGTGGTAGCAATACTACCAACGGATCATCTGAACTGGACATATCAAAGGGAAAGGGGCCAGGAAAAGGGATACACAAAGAAATTGAAATCGGATGCGCTGGGCTACACGCCTAACAATAAAGTGCAACGTAAATCTCACCATGAAGATATCACACAATGGAAGTTCTATTATTAAGTTGAAAATGTAAGAGTAAAATAATAGACAGGAATACCAAAATAAATAAAACCCAAAATTTATAATAGAGAAGTGAAAAAGCTATATAGTATTTATAATATAATAAACATCTCTACAAAACATTTTTATAGAGCTCTATGGCGTCGCGAGGGGACATAATTATTGGTGCTCTATGGCGTCGCAAGGGATATAATTATTGGTTCTCTATTCGGCGCACGAGCTTTGGGTCTAAGGTCCGGGAACTGTTTGTTACGTAAGGAGATTTGTGACCAACTCAATAAATAACCTCCCTTGGTGGCGTCTATTACTGGTCACATTCATTCCGATGTTTTTACCTCCCTTGTACAAAGTGATCAGAGTGGGTTTTCTGCCGCGCATTTCTACCGCGGGTAACTTCAAAGTTTGATGGTTACTCATTATCTTCGCATTTTCTTTACAAAAATTTTTTACAAAAATGACGTAGTTGCGATAAGTTGTTATTTACAGCAAAATGACGAAATGCTAGTACACTTATTAAGTAAGGATAAGGTAAAGTACAAGACTTGAATCGGAGTCTTAGCACGCGAGTTTCCATCAAAATGTGCTCGGCCGCCTATCCAGAAGTGTTCGGAGACTTCCGGATGGTGTCGCTTCAAGCATCGAAACTCACGACGTGAGGCAGCATTCCTCGCCTTCCCAGAGCACTACCCTGCTACCCATTTCTCTCAGCGGCTGGGTCGACCGCAGGGGTATTTTTTTTTCTCAACCACGAGTACAACTCACACTGCTCCCAGCGGGAATCGAACACGGGTTGTCCAAACGTCGGTAGTCCAGTCGGGTGGGGTTTTCCCAACTAGGCTACCGAGGCCACCACAGTTATTAAAGGAGATAAGGAAAGGCGAAGAACTTCAAAGGAAACAAAGAAGAACAAACTAGAAGCAAAAACTGCAAATAAACGACATATAGCATATAATACATCTGCAACCACAACAAGACCAGATTTTCATTTTCCTCCTCAAAACAGGCCAAATACGAGCCAACGTCAGCACTTAGGAATCGTCCACAGTGACAAGTGTCATTGCGGAGGAGGGACCCATTCTTCATTCATGCAACAAAAAGACATCAAACCTGGCCCAACGATATAGACATGCAAGAAGAATTCTAGGGACACTACAAATACCTGGATAGGACTGACCAAAAGATTCTCGAACAAAAAGTGAGACAGAGAAAGAGAGAGAGAGAGAGAGAGAGAGAGAGATGGTAAAACGCTAAAGTAAACAGAACAGAGTATGAATTTGCTCAGCGACACATAACTGACTGCTGTGATACTAGAAATATTGAAGATCTTAATTTGCTACCCAGTGGAGGCTTTGGGAATAGAATAACATCCCAGTCGTGGCTTTGGAAATAGAACAACATCCCAGTGGTGGCTTTGGAAATAGAATAACAAACATCCCAGTGGCAGCTTTGGAAATAGAATAACATCCACGTGGTGGGTTTGGAAATAGAATAACATCCCAGTGGTGACTTTGGAAATAGAATAACATCCCAGTGGTGGCTTTGGAAATAGAATAACATCCCAGTCGTGGGTTTGGAAATAGAATAACACCCCAGTGGTGGGTTTGGAAATAGAATAACATCCCAGTGGTGGCTTTGGAAATAGAATAACATCCCAGTGGTGGCTTTGGAAATAGAATAACATCCCAGTGGTGGCTTTGAAAATAGAATAACATTCCAGTGGTGGCTTTGGAAATAGAATAACATCCCAGTGGTGGGTTTGGAAATAGAATAACATCCCAGTGGTGAGTTTGGAAATAGAATAACATCCCAGTAGCGGGTTTGGAAATAGAATAACATCCCAGTGGTGGCTTTGGAAATAGAATAACAATTGTGATCACACAAGTAGGAATTGAACGAGTTCCTTTTCACAGACGACAAAACACTGAACCACATAAAAATAGAAGACACACAAAAACACAACACAGACTTAACAGAGTCGGGAAACACCATAATGTGAAAATCAACAGAAACAATACAGAAGTAATGACGATATCAAAAGAAACACAAGTACTCCAATTTTCCTCTTCTCACGATGTGGCCAAAAAATGTTGATTGTTTCTTTCTGATGTTTTTTTTTAGGAGCTCCCTTTTTATGTTGGCCTATGAGAATATCTTTGTTAGTATTTTTAGCTGTCCAGAAAACTTTCAACATTCTTCTGAGAAATTAAATCTCTGTACCATCTAATAGTCTTTTCATTAGTTTGTCTACTATCCATGATTCGCTTCCATAGGTCAGAATTGGCTCTATATATATCCGATGAACTCTCTTTCTCACTTCTATTGACATAGACTTGTTGCATAATACGTTTTTCATTTTCTGAAATGCTATTTTGGCTTAAGCTATTTTACTTTTTATTTCGATGGTGCATCTTCCATCTGATGTTATTATTGTGCTCAAGTATTTGACGCGTTACATTTGTTTAAGATTTGTCATGTTTATTTTTATGTTGCATGATGGTGAATATAAAATTAGAAATAGAACAAGAAATATAAAATTAGAACTAGATATCCTTAGAGTAGATAGACAGATGAGTGATCAGTACAGTACAATAGTACCAAAATAGATATAAAGCTATTGAGAAAATACAGGACATCACGGAGCAGTGTGAAATGATCAAACAATCGATTCAGCAAACATCAAAAGAAGTAATACCAGTGACTAAAAGAATCAACAAAAAGAAATGGATGACAGAAGAAATACTAGAACTAATGGACAAAAGACGAAAACATAAGAAAGAAGAAAGGCCATACAAAGTATTGCATAAAGATATCCAGAACAAATGCAGAGAAGCAAAGGAAGGATGGTTAAAGCAGAAATGTGAAGAAATGAATAAACAAGAAATGAAAGATTTAAAATTTGTGCACAATCAATTAAATGAATTAACAGGAAGAAAAGAGGTCAAAGTTTCAGGATGTGTGAAATCAAAGGAAGGAAATATAATAATGCGACAGGAGAGGACAATGGAAAGATGGACAGAATATATCAGTCAACTCTATGATTATGACAGACCAGAGCTAAACAATTCCAACAAAGACACGGGACCATCAATAATGCAGAGGGAAGTGGAGGAGGCAATTCAACAAAAGAGGCAAAGCTCCAGGTACCGACAATATAACAACCGAAGAGATAAATGCATTAGGAGAGTTGGGAGTACAAGTCATAACAAAACTGCTCAATGACTCAATGACATATATATCGCAGGACACATACCACAAGATCTACTAAAATATATCATTATAGCCATACCGAAGATGTCAGGAGCCACTGATTGTGAAGACCATCGCACTATTAGTCTCATGAGCCATATGACGAAAATATTACTAATAATCATCATGCGACGTGTAATAAGTGAGGAACAATGTGGATTTGTGGAAGGAAAGGGCACCAAAAATGCAATATACATCCTTATAACATTGATAGAAAGATCTATAGAAGTAAAGAAAGATCTATATATGTGCTTTATAAACTACACAAAAACATTTGACAAAGTAAAGCTTGTGTAAATAATCAATATGCTGGGGAAATTAAGCATTGATGGCAAGGATCTACTAATCATAAAAAAAACATGTACTGACAACAAACAGCAGCTATACGAATTAACAATCAAATAGGACAATTCTTATATATAAAACAAGGAGTCAGACAAGGCTGTGTTCTGTCGTCGGATTTGTTTTCACTTTACAGCTCAATCAACAGATTTACAGATCAATCAATAGTAGACAAAAAAGGAACCGAAGTCAACGGTCACAACATAAACAATATGCGATATGCAGATGACACAGTCTTAATAGCAGAGACAGAGAATGAACTACAAGAAATGATAGACTTAATAGTTGAAGAAAGCAACAAAAAAGGTCTCAGTCTG
The DNA here is from genome assembly GCA_032433765.1 of Megaustenia siamemsis. Lineage (NCBI taxonomy): Eukaryota > Metazoa > Mollusca > Gastropoda > Stylommatophora > Ariophantidae > Megaustenia > Megaustenia siamemsis. Next base: position 64,042,734 of record JAVIAB010000126.1, read on the forward strand.
AATAGTAAGAAAACAGAAGTAATGGTCATATCGAAGAAACAATCACCACCATCATGCAGCATAAAAATAAACAGGACAAATCTGAAACAAGTGCAAGGCGTCAAATACTTGGGCACAATAATAACATCAGATGGGAGATGCACCACAGAAATAAACAGCAGAATAGCTCAGGCCAAAATAGCATTTCAGAAAATGAAAAATATCTTATGCAGCAAATCTATGTCAATAGGAGTGAGAAAGAGAGTTCATCGGTGCTATATAGGGCCAATTCTGACCTATGGAAGCGAATCATGGACAGTAAACAAACAAATGAAAAGATGATTAGAGGCCTCAGAGATGGTCTTTCTCAGAAGAATGTTGAAAGTTCCCTGGAAAACTAAAAAGACCAACAAGGAAATTCTCAAAGAGGCCAACACAAAAGGGAGCTCCTAAAAAACATCAGAAAGAAGCAATCAACATTTTTTGGGGCACACCATGAGAAGAGGAAAGTTGGAATACTTGGTTACAACTGACAACATAAAAGGAAAGAGAGATCGCGGACGACAAAGAGAGAAAATACTAGATAGCTTGGTGGCATTGGCATGGAAAACAGTCAACAACACAACTGATACGATGCACTGTGGATTGAAGAATGTGGAAGGACATGATCGCCTACGTCAACCGATATGACACATGATGATGATGGTGATGTTTCTTCAATATGACCATTGCTTCTGTTTTCTTACTATTCAGACTGAGACCTTTCTTGTTGCTTTCTTTTACTAACATGTCTATCATTTCTTGTAGTTCATTCTCTGTCTCTGTTATTAAGACTGTGTCCGCATATCCCAAATTGCTTATGTTGTGACCGTTGACTTCAATACCTTTTTTTGTCTACTATTGATCTCGTAATATTTTCGATGTAAAGTGAAATAAATCCGGCGACAGAACACAGCCTTGTCTGACTCCTTGTTTTATATGTTGGAACTGTCCTGTCTGGTTGCTAATTTGTATAGCTGCGGTTTGTTGCCAGTACATGCTTTTTATTATTCTCAGACCCTTGCCATCAATCTTTAATTTCTCCAGCTTATTGATTATTTCCACATGCTTTACTTTGTCAAATGTTTTTGTGTAGTCTATAAAGCACATGTATAGATCTTTCTTTACTTCTATAGATCTTTCTATCTTTAAGGCTAGATAATACACCAGAAATCCTGCAGTGGCGCGGATTGACAACAGCCACACTTAGTCTTAGAAAACTGACTTCCCCACAACTCTTCAAGTTCCATATAAATGAATGAAGCCTCCTCATTTCTCCTCATCCTTCTTTTCCTTTCGTTTTGAAATGTCATAAACAACAAACATTCGTCAAATTCACGAATCAAGGACATTAGGAATAGAACAAAGAAGAAGAAAAGGGAACTGAGAACCAAGAAAAAGCCATAACGAAATCATGTTTTCCGCTGAGAGTGTTGGTCATTAAAAACATAATTCTGTCAATGTGTTAATGACATAATTAAGGAAGACACTGACAGCAACAGACGAGCGAGCTCTCCAAGAGCTGATAGAAGAGAATCGATTCTAGACCCAAGATACGGCCCGGAAGCTCTCATCAGTCTATGAGCCGGTACTAGCGTCCATACAGGATGCGGGAGGAGTTCGATATTTCATACACGATTACCTGTTCCTCAGGGGAGACAAGCCGCTGGTTGTAAATGAAGAGATGAAAAAGAGAGATTTGGGGGGGGGGGGTCCCCACAGAATCGTGAAGGAAGACAGTATCTAGTATCGTATACCTACAAACTTGCGGGTCGGAGGCGCGCCTCACAGCACCAGAGCTGGAATTTGTCAGCGACCTACAGCTGATGGCTTGCGCCAGGATAGGTGAACCAGAACCACCCAGACCCTACTCCACCTCTCCGTGGTGCCTCTAGTAACAGGCTAATCTGTCTAGTCTGGCCAAGCGAGTAGGGATCGAAGAGGGAAGACAACCCGGTACTCAAAAATGTCATGCTGAAGTCGGATGTGTTGGGCCGAAAGGCACAAATATCACAGTTATACTGAAAACCACAACACAACGTAGACACGCCCACTTACCTTCCTTTTAAGGGCGGATGACGAAGAGGTATACTCCTTTAATCATCGAGCGAATGCAAGCAAACTGCGGGGCGACTGCTTTAGCAAAAGATTTTTATCTTTCTTCTTAGTGTTTACCAGTAAAGTGTCCGTGGATGCATTCTGTCGCTAGTTTACATGAAATCGTAATATCCGCGCCCTTTCGACCCGACACATCCGTCTCCGTGTGGATGGGTTGGATTGTAATTTAATCATTTTTGCCAAGGAGGGGGCGGAGGTCATTTTTGGCCTACTCTTTTCAACTTTTAATTACACTGTGTTTTTAACGTGCGAAGAGTGCACACAAAATCTCCTGTTTCTCGTCTACATCCGAGAGGGGTAGATGTTCAATCTCACTACCCAGAGACCAAGTAAGGGAGGGTAAAGCCCCGAACAAATCACACACTCGAATAGAAATATGTCCACCACCTGCAGCGGTATTCGACCCCTGGACACTTCCTGTCCTGAGGCTGATTTCTTACATTTAGACCACCCAGCCCAACAAGCGATCTGGTTCGTTCGACATTAATCAAATTAGAAACTATTCTAGTCAAAGGGTGCCGACAGCACATTTGGTAGCGCTCTGGCATTGCGATGAGGCAGTCGAGGCTCAAACCTAGCCTTACACAATTTTTTTTTGTAAATAATAAAAAGAACGAACACTTGACGACGTCACAAAATCCCTTACGATCATTGGCCTAGAATGGAGAGAAGTAGATAAAATGTATAAGAGCATTAATGGATTAAGAGATCTTTCCTGTGGATTATGTTACAAGAATGGGTCTATGGGGCTTTGATTGAATTATGGAAGTGGACAGCAGAGGGGCAGGAATTGGCCAGAGACTCAAATTGACCGCCGACGACAGGATTAGTGAATCAGATCAGGTCAAGATCCTACTACAGAGTTCACCGCGGCAATCCTGGAAATAGACTAAAAGGTTTGACCAAGCAACCAGTGATCAAAGAGTTAAAACAAACCGGTTTTTTTTTTTTGGAAATGAAGTCTGAAAACTGAAGCCGCATATGTTTGACTGAAGCACTCATAAATCGCGGCTTACCTGGCACACCAACATGCTCACTTAACGACCCCTTTCAAGGAGAAAGCAAACGAAAAGGATGTCCTTAATTATCTCTGACAGACCATACAAACAACGCAATTTCTCAAAGCACAAGATGAAAAATGGATTCCGAGTTAAATAATTTTGTCATTCGCCCGCAGCATTATGTCTGCAACATTAGCCATTATAATGTTGAGTCATCACCGAAAATTGACGTCATACAAAAAAATGAAGGCGTAACAATAGCCATCTTTAGTTGTACTAAGGCTGCGGACTGAGAAAGGTATTCTAAAACCACCCAAACTTTGTGACGTTTTCAGTTATGCGGGCTATGGACGGCTGACGCCATTTTACCCACAACCGCTCCTCATCGGAAAGCTGAAAACGTCACGCTAGTAGGATTTTTTTTTTTTTTTTTTTTTTTTTTTTTTGGTAGTTTCCAGTTCAGTCCTAAAGTAAAGAAATTAGAATCAGAATAGCTAAAGCAGTCATGTCTTTCAGAAGCCTTGAAAAGTTGTGGAAATCAAAACTCATCAGCACAAACACAAAACTTGGACTATTCAAATCAAATGTACTATCAACCCTTACGTATGCGTGTGAAAGCTGGAAAAAAACAAGAGATATAGAAACAAAGTTGAACGCATTCGAAAATAAATGTCTAAGGAAAATACTTGGTATAGAATGGAACGAATTCAAAACAAACAAGGAAATTAGAGAAATCGCCAATCAACCACTAATATCTTCAGTAATAAAGAAAAGACGATGGTCATATGTTGGACATGTGATGAGAAGAGATAATAACCGAATAGCAAAGCAAGCCCTCATATGGGAAACAACAGTAAAGAGGAAAAGAGGAAGACCCAGAGAGACACTGAGAAGAACATTGATGAGAGAGGCAAGAGCAGCAGGATTCGGCTCCCTCAATGAGATAGAACTGCTTGCACAGACAGAGACAAATGGCGAGATTTGATAAAATATCTTTAAAAGAAAACTGCTATAACAAAAATTCAGATAAGAGAAGGAGTATCTTGGTCCACGCCATATGGGCCGACCACGGCTCGAAAGGTCAATAGATAGATAGTTCAGTCCCTAGGCTTACTTCTACAGATGGCGATGACACCACTATGGTTGTATTTTAATTTGTACTTGGTGAGTTTACTACCACCTAGGATAAACATCGACCACTACCATAAAATACTACAGCACCAGGTATATAACACCCCCTTCCTTGGAGGCAAGCAGCCGTGGCGTGTAGTATATTACAACACTCTCCCACGAGAGTTACAAAACCATTACACTTCTTTTTGTTACCACTGACAGGCAGACACCGAGTGTACCTGAGGGCATGTTGAACGTCTTGAAATTACAGCCATTTTCTTGTTTAATTATCAACTGATAGAGCAACGAACACGTGCCTCTTAAGCATGGAGACATAGTGCTCTACCCCTAGGCCAGGATTAACTCTTCATTAACGTTAGAAAGAGAGGTTATTTTATCATGAACGATCTAGCCATGACCTGACGAGGACGTCATGTCAATACAAATTTAAAAGAACTATTTCCTCAAATCACAAATACCCTCCGGAAGTGACGCAACAATGATGAAATACATGTAGTGGGGGTTAATTATTTTAAGCGCCATGTTAAATGATATAATTAAAAGTGAATGTAAAAAAAAAAAAAGTAAAGTACCCCCGTCACGCTAAGTGGCGTATAGAGAACATGGTGTCAGTGACCATAAATTTTACAGACCTTCAACACATGATTTTTGGGGTAATGTGGTCGGTATTACGCCCGTGCCGCTTTACTTTCCCAGAAAAAAAATCCTGTACCCATTAAAGGCTGGGTGAACCGGAAGCCGTCGGTTGGGATCGAACCCTACCTCTTGTCCTTTGTAGTCCAGTTCACTAACCACTGAGCTATCGCGGCTCCCAAAAGTGAATGTGGTAATAGAATATTTCTTCTTTCCTTCCTCGTCTGCCTTTCAGTGTCGAGGAGAGATATAGTTTGTGGTCGTTTGCTCTTCTCTTGGCGTCTCATCCTGCTGTTTCAAAGTGTTTCTAATATTCCATCAATCTAACGTATGCACTTATACTATCAAAAATGAGAAATGTGCAACACTGATATCAAATTATGATTTTTATCAGACAGGTTAAGAGCGCTTCCCTACTCGCTTTCACATTATTCAATATTCTTCTTCTTTCTTACAGCTCGTTGTTTAGCAAAGGTCTTCTACAAACACGTTCCAAGCCGTCCTGTTTCTTGTCATTAAGATCGCGCAATATCTTCACTACCCTCTTCATCTCCACTTCCATATGTCTTCTCCGCCCTCTTCATCTCCGCTTTCATCTGTCTTCCATATCCTCTTCATCTCTGCTTCCATCTGTCTTCCATATCCTCTTCATCTCCGCTTCCACCTGTCTTCCCACTCCTCTTCATCTCTGCTTCCATCTGTCTTCCATATTCTCTTCATCTCCGCTTCCACCTATCTTTCATATTCATCTCCACTTCTACCTGTCTTTCATATTCTCTTCATCTCCGCTTCCACCTATCTTTCATATCCTCTTCATCTCCGCTTCCACCTATCTTTCATATTCTCTTCATCTCCGCTTCCACCTATCTTTCATATTCTCTTCATCTCCGCTTCCACCTATCTTTCATATCCTCTTCATCTCCGCTTCCACCTATCTTTCATTGACTCTTCATCTCCGCTTCCAAGGAACCATATCTTCTATTATTGTTCTTTCCAGCCTGCTGTGTCCTTTAACATGGCCGTAGTCTTTTAATTTCCTCTGCAAAATGGTGTTTATACGCCAGTTCTTTTTAATGTTTACATCTGTTAATATGTCTTGATTGCAAGTTACATCACTACAGTCATAACTATATGGGCCACTGTAAGAATGACAAAAAGGCAATATTTATACAAGAAATTACATTGTAGATATAGACAATATTTCAGGCGAACTAAAGAAAGACAGACAGATAGATTAGGTAAATAGATAGGTAAGTAGACAGATAGACAGATTAGACAGACATATTAGATAGATATACAGACAGACAAGCGGGCAGACAGGCAGGTTTACAATTCCTACCTTCCTTCCTCCCCCCCCCCCACTTCCTTCCTTCTATCCCCTCTCTTAATATCTTTGTTTCCTTCCTTCACTTACTTTCTTTTTTTACATCTTTTACTTTCTTCCTTCCAATCATTTCTATACTTCATTTACTTCTTTGTTTTCTTTCTTTTTCAGCTATCTTTCTTCCTTGCTTTCTTGCTCTCTATTGTATTCTCTTAGTTTTGCTTTCTTTCTTTCTCCACCTCTCAATTTTGCTTACTTTCGTTCTCCTCACTCGGTTTTGCTTCGGCGCTTTCTTTCTTTCTCCCATTTATAGCTGCTTCACTTACCCACTTTCTCCCATTTATAGCTGTTTCACTTACCCACTTTCTCCCATTTATAGCTGTTTCACTTACCCACTTTCTTTCTCCCATTTATAGCTGTTTCACTTACCCACTTTCTTTCTCCCATTTATAGCCGTTTCACTTACCCACTTTCTTCCATTTATATCTGTTTCACTTACCCCCTTTCTTTCTCTAATTTATAACTGTTTCACTTACCCACTTTCTTTTACCCATTTATAGCTGTTTAACTAACCCACTTTCTTTCTTCCATTTATAGCTGTTTCACTTACCCACTTTCTTTCTCCCATTTATAGCCGTTTCACTTACCCACTTTCTTCCATTTATATCTGTTTCACTTACCCACTTTCTTTCTCCCATTTATAGCCGTTTCACTTACCCACTTTCTTCCATTTATAGCTGTTTCACTTACCCACTTTCTTTCTCCCATTTATAGCCGTTTCACTTACCCACTTTCTTTCTCCCATTTATAGCTGTTTCACTTACCCACTTTCTTTCTCCCATTTATAGCTGTTTCACTTACCCACTTTCTTTCTCCCATTTATAGCCGTTTCACTTACCCACTTTCTTCCATTTATATCTGTTTCACTTACCCACTTTCTTTCTCCCATTTATAGCAGTTTCACTTACCCACTTTCTTCCATTTATAGCTGTTTCACTTACCCACTTTCTTTCTCCCATTTATAGCCGTTTCACTTAACCACTTTCTTTCTCCCATTTATAGCTGTTTCACTTACCCACTTTCTTTCTCCCATTTATAGCTGTTTCACTTACCCACTTTCTTTCTCCCATTTATAGCCGTTTCACTTACCCCCCTTTCTTTCTCCCATTTATAGCTGTTTCACTTACCCACTTTCTTTCTCCCATTTATAGCCGTTTCACTTACCCCCTTTCTTTCTCCCATTTATAGCTGTTTCACTTACCCACTTTCTTTCTCCCATTTATAGCTGTTTCACTTACCCCCTTTCTTTCTCCCATTTATAGCTGTTTCACTTACCCACTTTCTTTCTCCCATTTATAGCTGTTTCACTTACCCCCTTTCTTTCTCCCATTTATAGCTGTTTCACTTACCCCCTTTCTTTCTCCCATTTATAGCTGTTTCACTTACCCCCTTTCTTTCTCCCATTTATAGCTGTTTCACTTACCCCCTTTCTTTCTCCCATTTATAGCTGTTTCACTTACCCACTTTCTTTCTCCCATTTATAGCCGTTTCACTTACCCCCTTTCTTTCTCCCATTTATAGCTGTTTCACTTACCCACTTTCTTTCTCCCATTTATAGCCGTTTCACTTACCCCCTTTCTTTCTCCCATTTATAGCTGTTTCACTTACCCACTTTCTTTCTCCCATTTATAGCCGTTTCACTTACCCACTTTCTTTCTCCCATTTATAGCTGTTTCACTTACCCCCTTTCTTTCTCTAATTTATAACTGTTTCACTTACCCCCTTTCTTTCTCACGATCATCTTACGGTTACCGACAACAATATCTCTTCATCACTCATCTTTAATTGAACTGCTGTCACGTGGGTACAAATAGCACGCCCAAACACCAGATAAGCCCAAACAACACACAGAGAGAACATCATCAACATAGACCATCACAGAAATAAATCAAAACAGAAACAGAACGTCAACATTCGGCCAGAACTTTAAGAAAGAACAGAAAACAGCATTACAATTAAAACGGTTGCTTGAAAGCATAACAGCCGAGGACAAAATGTAGCGCTGACTTATCGATTGTCAAAAGCAAGGCCGAGCCAAGCATTGCCTGCTACAGAGATGAGGGAAGAGTCGTTGGAGAAATCAATATAAGCTTTGCTAGTGTCACTGTGTCAACCGTTGCTGTGATGGTGGTGATCAACGCTTCTCCTAGTGGTGTGTGTTTGTTTCTGTGTGTGTGTGATCATCGCTTCTGGTATATGTGTGTGTGTGATCATCGCTTCTGGTATGTGTGTGTGTGTGATCAACGCTTCTAGTAATTGTGCGTGTTTGTTTCTATGTGTGTGTGTGATCAACGTTCCTGGTAGTCGTGTGTTTGTTTCTATGTGTGTGATCAACGCTTCTGGTAGTCGTGTGTTTGTTTCTATGTGTGTGATCAACGCTTCTGGTAATCGTGTGTTTGTTTCTATGTGTGTGTGTGATCAACGTTCCTGGTAGTCATGTGTTTGTTTCTATGTGTGTGATCAACGCTTCTGGTAGTCGTGTGTTTGTTTCTATGTGTGTGATCAACGCTTCTGGTAGTCGTGTGTTTGTTTCTATGTGTGTGTGTGATCAACGCTTCTGGTAGTCGTGTGTTTGTTTCTATGTGTGTGCTTTATCAACGCTTCTGGCAGTCGTGTGTTTGTTTCTGTGTGTGTGTGTGTGTGATCAACGCTTCTGGTAGTCGTGTGTCTGTTTCTATATGTGTGTGATCAACGCTTCTAGTAATTGTGTGTGTTTGTTTCTATGTGTGTGTGTATGATCAACGCTTTTGGAAGTCATGTGTTTGTTTCTCTATGTGTGTGTGTGATCAACGCTTCTGGTAGTCGTGTGTTTGTTTCTATGTGTGTGCTTTATCAACGCTTCTGGTAGTCGTGTGTTTGTTTCTCTGTGTGTGTGTGATCAACGCTTCTGGTAGTCATGTGTTTGTTTCTATGTGTGTGCTTTATCAATGCTTCTGGTAGTCGTGTGTTTGTTTCTCTGTGTGTGTGTGTGTGAGCAACGCTTCTGGCAGTCATGTGTTTGTTTATATGTGTGTGAGCAACGCTTTTGGTAGTCATGTGTTTGTTTATATGTGTGTGAGCAACGCTTTTGGTAGTCATGTGTTTGTTTATATGTGTGTGAGCAACGCTTTTGGTAGTCATGTGTTTGTTTATATATGTGTGTGTGTGTGATCAACGCTTCTGGTAGTCGTGTGTTTGTTTCTATGTGTGATCAACTCTTCCTGTAGTTGTGTGTTTCGTTCTCTGTGTGTGTGTGTGATCAAAGCTCCTGCCAGTTGTGAACTGGCTTCTGTGTATTTGCGAGTAGATGGATAGTAAATGCGATTGTGATATTGTGTGTGTGTGTGTAGCTGCCCTATGATGGATTGCGATAGTGTGTGTGTGTGTGTGTGTTTGTGTATAAAACCTCTGTGATGAGACTGTGGGGGTGTGCTTTCCTGTAAATTCGCTGCGAATATTATGTTGTATATGTGTGTAGATGATATGTGTCCGTGTTCAAATTCGCTGCGATAACAATTACTATAGTGTGTTTGTGTGTACATCGATGAATGTGACTGTGTTTCTGTGATAAGAAGCCTGTGTTTACAACTGAGCAGACAAAGTACGGTGGTGGTGTGCATATAAATCACAACTGTTTCTCCTCATCTCAAAATAGCATTTTAGTTCTAAACTAGCAGTTTCCCAGCATTTAAACAATCTGAGAGAAGAGGCCAGACATTGAGAACTTAGAAGAAAGCTAGGAATAATCCAAGCCATAGAATATATCTGAATATATAGTAAAGTACCCCCGTCACGCCAAGTGGCGTATAGGGAATTTGGTGTTAGTGACCATAAATTGTACAGACCCTGGGCACCTGATTTTTAGGGTAATGTGGTCGGTATTACGCCCGTGCCGCTTTACTTTCCCAGAAAAAATCCAGTACCCATTTAAGGCTGGGTGAACCCGGAAGCCGTCGGTTGGGATCGAACCCTACCCCTTGTCCTTTGTAGTCCAGTTCACTAACCACTGAGCTATCGCTGCTATTCCCTTATCGGAATATATAGGGTGAAATAAAAATCCTGAGTCGCACACGTCGTGGCGACTACTTGATGAAGCGGCCTTTA